>JBAGKO010000001.1:1926538-1942162 GCA_037177275.1 Acacia concinna | reverse complement strand
TGAATTAGATAATCCCATTCCCATTCCTGTTCTCGTTCTCTGTCTCGGGTTTCAGTCGGGATGTAAGATCCCAGGACTGGGATTTGCTAGTTTAATTTTTTTAAAAATATTTATATTAAATAAATTTTTCATATTTTATTATTGAAAATAATCATTTAACAATTAATAAGGTCATAATAATTACATAAATTGATCTATAGTTTATAAATAATGTTTATTGTTATTGTTTTCATCTTCATTATTATTTTTATACAATATATAGTTAAGCTTAATATCACAATATATGCAGTTTAACTTCAACTAAAGAGGTTATACACATATTTTAACAAGGTAGTTTAATTAATAGGGATAAGAATACACAAATAAAATGATAATTTAATTTATAATTAAAAAAATTTAAAAAATAAAATTGGGACCAGGATTAAATCGGGATCACCCAGTCTCAACCGGGGATAGGAAATTCTTGAGATTTTGTTGGGAGTATTAGGACTGGGATTTCTTGAGCACCCCTAGTGAGGGAAGACTTTAAGAGAGAGAAATATTGATGGAGCACATCAAAAAGTAGGAAAGGTTGAGGGAGGGGAGAGAATAAAACTGAACTCATTTTGTTTTTAATTCAAACTCATTCACAATTTTAGTAGTATTTTTTTAACGGTTTATAATTTTCATATTTACTGTAACAATAACTATATCAAACATTGCAAATCATTACCAATACATCGAATGTTATGAAACAAAAAACTAAATAACAAAACTACTATTATTTACTAACGAGCATTTACTTCCCGCACGATGCATGAGAAGAATACTATTAAAGAAAAAATTTAATTTTCATACAAAGTAATTCACCACACTGACATGAGACGATGATATTCCATACAAAACTGTATAATCATGAGATAAAATAGTTAATTGAATAAAAATATGGAAATATCACTCGCTCAATTAGCATCGGGAGTTAATGGAGCAAGATAATCAAATCTAAATAGGCTGTAGATATATGAAATATGAATATGTGTAAATTTGCTCCAATTGTTTAAGTATACTTTTCTAAAGCTGTTTAATTGTAATTGTTTTGATTAGGTTGGATTGAACCATAGCTTAAATAAATAGAGGGGGGAAACATACTCACTTATTCTTTACATTTTTCCAGCATCACCTTCTCCACGTAATACACAGAAAGCTGGTAATTTAGACTCATTTAATCTTAATTATAATCAAAGCTTATAAAGATAGAGTCATTCTATCTTAACTTTAATCAAGAAAGCAACTAATCATTTCAGTCCTTTATTATTTCACATTTAATGATGTAATATGTAAATGATCCTAGTCATCTAGAGGGGTTTATAACACTACCGCTACAAACAAAGCAACACAAGATATGATGAAAGCTAATGTAGTAAACAATCATCCAACAATCTACTAATTGATCAAATATCCATCATAACTTGGAAAAACTATGACATCAACATATGGGACATTAGCATTCTATGGTTAAATTGTAGATCCTCAGCATCTTTACCCACAACGCTATAGGAATTTTCACTTCAAACTCCAAACTTGTAGAATTACTAATTGAACTAACAAATGGGCAACCTGGAAATAGTTTAAACACAAACATATAATCATACACAAACAAAAAGGAAAATAGAGATGTTACAATATAGCAAATCTAACATCAAAGAGGTACATGCTTGTAGCAGTGGGCAAAGTGGATAAACATACTAAATCAACACAAACTCCAAACTTGATTTCTTCTCTCTTAACTAACTTTTACCTTTCTCCAAACCTCTTCAACCCATGACCCATAGAGATAGCACTTAACTAGATTCTAGCCTTAATTAGTAATAAATAATTCAACGCTCCATGCTTCAGCAGTTCCATAAATTTATGATAGATAAACAAAATTGTTAGCATACCAACTCAAAGACCTTTTGCAAGTCTCAAGAATCAAAGTTAAACGCTTCTTATCAAAACCCCTATAACTGCACATATGATTGAGCCTAGTAATGCATAAAAATCACTGTAGCTTCTAAAACCCTTGCTACATCATTTTGTCAAAAAAGATAGCATGAATAGAAACTCATCTAAACGTAACTTCAAAATTTTTGATTTAACAGTTCATCTATGTAGTAAACGTTATCTTACATTTATACAAACAACCAAAAGAATGGAATTGTACATCATTGAAAAGAATAAATGAAAGATAAAATATATTGAAGGCTGAAACTTAATTGTAAGGGAATTGGAGTCCAAGTGAAAGAAAGTGATGATCTTGTTTTTAGTACATTGCACGGAGCCATATTAAGTAGCAAATTTAAACAAACAATGTTAAACAAACAATTGGTTAAAGCCACTTCAAGAAGATCATACTTACTAAAAGATCAAAAAAGACTAAAACAAACAATGAAGAGTAAAGAAACATAGTGTAATAGGAGATGAGATGAATAGCCAAACAAAAACAAAGGAATTTTATAGGTTTACAAAGTAAACATAGTTAAATATGATTACATCATCATGATTTGGGATAGCACATGTTAAGTAGTAAATGCAGGTAAGTAAGCACCCTATTCTTAAATTCTTATCAATTTACTAAACTCCTATAAGCAAATCTAGAAGCAAAACTATGTCTTGGAAAGGGTAATACATTTATAAAGATGAAAAGTCTATAATAGGCAAGTTTGAAATCTAAAAGAAACAACAAAGATGAATATCCCATTTGGGACCAAATATACTTGAAGAGCCAAGGATATGCCTTATGGTGGCACCATCTCTTCAGAAATAATGAAAGTTATTTTTTTAAAAAAAAAGTAATAATGGATCATCAACGAATCTACAATCTACAAATAGCTAAAAGGGAGTTTGAGACAACTTTTATATAATATAGATGTACACATACAAGGTCACCATATCAAAACTTCTTTCATTCAAGATGTCAAACACACACAAGAAAAAAAAATATAATATCACTTTTTAACAATTACTCCATTCAACTCCACATATCATCCATCAACAATCACATAAAAACGAGCACGTGCACACACACATAAAGAGAAGATTCATCTTCATTCCACCTGATTGATACATTGATATAGTTAACAAAAAAGGAGGAAAAGGAAAATCTAAACTAATTAAGAAAACATATACTTTTCCAGCCTTCTCTCATCTTTGCTCATTGATGTACGGCTAAAAATGTGTGGAACCTCCATAGCACAAAAAGTGAAGCTATCCTGCAAAGGGATAGAAATAGAGGCAGGACGAAGAATCTTTTTAAAAAGAAAAAACAGAGGAGGTCCAAAGAGAATAATGAACTAAAAGGTTGGCAGGGGAAAAAAGATTACCTTTAAGAAAAAAAAATAGAGAATTTATCTCAAACCCTTCACTATCGACATCACATCCTCATCTTTGTGTCTGCTTCGTCA
This sequence comes from Acacia concinna, assembly GCA_037177275.1. NCBI lineage: Eukaryota > Viridiplantae > Streptophyta > Magnoliopsida > Fabales > Fabaceae > Acacia > Acacia concinna. The sequence goes on along the minus strand of JBAGKO010000001.1, from coordinate 1,938,740 downwards.
CCATGATTATTGTGGTAGCTTCCACCCGCGACATTGCCAAATCTGCCTACCATCCATCCACTTTAGGGTAAACTTGAAGAATGAAGATGAAGGGGATGAAGGTTAGGCAGAGAGAGTAAGTGATGCCTAAGAGTAATGCTTAAAAATGATGAGATCTATTGGGGGTAGTGGGAGGTTAAGAAAAGGGGAAGCTTGCAACAAGAAGAGAATCTGTGTGAAGACGCGGAGAGGGAGGGGGAGGAGAGAGATACAGATAACACTAATCTAGGGAAAGGTTTAAAAATGAGAAGAATGATGTAATTTGCAATATTAAAAAAATATTATAATTGGGTTCAGAATTGAAGATGGGTGTACTGTAAACAAACTACAAACATAAATAAAGAGAGAAAACAGGAGAAAGATGACTCCCCATACACGTAACCACATATATGAATCAACATATAGCCCAATGATAAAATGACAATTATGTAAGTCAATTGGAATTTTGAATTTCACATAGAACCCAAGGCACAAATATAAGTATTTGAGAGAAGAGTAAAAAGGAGGATAATATTATAAATATAATGTGCATAAAATTAGGAATAAGTTTGAGGGGATTGCCCACAGCCAAATTTCAAAATTTGAATCCCTCGCCATTGTTCACTCACGTCTTTCACACAACCGAACTTAGATGGCTTGTGAACAGTGATTATAGCTTGTGAATACTGCTTTTTTATTTTGGATGAATGGCATAGCAACGACTTGAGAATTGGCTAACCGAATATTACTTTATTATATATTGATTATCGTTGCAATTCTATTTGTGCTGTTGGTTTATTTTCACTTCTATTTTGTAGTCTCTTTAATTCAAAAGGTAGTATGAATTACTCTTACAAATTACCCTAAAGGAGAGGAATGTCTCCATCTCCATTTCCTCCTTATTCAATGGGGTCAAGGCCTCTTCATTTCATTTATCTTGGTCATTGATCGCATCTAAGGGTGAAAAGGCATAGAGACATATCATAACTAATAACTCTGAAATACACGCTATTATCTCTATATCTCTCCTATTTCTTCTATTGATTTATAGAGAGTTTAGATTAGCTTTTTGAGAATGGTTTATGGAGAAAAAAAAAAGATAAAAGTGATTTTAGAGGATGGCTTATACGAAAAAAAATGATTTTGATAAAATGATAGTGTTTGGATAAATGTTATCATAATATTTTTTTATGGTCAAATGAACAAAAAGACATTAGCTTTTATGATAATTGCATAGAGAAAAAAGAAAGAGAAGGAAAGAGGAAAAAGATGAGAGATAAAAAGCAAAAAAAAAAAAGCTTTTTTCAAAACCTAGATTTTGGACCCTCAAACCATAGTTAGGGCCAAAACCATGGTTTGTGATAATTGCTGAGTGTTTGGCTACTTCCTTATATATATATATATATATATTAAGAGGCAAGTGATACACTTGAAGTTTGTGAGAATAACACAAGGCTGTAAGAATGACGACAAAAGAGAATAAAATGAAGATCCAATGTTAGCTTATATAAGCTAACATTAGATTCAAATATAGGGCTAGAGGAGAGTTGATGATGCTTAGCTCCATGTTTGAGTCGTGTGCTAAGTTGGTCATAAGATCTGTTTAGCTCATTGCCTCTCTATGGGCGTGTAAGATCTGAAGATTCTAGTTGGAAAAAATGAGATTTCTTATAGTGTAAATCTTATGTTGAAAAGGGTGGTAATTTCCCCCGTCAACTATTAAGAGCGAGTGGCTTATGTGGAATTAGAATATAGGCGTTTTTTTTAAGTCCATATCTTGACATACCTTCAAGCCTGTGTAAATTGCTAGGATTTCTGCCATTGTAGGTACACAGGTCCCTAAGTTTGGAAAAAACCACCCAACCAATTGCCTCTATGGTCACGTAACAAACCTCTTACAGCTACTCTCCATTATGCTTTAACGGAACCATCGACATCAATCCTTATGAATCCATCAGGTGGCAAGAACCATTTATCATATGGTCTGCTTGAGAATTTATAGACCTTGTGATACAATTTTCCACTCTCTACATCTTCCAGAAGCAAGTATCTGCATTAGTGAATCAAAGACACATGGTTGTTGTTGTTGTTGTTTCCTTCAAAGACTTGATGACATCTATTTTTCCAAATGATCCAGCAAGTTAGTCCAAAAATCTTTATCTATGGCCATATGCCAAAAAAGCATGATCCTACATTGCGATGACTGTTCCATTATAACCACCCCTACAAATTACCACTAAAAAAATACTATGATATAAAAGGAACAATAGAAAGCCACATGGAACTTGCGATCTTACATTCTCTCAAAGTATGGAAAGTAGAATCCTCACATTGACACTCGAAAGGACAATTATTATTCTCACTTAACCCTCGACTTGCTCTTAGAGAATTTTTTAGAAGACTCTCATGAAATACTTACCATATGAAATATTTCACTCTTTCTAGAATTGGCCATAGCCATGTATTCTTCTAAGGTGGATAGGATTTTGGTTACTACTTTTTGTTAGAAGATCACATGTGGTCTTGATGTTGAATATACCATTGGAGGAAGCTTTCTACAATAAAGAATCAAATTCAGTGTGGGAAGGAGGAGGAGACATTTGTAAGATACAATCAACTACCCGGCTTGGTAGAAAAAGACCCAATTTAAGATAGTCCCATGTTCCCTCATCAGTCATAAAATCTTCAACTTAGGCTTCGTTATTCAATAGATGATGATTCTTGTAAACATAGTGGAACAAGGGCAGCTCCAACTTGGTCCACAGTTCCCACTATGCATTAGTATCTTGACCATTTTTAATTATACTCCTAATCTTTTTATGAAAAGTATCCCAAACAAAGGCAATTGCACTTGATACATCAGATTGATTTTTCTTCCCTATGATTGTTGGGAATTTTCCATCACTATATTTGTACTTACTTCTAATGCATTGAACCCACAAAGAGTCCCTTTTTGTCAACAAGGCCCAGTATAGCTTCATAATAAAAGCTTTGTTTTGACTATGAAGGTCTTTGAATCCGAGGCCTCATAAATTCTTGTCACTCTTTATTTTATCCCAAGCTATCATATGCATTTTGTTCCCATGATCTCCCTGGTTCCAAAAGAAATATTTGCTTAACTTGTCAATCTCCTTCAAAACTCCCTTTGTAATCAAGATTGTTTGCATTTGATAATAGGGCAAGGTAGAGAGAATGGACTTGATTAGAATAGACCTCCTTGGCATACTGAAAAATCTACCTTTCCAGTTGGCTAAATTTTGTTGTACTTTATATACCAAAGGTACAAAAGTAAGCTTTGATAACCTTTTGTAGAGTAGCAAAACCCAAGATATTTCCTAAGGTCAGATGTGAGTTGAATAACTAGCAGTTAAGACAATTAGAGTGCTCGGCTCGAATGGATATTTCGACATATGTATAACTTGGATTTACTGAGATTTATTTTATACCCCAAGACCTAACAAAAAGGTCTCATAAAGTTTTAAATACACTCAGCTTGATCATATGACGCTTGACATAAGAGAAAAAGATCATCATCAAAGGAAAGATAAGAAATAATTGGACCTCTATTGTTGATGTGAAAAGGTTTCTAGTTTCCCAATTCAACCTCCTGATGTATCAGCTGGATTAGTCATTCCATGCAAATAATGAAAAGGTAAGGGCTGAGAGGATCACCTTGTCTAACACCTCTTTTTAGAGTGAAAGAATTAGAAAGCCACCCATTCTAGCATACTCTTATGGTCACCGAAGAAATGAACTGCATAACCAGTTTGACAAAGTGATCATTAAGTCCAAGAGAACGAAGGTTAAATTGAATGAAGCCCCAGTCCAAATAATCAAAGGCTTTCTCCATGTCTATATTGAGGCTACATATCCTTTAGCACTTCTTTTTGAATGCATTGAGTGAATAACTTCTTGTGCCAAGATTATATTATCACAACTTTGTCTGCCCCTGATGAAACTACATTGTGATTAATCGATTAGGTAACCCATGTATGAGGCTACTTCCTTTTTTAAACCTAGGTTTAGGCCAAAACCTAAGTTTAAAAAGGGAAGTCAAATACACACTTGGTTGGAAATTCACATCTTGAATAATTACATAATCTTTTTTTTATCAACAATCCTTTTTTATTGATTGAAACAATCATATTATTAAAAAAAATTATGGTGGCCAAATAGTATTCGCAAAAGGATGTTTTTAACAAAATCTATATTATTTCAATAAAAAATCATACATACTACATGGAAAAATATTTGAAGATACACAATGTATATGAAAATATAAGTCTTTTAAAATTTCCAACCCATTTTTCATTTTGAATTCAAATATACGTTGGTGACCCTTTCGGGAGGCCTAGTGAGTGTGATTTGTTTTTTTTGGTCTTTTCATATTTTTAGAAAATTAATTCTATAGACAAACTATTATTGTCTTTCAATAAGAAAAGGCTAAAAACTTTTGACATTAATCATAAATGGCAAATATTAAGAAGCAAGCACATGTGGCTCAGTGTAAAAGGCCCGTGATTTTTTTTTTCAATAATATGATTGTTTCAATAGAAAAGAAGATTATGAAATTATTCAAGAGATTGATTTCCATTTAAATCAATGGCAGAAAAGGGGGATAGAGGTATTATAGTTTGTGTTTCAGAATTGTTAGTTGTAATGTGTCTTTATACTTTTTCACCTTTACATTTGATCAATGATCAAGATAAAGGAAAAAGAAATGAAGAGGCCCTTTGCTGGTCTATAGGAAAAGCCCCACATATATTAGATATGGAGAGAGGGGGCATAAGTTTTGTTATAAATAGGCAACCCCTCCTTCTATTTGTAATCATCCCAACAATTTCCTCTTGATCATATAAGGCAATTTGCTATCTCCCTATCTCTCTCTCTATATATATTATTGCTTTATGTAATTTATTTGAGTAGCAATAATTTTCAGATATTTGGGTATTCCTTTTATTATTGTCTTGCTTATTATTTTTAACTGTTATTAAATATAGTAGTTGCAGCTTATTATATTATTAAATTATATCTAGAATATTGTCTAATGTTTGTGGTTTTTTTTAGTATAATAGGTTACATTTTATAAATTAGGCTTCCACAACAATTGGTATCAGGGCTAAGGTTCTGTCTAAGTATGCTTTGTGGTTGCATCATAGTCTGATCTTCTACATAAAAAAAAATTACTTTGGGCTTTTTGCAATAGCAACTATTAAATATTTGGATAAGAAATTATGAACAGAATTGAAGAGCCCACATTAAGTGTAAAAAATACATTGTTGGGGTTTCCGTTGATGACAAGAATTATGTCTAATGTTGAAATCTTTGACGGATCGAGACACTTTGGGATGTGGAAAGGCAAGGTTCTTAATGTCCTTTTCTAACAAGGACTAGATGATGCTACTCTAGAAGAAAGGAAACCATACAGTATGGGGAGGAAAATTGAAGGATGATCAATTGTGTTGCTTGTGTTGCTATTCAGTCGTACCTTTCTAGAGAACAAAAGTATCCATACATAAAGGAAACTTTTGCTTATAAGTTGTGTAAGGCATTGGAGGAGAAATTCTTGAAGAAATAAGCTCCACTTGAAGAAGAGACTATTTTGCTTCGCTTATGCTCCTGGTACCACAACAAATGATCATATAACTAGCTTTAACAAGTTGGTGACTGATTTGTAAAACATGGACGTGACCTTTGAAGATGAAGATCTAGCATTGATGTTGTTGGGATCACTTCCTGATTGAAGATGAAGATCTTGTGTTGATGTTGTTGGAGAAGCAGAAGCTTTAATCATGAGTGGACGTACTCAAAATTAGTCAGGATCGAAAAAAGGGAGATCCAAATTGAGGTCCAGACCTAACAAAGATGAATGTGGCTTTTGTCTAGAGAAATTGGAAGAAGTACCATCTAAAATTGAAGAGCAAAGTCAAACCTACAAATGGGAAGGTTGTGATGGACTCAAATGTAGCTGACTATGATGATGAGTACTCAAATTTCTCATTATCTACAATGACATCATCAAATATGTCGGATGTATAATTGCTACACTCAGCTTGTAGCCATCACATATGTCTTAATCATGACTGGTTCATTGATTTCTAAGACGGAGGATATGGAATTGCCCACACCGCAGATGATACCTCTCTTACCGTATATGTCATTGGTTCTGTTTAATTGAGGAACCATGATAGATTGATCAAAACATTAACAGATATTTGTTATGTGCTGGATTTGAAAAAGAATCTCATTTATGTGGAAACTCTATATTCAAAGGGGTTTAAAATCACAACAGAAAATGGAGTAACGAAAATATGCTCTGGTGTATTGGTGGTAATGAAGGGGATTCAGAAAAACAATAATACGTACCACTATTAAGGCAATACGGTTATTGGGGTAGCTGCGGTGACATCTCGTCATGATAAGGAGGTAGAAGCAACGAGGTTGTAATATATGCACTTGGGGCATATTAGTGGAAAATCCTTAAAAACTCTATCAGATCAAGGATTATTGAAAGGATGAAAGAATTCCAGTTTGGAGTTTTGTGAGCATTATGTAAAGAGGAAACAGGCAATGGTTAAGTTTGGTATAGCCATTCACTATACAAAAAGTATTCTGGATTATGTTCACTCTGATACTTGGGGTCTTTCCAAAAACATCTTCATTAGGAGTAAAACATTATTTTGTAACCTTTGTTGATGATTTCTCACAAAGAGTCTAGATGTATATAATGAAGATAATAGATGAAGTTTTGAGAAATTTTCTCAAATGGAAGGCAATGATAGAAACACAAACAAGGATGAGGATCAAATGTCTTCGTACTGACTATGGAGGAGAATATAGGAGTGATCCTTTTCATAAGGTTTATGAAGATTATGACATCGTCAGACACTTTACCATCATAAATATACCCTAGCAAAATAGAGTGGTAGAATGCATGAATCAGGCTTTATTGGAGAAGGTTCAATGTATGTTGTCCAATGTTGGCTTAGGTAAGGAGTTTTAGGCTGAGGCAATAACATATGCGTCCCATCTCATTAATCATCGACCATATGCTACTATTACAGGTAAAACACTGTTGAAACAATGGTATGGACAACCTATTGTAGACTATGATTCTTTACATGTGTTTGGCTCAATTACATATTATCATGTGAAAGTCAAAATTGGATTTGAGAGCAAAGAAGGCTATCTTTATGGGGATAACTTCTAGAGTCAAAAGAATATTGTTTATAATATCTAGAGACAAAGAAGCTTATATTCAGCAGGGATGTTACTTTTGATGAATCTGCTATGGTAAAGAAGTTAGCAGTTGAAGAAACCAAATAGACTTTAGGTGTTTCGAAGAGGTGGAGTTTGAGGGAAATATTATTTTCCCAGTGTAAGGAAAGGAGACAATATAAGACTTTCCTATAGAAGAAAAGCCAATTGAATATGAGGTTTCAACTCATGAACCTCAACCACAACATGAATCAATAGCAACTAGCAGGTTAAAAAGAACGATAAGAAAGCTACTCACTTCATGGATATGGTAGCTTGTGCAATCTCAATTGCAACTAATAATATTCCTTCAACTTATCAAAGAGCTGTCAGAAGTTCAAAAAAAGATAAGTGGGTGAATGCCATGAATGAAGAAATACAGTCCTTTCATCATAATAATACGTGGAGATTGGTTAAACTCCCGAAGGGTAAGAAAGCAATTGGTTGCAAATGGGTATATGTTAAGAAAGAATGATTTCCTAACCAAGGAGATGTATGCTACAAAGCACGTTTAGTAGCTAAAGGCTATGCTCAAAAAGAGTGAATTGATTATAATGAGGCATTTTCTCCAGTTCTTAAACATTCCTCAATTAGAATTTTGTTGGCTTTGGTAGCACAATTAGATTTGGAACTAGTTCAGATAGATGTTAAAACTGCATTTCTAAATGAAGATTTAGAAGAGGAAATCTATATGACTCAGCCATAAGGATTCAAAGTTGTTGGAAAGAAGAATACGATGTGTAAACTTGAAAAGTCATTATATAGATTGAAACAGTCTTTGAGACAGTGGTATAAACGATTTGACAAGTTTATGATGCGGCATAAGTACAGAAGAAGCAAATATGATCACTATGTCTATTTGCGTAAACTTGAAAATGGATCATTTATATACCTCTTTTTGTATGTTGATGATATTTTGATAGCTTAAAAGAATCAAGCAAAAATTGAGAAGTTGAAGGTTTAACAACAGGAGGATTTGAGATGAAGGATTTAGGCAAGGCAAATAAAATCTTGCATGGAGATAACAAGATATAGACAATCAAAAAAGCTCATTTTATCTCAAAAGTAATATTTAAAGAAGGTACTAGATTGATTTGGTATAGACGAGAAAACAAAGCCGGTTAGCATTCCACTTGCCCCTCACTTTAAGCTTAGTGCTAATATGTTGCCAAAGGATGAAGATGAATAAGAATATATGTCAAGAGTATCGTATGCAAATGTTATTGGTAGCTTGATGTATGCAATGGTTTGTACGAGACCTGATACTTCACAAGCTGTTGGAGTTGTGAGTAGGTATATGCATGATCTAGGAAAGGAATATTGGCAAGCTGTGACATGGATTTTACTGTACATTCATAATACTATAAATGTTAGATTGGTTTTTGAGCAAGAAGATGATTGAAGTTTGGTTGGGTATTGTGACTCAGATTAGCAAGTGATTTAGACAGACGGAGATCAACTACTGGTTATGTGTTTACTTTTGCAAAAGCACTAGTTAGTTGGAAGTATACTTTGCAATCAACAATCACCTTGTCTACTCCAGAGGCAGAATACATGGCAATTACAGAGGCTGTGAAGGAGGCAATTTGGCTTCAAGAATTGCTTGGAGAACTTGGTATTACACAAGAAGACATCATAGTATTTTGTGATGGTTAGAGTACTATACAATTAACAAATAACCAAGTATATCATGCAAGGACGAAGCATATTAACGTTCGATATCACTTTGTACAATAAATTATAGAAGAATGTGGAGTCATAATACAGAAAATATGAACAAATGATAATTATGCTGATATGTTGATGAAAGTAGTGACTCTTACCAAATTTCAATATTGTTTGGACCTAATCAACATTGTTGAACATTAAGTGAGGAGATATTGAAAATGTGGGAATATTTCCTAAGGTGGAGATTTATTGGTCTATAGGAAAAGTCCCACATCGATTAGGTATAGAGAGAAAGGGCACAAGTTTTGTTATAAATAGGCAACCCTTCCTTCCATTTGTAATCATCATACAAGGCAACTTGTTATTTCTCTCCCTCTCTCTATGTATTATTGTTTTATATAATTTATTTGAGTAGCAATAATTTGCAGATATTTGGGTATTCCTTTTATTATTGTCCTGCCTATTTTTTAAGCTGTTATTAGATATAGTAGTTGTGGCTTATTATATTATTAAATTACATCTAACATATTTTCTAGTGTTGTGATTTTTTAGTATAATTGGTTATGCCCTATAAATTAGGCTTCCGTAACACCCTTAACCCTATTCAGTGTGTTAACCATTAGATCAAGTTTTGATGGTTGAGATTTATTTTATTTACCATGCATATTTAATGTTATAATAACATTTTTATATATTATTAAATCTTAACCATTAAAATTTAATCTAATCGTGGAGAGAGAAATCAATAGAAACATTCTTTTCTTTAGGCGAGGAGGGTTGATCAATTAATATAAAATCTTCTAAGAGGCTATTTGGTACAAGGTATTTGGATGGGAGTGGAGCATATGGAAAATTTTTGGGAAAATGACATTCAGGTTCTAAGGACCAAACAAATTTGCAAAAAAGTCTTATAGAAATTTCTCTTGTCAAAGAGGTTCTTAGGGACTTCATTGATATTAAGTCTAATTGTTAAATTACCTCCCTGCCCCATTCATTAACAACTCCATGTGCCAGTTTTGATAATGCAGTTTGCCTGTTTTGATGAGTTCATTTCATGTAGCTATTTTAACAAGTCTACCTATTTTGACAATGTTATCTACTTGTTTTGTTGAGCATATTCAATTTGACGAGTTTATGTTCCTTTTATTTGGATGTAGATGTTTTGACAAGTTCATGTGTTTATTTTGACAATGCAGCCTGCCTATTTTGACAACACACGGTCTACCCTTTTTTTCATATATCAGTGGCAAGTATTACACTTGAGAGTTGGTAGATGGCTTGAACCGTTTCAGATCTAAAAGTAAAACAAAATAGCATCAATCTAAGCTTAAGTTAGCTGACATTAGATCCAAACACGATGCTGAAGGAAGATCAAGTAACGTTAGCTCGATGTTCGTATTGTGTGCCATATTGGTTAAGAAATCAGCATATGACATTGCTTCTCTATGAGCATGAATGATCTGGAGGTCCTAAGATGAGAAGATGAGGGATATGACTTCTTTAATTTCGTGGTGAAGAGGATGTTGGTTCCCACTATCAACCATTAGAGTATGTATGGCTTTGGTAGAATTGGAGTACAAACGAACTTTTGATAAGCCTAAATCTTTACACACCTTGAGACCTATATGGATAGTCAAAATCTCTGCCATTGTTGATGAGCATCTGCCTAGATTTTGTAAAAGCCCCTCACTTAGAGTCCTTTATGATCACGGATCATACCACCCACAGCTGCTTTCCAATGAGACTTTATAGAGCCGTCAACATCGAATCTCACATACCCCTCTACTGGAGGGCACCACTTCACATGCAATCTACTTGGGAGGTTGTAGATTTGATGTTGTAGCTCCCCCTTTCAAATTTTTCCAGTAGCAAGTATTTGTATTGTTGGAGTAATGAATGGGGGCCACTGTTGTTTCCTTCAAAAACTTATCGACATATGTTCTTTCAAATGCAGCGGCTTACAAGTCTATAAACTTTTAACTATGACGGTTTGCCCATTTTTAATGAATGAGGCAGGTGGGTAATTTGACAATTAGATATAATATTATTAAAGTCTCCAGGGATCTCTTTGATAAAGAAAATTGTTATGGAAATTTTTTTGTAAATTTATTTGGTCTTTGAGACCTAAATGCTACCATACCAACAATTTTTGGAGTTGGATTTATTAAAATTGAAGAAGTGACACAATAAGATTTTAATAAAGAGAAAATATAAATTAACATTCAAAAGTCAGAACATTAATTATCCCACGATTCGAATATTCAAATTAAGTTGGCAAAAAAAAGAATATTCGAATTAAAATCGATGCTTCCATGTCATCATCAGCAAACCTCGTGTTTACACTAGCACTGGCTCAGAGACACGCGCTGACACTCGCCTATATAATGGAGCTCGCATCGGCTTACGTTGAATTCGATTTCTTCGAAAATAGAGAAAGCTAGAGATGAGAGAAGAAGTGATCAGCTCCGGTGGCACCGTTGATCCCACAGCTAGGTATCTACTTCAGTACTACCCATTTTCTATCTCTCTTACCCTATTCCTTAGGTTCGCATATTCATGCAAGCAAAACAATGTAATGTTCTCTTATTAGGGTTTCAATTTACATTCAGGATTTTCTTTGTATTGCCGTTGTCTTTTTTCCAATTTGCTTGGTTTGCCAAAATTTCAAAAAGTAAACTTGAATTGGATTGTAGAAAGCTAATATGATGCTTGCTGTATGGCGTATGAATCTCCTTTAATTTGTTGGTCTCCTCTTTGAAATTCGATCTAATGGAAAGTTGTCGCTTGCTGTTTGCGTTAGTGCTTTTAGTTACTTGTCTGGATGTTTGGGCCTGGTCAGAGTTGTTTAAATGAAAGTTTTGGAGGCAACTCACGCCTTGAATGCAAACATGATGCCTACTGTTGGACCATGGTCCTAGAAAGTGTGGCAGATTCTAACTTACCCTGCTGCATTTGGGTCTCCGTTTGTAGCCATTCGTTGCTCATGAAATTTTGTGCTTGCGCTTGATATAAATGTCCAATTTTGGCCGCTGACTGAATTATCTTTTCTAATTCAAATTGCTTGAAGCAAAAAACGAAACTTAGACTTTGTTGATAACTTGACATTTCCCTGGCTCACTCAAACTCCTAATGGGTGACTTTGTATTGAATGGTTTAACATCCATCGTCAATGAAGGCCACCATAATCACGAATGATTCATGGTTGGAAAGTTATTATTGGACTGTTCTTAGGCTCCGGGGGGGGGGGGGGGGGATAACA
>JBAGKO010000001.1:1907729-1926438 GCA_037177275.1 Acacia concinna | reverse complement strand
AATTTTTGTGAAAAATTATTTCCCATTTTTTGAAAATTTTAAATATCACATTAAATATGTAATTTATATAATATGATTCATGTCATTTTCAGTCATTTCCTATCAAAAGTAAATTTTACAAATTTTCAACCAAACACATACTTACTTTTGTATAAGTACCTTATAAGTTACTTCTGCAATCTGCATTCCAAACACAAATCAAATTACTCAATCTTACTTTTATTCGATCTTACTTTTTCTTAATCTTACTTTTTCAAAAGTACCGATTGCAATCTTCAATCCAAATACACCCTATGTCATTTACACAATTGGTTTCGGTATGCAAGATTGCTAAAAAGTTGAAATCAAATAGCATGCATCAAAGTACATATAACAACAAATGAATCGAATGGAATTATGATTCCTGTAATAATATCTTCATTCAAATGTAGATAATATAAGAACAAAATACCTTTTTATTCTATTCTGCAAGATACACAACAAATAAAGGAAGCACATGCATGTGAATGAATCCTTGTGCAGGGATGTAAGATCACTTGAACCATTTTTTTTCCTATAGCACACTATTTGTAAAGTGGATGTCATATTTCAGAACATGCATAATGCATCAGATAGTGTTAAACTATGTAAACATGCCAGAATAATAACTTGTTGCCATGGTGAACCATTTGTATTGTCTTTCACTACATGAACCTGTCTAATAATTTCTACATGAACCCTTTCTTTAATATGTGAATGGCATGACGTTCTTACCATTATTTGGTATTTTTAACCCCATGAGGATTAATTAATTATAATGAATGGAACAACAAAGCGCACATTGTTAGAAATAACATAACATTCTGAATAAGAAAGTGTATAGTAAGTGTTATTTACAGTGATAGGACACAGGCAAAAGTTAAATGAAGGAAAACATAGGCTATCATTACTTCACACACCAAATGCACAATAGGGCTTTCTAAAAATAGAAGATCATTTCAGATCAGCATGCATCGATCTATGACAATAAAATGGCATTTCACAGTTACTACTTCCATTGATAAACGAACAGACCTATGTCAAACCAAATGCAAACCTATATACTGTTGGACCATTCTTAATCTTTTTTTGTAGTCTTATATATATTTTCTATTTCAACTAGTCAACCATGATTTTTTAAGCAATTAAATTTTAAATATTAGATGTTCTTGTGAATCCATTTTCATATAGAATGATAGGTTATGTAGAAAATCAAACGGAAAGCTTTATGGGACTTTATGGAATGAAACAACAACAACAAAGCCTTGTCCCACTTTATGGAATGGAAATGCAAAATAATTTGATGTGATCTGTAATCTTATCTGAGCAATAAGTAAGTTTCCTAATTTTTCTTTTTTCGTGGATTTGAACTCCCACCGAAGTTCGCTTTCAAGTCAGATGATTTTTGTATGAGAGGTGTCACCTGTGGCTGTAAATGTTAGTATCTCGAGAGAATTTGATGATCATGCCTGCCTATTCTTTAAGTTATTGAATTTATTGAATGGAACTCCTGAAAGGACTAATCAAACGTACATTTTATCAGTTCTGCTGCAGCATCCTCACCAGCTGTTCCTATGAATGTTAGCAGTTTAGATGGATCAAGTCATGGGCAAGGCTCTAAGGCGGCTTCTATTTCTTGTGTTGGTTCACAACCACCGTGGACTTCCTTGAGCACAAGTGCTGGTGGTTCTACTTTTGGTTCATCAAGACCTTCATGTAGGCCCTGGGAAAGAGGGGATTTATTGAGGCGTCTGGCAACATTTAACCCATTAAATTGGCTTGGGAAGCCTAAGGTTTGAACTTGACATGGCTTTCCAAGAATAAGTATATTATAGCCACAATCATAATAGATAGTTAGGTTTCCTGATTCCCCCTTGTAATTGGTTGGTCTATAATAACTGATGCTTTTTGTGTCTGCAATTGATGGTGTTTCCTTAAGAAGAACATTCAATTATTTGTCTAAACCCTGTAGTGAAAGTCATCGTGTAAAATGCATTCTGCGTGTTATGCAATATATGCCTTGTAGTAATTCTATATCATATAAACGATAGTTCTCACTCTCTCATAGTTTGTGGGCTACTCTTGTACACTTGTCTCCATGAGAGTGCTGATACATTATCAGGGGCTTTCTTTTGTGAATTTGTGAAGAAACTTGAGAACTCCTTCAAACTGATATACTGGTACTTCATTTTCTTTTTCCAGGAGGATTTTCTGCCCCTTTAACGTTGTGGTTTCTTTGAATGAGGTCTTCTCTGAAAGAAAAACAGATATTTTTAAATGTTTGCTCCCTCCCAAATTTTGGCTCACTGAGCTCTCTCTTCATACTACTACTATATTGTCATTCTTTCTAGTATTGTTTAACATTTTTCCCCACCCATAGGCTATAATCAAATCTCTTTGATCATATTCATCGTCGTGGTTTGGACTTAAGTTTTGGCTTTTTGCCTGGCCAAATGCTTTAAATTCTTCCAGATTATCAGCTCGCTGTCTTGTGCACAAAAAGGTTGGATGAATGTTGGTGTTGACAAAATTGAATGTGAGTCATGTGGTGCAAGCCTGAGTTTTACATCATCATCATCTTGGACATCGGAGGAAGGTTAGTGATTGCAATTTAAATGTCATAAGTTACTTCGCTCTGCTTTTGAAGTTTATTGTTTCTTAGGTGAGGTGTGTAAAAATAAATAGGGCAACAATTTTAAAGAGTATCCATTGCCTTTAGGTGAACCATGGATGTTAATAAAGGTTCAGCTTGATTCAGGAGCCCTTTAGTTTATATAAGGAATATCTGAAGTTAATTATGATGCAGAGATAATTTCTTGAGAAGCTATAGGATCAGGATGAACTTCATCATACTAATGAGGGCTTTCTTTAATGTAACTTCAGTCTTTTGTTAACCAGTAAATGAAAGAATAACAGTTATGGCACTTGTTGCAAGATTTCCGAAGTGTGGAAGGGTTTAAAGTTTTAATTTAAAAATAGACGCCTGTCACTTTTCCTAGCAAACTGAATCTGATAACTATGGAAAAGAAGCTTATCTGTTGCTATTGCTTGTTGTATTCTTCAATGTGTTTTAACTTTCTATTTATTATGGTTGAAGCTCAAAATGCCCATGAGTCCTTTGTCGGGCAGCTGGACTCAGGCCATAAAGTTAATTGCATGTGGAGGGGTAGTAGCTGCCCAGAAAGCTTGGTACAGTTCCCTCCAACTCCCCAATCTGCATTAATTGGCGGGTACAAGGATAGATGTGATGGGCTTGTGCAGTTTCCGCACCTACCAGTTGTTGCAGTATCTGCAATTGAGTTGATGCATGTTTCTCGAGGACCACAGATTGATCGCTTCCTGCCACAGTCACAGAATTCTATGCCAGGAGAAGTAGACATTAAACCTGAGATTATATCAGAACTTGAAAGCTCTCGAGATGAGGCATCCTGCCTATTTTCTCGCGTAAGAATTTCTTTGAATTCCGTCCTTGTAGTTGGTAGTTAACATTATCAAATATAGTTATTTTATATCCGTGTATCTTCCTTTTGGCAGGCACAAAAGCTTATTAGTCTTTGTGGGTGGGAACCAAGATGGCTTTTAAATGTTCAGGATTGTGAAGAACACTCAGCTCAGTCTGCAAGAAATGAACATTCATTTGGCCCAGGCCAGACTCAGCTCCGTCTTCCTCAGGATTCTGGACCAAACCCAGTTTCTACTTCTGCTAAACTGGATTCCAAAAAGACTAAGGTGTCTCGGAAGGAGTCCAGACTTGAATCTAGGTTACCTTTGCTTGACTGTAGCTTATGTGGAGCTACAATTAGAGTTATGGATTTTTTGACAGTTCCCCGCCCTTCTCGTTTTGCTCCTAACAACATAGATATTCCTGAGACTAGCAAGAAAATGGGATTGACCCGTGGAGTGAGTGCAGCAAGTGGGATAAATGGTTGGGTTGCTGCTGATGATACAGAGAAAGATCAAACTGAAGACCGTGATGAAGTGACAACAACCAATGAAGGGAAATTTTTAGCTAATGCAGACGTAGACTTGACTCTTTCTATGGCAGGGGGTTTGCCATGTGCTTCACTGGGAAAGACGGCAACATCTGAAAAAGGTCACAATGTAGATATGGGAAGGGATTTGATGATTGGTCAACCTTCGGGGAGTGAGATTGGTGATCGTGCAGCTTCATATGAATCACGAGGACCAAGCTCTCGTAAGAGGAATCTTGAAAAGGGTGGAAGCTCAGATGATAGGCCAGTCCTTGGGCTGCAGCAGCAGGCTGACAGTGTTGAAGGAACAGTCATTGATTGTGACGGTGATGAAGTTACAGATTGCAGACAATATTCAGCTGGTCCTTCAAAACGTGCTCGTGACACTGATGTTTTTGATTGTTCACCTCATCAAAGAGATTCATCTGGAGCTGGTCCTAGCCATTCAGTGGGTTTTGAGGCTTATGCTGAAGGCAATAGGGTTTCTTCATTGCATCAAGAGAATGACCGCCTTATGGGAATCCAGTCAGCTAGGGATTCAACCTGTGCATCATCTGTCATTGCAATGGATATAGTATGTCATGACATAAATGATGACTCTATGGAAAGTGTTGAAAACTACCCGGGAGACTTTGATGATGTTCATTTTCCCTCCTCCAGTAATGTTGATATGAATGAGACATCAGAACTGAATAACAGCAATCAAGTTCAGCAGAGCATTTGTCTACAAACAGCTACTGAAGTTGCCCCAGGTGAAATGGGTGTAAGTAGTACAAATAATGGGGAAGAAGTTTTCAATGCAGAAACTGCTCAGGCTCGAGATGGAACCAGTTTTGGTGTTAGTGGAGGGAGTGTCGGAATTTGTGCTAGTCATGAAGCTGAAATTCATGGAGCAGATATATCAGTGCATAGAACAGATAGTGTTGTTGGTGACGTGGAACCTAGAGTAGAAGATGTTGAAAACCAGGGGCAAACTGGTGAGTCTACTCCAGATCCTGGTCTAATGGATGAGATTGTCCCAGATATGAACAGGGAAGATCCCAATGGTGATAACCAGGAGATGTTATCTCACTCTGCAGCCAGGACAGACAGCGGATCAAAAATTGGTTGCACTACAAAGGCTGAATCTGTTGAAAGTGGTGAAAAAATTAGTCAAGATTGCAATATCCCCCCTGCAAACAGCAGCCATCCATCCCGTTCTTGCAATGTTATTGTGAATTCTGGTTGCGGACACACTAAGGAAGAGATTGTTAAGGATGGTAAATCATCTTTCACCAACAATTGTACTCACCTTGAATCAGATTTTGCTAATGCCGATGGGATAGGTAAGTTCTTTCTCAAGGGTTTTGAAAATGTTTCACATCTACTCCTGATCACTTCCACATCTCAAATGCCTTTATCTTTCTCCCTCCTCCATATCCTTCTTTTGCTGCATTCCACTCCCTGCCTTTTATTGGGAGGAAAAAAAGGAGTATATGGATATTTGGTACCAGTAACTATTACCAAAATTTTTCTAAATTAGTCCAAATTGATAACGATTCAGGGAATACGTGTTGAAGCCTTTTGTTATCTTCCTATTGTGAAAATTTTTATTCATTTGAAGGTTTAGAATATAGAAAATAGAATTAGTTTGTCTTTTTTCTTCATGTAGTTAGACCATAAAAGTTGCATCCCTTTATTCCAACGCACTATTAATGTGCTTTTATCCCTTTATTCTAATTCCATTCCAATGTCCTTCTGAACTTTATTCATTAATTCCTTAGTATGTTGGGACCACCGCAACTTACATTGTTCAATTATTTAGGCCCTCCAAAAGGAGAAAGTAATTACGAGGAAGCTCCAGAATTTGATCCTATTGTCTACCACAATCAATTTTGCCCATGGGTGAACGGAATTGTTGCTGCTGCTGGGTGTGATAGCTCTAATCCAAGCACCAGCACTGACGCCATTGCACTTTGTGGTTGGCAGCTGACATTAGATGCTTTGGATGCTTTCCGATCCCTAGGTCTCAATGCAATTCCGACAGTACCATCTGAGTCTGCTGCATCTTTGTACAAGGTGTGTTCATCTATTCGCATCAATTGCTTTCTGTATATTACTCTCCCTACAAGTAATTTATGTTTAAATAAATGCCCAACTTTGGATTACATAATCGAAATAGGGTTCCTTTTTCTTTGTGATCCATTTTATTAATTGTTTGGCCAATACGACATTAGATTTATTGTAACAAATGGAGAATCAATAGTATGGGATTTACTAAATCCCACATTGAGTAGTATGAGATGTTCAATGGTGTATGCATCAACAGCTAGCTTTTGGGGTAGGTTCCCCCATCTCACTGGGGTAACCATCATGGTAGATGTAACTATATCGCATGCCCAACGTGGGATCTAGTACCAAGTCTTCATCATCGTAACATAATTTTAAGCATGTTGCTCAAGCCCGTTTTTCTTTTTGAATGTAACTTTATTTAATTCGGGAGACTTAATAGATTCCTCGGATGTGGCATACGCTCAGTTATTGTATCCCTTAGTCACAATTACTGCACTACTCTCATTTTCTTCTGTTGTCTAAAATTCTTTGCTGAATTCTGCTATCATGTGAAAGCCTAAGTCTGGGTAACAGGAAATGTATAGTCTACTTTAGGAACTTAAGAACTACTAACCAGGAGTGTTTAGTCAAATTCTTGTATGTGTTTGATGTTTTCATCATTTTATTCTTAAATTTTCCTATGATAATTTGTGTCCATGGTGTATGGATTCCTTCCTGTAGGATGATCAGCAAGCTACTGGTCAAAAGCTCCTTCAACATCCTTCTATGAGCAGAAGCCATGGGCAACTCTGAGATTACGGTCAAAGTATTCGGTGTTTCCATTTGCTTGTAAGTTGATTGTGTCATGTACAAGTCATTTGCCTATAGTTATCTTTTCCTAACAAATCTTAGAGGCACTTTTAATTTTTTATGTTTAAGAAACTTTTCTGGCAAAAAAAAAAAAAGATCTGAACCTTTATACAAGTTCGGTGCGTTTTTGTCTGCAAACTTGCTAATATTCACTTTTTATCCCCAATATTCATGCAGATGTTAATGAGTTACGATGGTTCAGCAGAACCCGGACAATTGTTTATCTGTTGGGCCAACGATGTACAAGGCTGAATGGATTTTATTAAGCTATGTCTATATATGCTGGGAAGGCATGTGTTATTTATAGCCAAGACTTGTGAGCCATGAACTGTAAATTGTGAGAGACATTGGGCCTTATGGCACAATGGCATGCGAATTTCTACACATTCAAAGCATGAGATTTTAATGTGGGGAATGTTTAATAAATCATGGTTTTTTTAATCTGATTTAGCTTTTAGGTTTTGATTGTTTTAAAGATTTGGATGAATTGTGTCATGGTTAGTTGTTGAGCCAGTATAGGAATTTTCCTAAAGCACTTGAAAGTTATTGACCAAGAAAAAAGGTTCTGGAATGATAAAGCCAATTTTCATTGTATACTTTCTCAATGTAGCCTTAATTTCAATGTTTATTATCTGAGATTAATTTAACCATTCTTCTTCAATGTATTGCTGTTGCTGAATCCAATTATGCTTTCATAGTAAATTTACTGACATCTTTCTTTTTTTTTTTTTTGGAAAAAAGAGAGAAAGGAGGGAGTGGGGGGGGTGGACGGGAATGTGTGCATCTTACCAAAGCATGAGAGCTGATCCTACGCCTTAGATGTACTGTGCTAAATGAATGATAAATAAGTTCTTTTTTAAAAAAAAAAGGAATTAAATGAAATATTTTGCACATTCTGAAAATGGTGGCCTGATTACTACTGAAAGTTCTAAATTTACAACTTCAACTAATGTAATCAGAAGGTTTTTATTTTATAATAATTTCGTTATAAAGTAAAGTTGTCATCCACACTTGTCCCTACTAAAAACATTAGGCCACCTTTTATGTGTTTTTTATACACCATAAATAAAGAGAAAGTAAATAACAAGATATTTAAGAACCATAATTAGATATGGCAAAAAAATAAGAACCATAATTAGAAGCTAAGGGTTCATTTGACTTAATAGCGGAGAAGTGATTTTTTTTTTTAATGTGATTTTTGAAAAGTAAAGATAGGAAAAATGTCAAATAATAAATAAGATTTATATTTGAATTGATGGTAGGATAAATGATTTTTTTTTTAAAAGTAAAAAAGAAGTTGCAACTTTTGGCTTACCATTAAAAGCTACTACTAAAGGGAAAAAAAAACAAAAAAGCCTTCACAAACATCTTTTAAAGCCTTAAAGTAACTTAAAGCTTCTGTCATTGTATACATACTCTAAAAAAAGGTAAGCATATCAATCCCAAGCTCTTTTGAGCTATGTCAAGCATCCTTACAATTTGACTATGTAATAATCGGATTTAGCTTCTCTCCATTACATTTTCCTTATTTTCCCTCTCATTTACCCCCTGCCTTCTACCAAGATCATATTAGCATTTCAATGGTTTAGATTTAATATCTTATAAAAATATTATATAATTTTACTTCAAAAAATATATAAATAAATGTAAATAGCTAAAATTTGATCTCAAGAGTTATAGATCGTCGTCGTCGTTTGTTAGTAGATAGTACATTTTGTACCCAATTTTTTACTACAGTTCATATTAATTTTTAGCCGTTTAACATTATTTATGTAGTTTTAAAGGAAAACTATAATAATAATATTTTTATATAATGTTAAATTTAGACCATTGAAATGTTAATCTAATGGATAAGGTAATGGAAAGAAACCAAATCCGCGATAATAGCCTTCTTCCAGTTTGAATAAAAAGCCTTCTTCTAGTACTTGAGGAAAGTAATGGAAGAAATAGGGGTTCTTCAAAATATACTTGAGGTGATAGCAGCAAGCTTTGAGACGGCTTCAATGTAAATGTTATGGAATGGGGCCAAACCAGAAAATTATTTTCCTTCACGTGGATTGAGACAAAAGGATCCATTATCTCCTTATCTCTTTGTTATGGGAATGGAGAAGCTGACGCATATAATCATGGATGAAGTTGACAGAGGAGGATGGAGGCCAATTAAAATGGGAAGACAAGGAACCCCAATATCTCATCTTCTTTTTGCAGATGACTTGCTTTTATTCTGTGAAGCAGATAGGAACCAGGTGGAAGCAGTTATGAGATGCTTAGAGTCATTTAGCAGTATGTCTAGACAGAAATTCAACATTCACAAAAAAAATGGTTATGTTTTCAAAGAATGTGGATATAAGGAAGAGAGAGGAATTGATGGGGATGTGTGGTTTTCAGCAAGTGGAGGAGTTAGGGAGATATTTGGGGTCTCATATCACCAATGGCAGAGAGGCAAAAGTGAAGTTTCAATTCTTAATTGATAAGGTTCAAAAGAAGTTGTGTAGATGGAAAGCAAACAGCTTCTCATTTGCAGGAAGATTGACATTAGCACAAGCTATAACACAACAAATACCAGTATTTACTACGCTGCATGACGATGTACCCGTAAGGATGTGCAAGGAAATTGAAAGAATGCAGGGAGATTTCATTTGGGGTGGATCAAGAGAAAGGAGAAAGATCCATACAATTAGTTGGAAAACAATGTGTCTTCTAAAGGAGTTGGGAGGTTTTGGATTAAAGGATTTAAAGAAGATGAATGATGCTTTGATTTGCAAGACTGGATGGGATGGTATAGCTAATCCACAAAAAAGCAGCTCAAGTATTAATTAGCAAATATGGAAGACAGGCTAATTTGCTGGAAAGTTGCATTGTGAAGCAGAATGACTTGGTTCTGTGGAAGTAGCTGGGGGATTTATGGTCAAGCACCATAAAAAATGTGAGTTGGGAAGTAAAGAATGGCAGGAAGGTGGATTTCTGGGAGTACACATGGGTAGGCAAAGGCAGACCGTTAGTTGAATGGTGTGAGAGAAGTTTGAGCTAAGAGGAACTAGAGTGCTGTGTAAAGGAGTGGGCTAATGAAAGGGGATGGAGAACTGACTTTCTTGAACAGTATTTGCCAAAAGAAAGAGTAAGGAATATCTTGGTGATTCTACCTCCTTGTGATGAGGATGGGGAGGGTACTATAAGATGGAGGGACTCTAAATTAAATCAGTTCAGTGTTCCTAACATGTATAATCAGCTTTGTGATTTGCAAAATAGACAGGGGGATAGCATATGAAGGCGAATCTGGGAGTGGAAAGGGCCAAGGTGTATCCAAGTATTCCTTTGGATAGCTATTGCAGATGGTCTACTAACCTCATAACGTAGAAGTAGAGCTGGAGTGGGAGCGCCTTCATGTTGCAGATGCTCACAAAATGTTGAGAATGTGCTCTGAGAGATTGTGATGAGTCTAAAAGAATATGGCTGCAACTCATATCAGAATTGCAAAATTCCAATTTCTCTGATTTGCAACATCGAGATTGGTTTTTACAAAATTTGAGCTGTACTAGATCAGAGCAGGGCTCAAGTAATTGGAATATTGTCTTTGGTATTACCTACTGGTTCTTGGGGTATTGGAGGAATAAGATGATATTTGATACGAATTTTGAAGTGTCTTGTATTAACATTGCTGCTATATTGAGGTATGTCCAATCAGTTACTTCAGTGCATAGTGGGAAGGATAATGGTGTATTCAATTTATAGAAACAGGTTAGTTGGATTCCACCAGAGTAGGAATGGGTGAAATTAAATATTGATGGGGCTACTAAAGGAGAAGCAGGAATAGCAGGCTGTGGATGTGGAGGTTTAATCCGCAATGAAAAAGGTAAATGGCTGTGTGGTTTTGTGAATAATATAATATAGGCATTTGTACAGCAATTACTGCAGAATTTTGGGCGGTGTGGTCAGGATTCACCTTGTTAAAGGAGATGGGTCTCAAAAAGGTAATTGTAGAATCTGACAATAATGATGTGGTCACATAGTTAGGTTAGGCCCCCATTTGCACCCAAAAAAAAAAAAGGCCTTCTACAAATAGGTATTTCTTTCTTTCAAAGCACCACCTTATGTCGCTTTACTAAAATAGCATGAGAATGCACCCTCAACCTTGATCACCTACCTCCCATTCATCTCTTGAGTGGGCAAAGTAGAAACAGTTTTGGGAAAATTTATACTGAATATCCAAATTAAATAAAAATATATGAAAAATATTGAAACTTTAGTTTTGAATAATCAAATTTTAAGAATTTTTGTAAAATGTCATTTAATACTAAAAATTTATATTCTTGTTAAAATTCCTATTATACTATCTTGAATACTACTTATTATTCTTCTATCTGTTATCAATAATTCTATAACTAAACAGACTGGTTATAATCCCATAAAAACATATATCCGTGGGTGACCAAATATGATTCAGGTGATAGAAGAATCATGTCCTCTTTCATACAGGATACTGTTACAGATCAAGTCCTCATGGTGATCAGACCTTCCCCTTCAGATCATATTAGCACAGCCTTCCTTCGCTTCCTACTGGAGGCGTAACTGGATTTCTACCCTTATGAAATATAACCAGTAAATCTCTTTACAGGATCATTACTTTTCTGATCAAAATAATACTACTACCCTTAATCCCTATAAGAGGTTTAGTTACACATACCTCATATCACTATTCCAGATGATTGATAAAATTATGAAAGATTAAATTTGAGAGTATGAGGGCACAGGAAATGAGAATTTTATTTACAAGTTGCAAGGGTGTTTGATTCTCAGCATAAGTAGACTATGAATCAACTCTTGCTTTTCATATTTTTACATGGCTATTTATACAGAGGGCATTCTCATCTCTGTAGTTACACATAAAAAGCTACATAATTATAAGATTCCTACCTATACATAGTCTTGTTGACTTTTTTTACAAAATTACAAAAATCATACTTTCTAGCCTTTAAGACTTGCCTTATATAGGCTTTTTTGAAAAATAAGGAAAGTGTTTCCAAGCGTAATTATTTCTCTTCCTTTTATGTCACCTTTTTCCAACTTTTTCTATATGCCATTATTTCTTCTTTTGTCTTCCTCTTGTGATAAATGTGTCGGCAAGTGTTGGCATCTTCTTATTGGCTCTTCAAAGGACACTTAAATCTATTACGGGTTCTTCAAAATCTTTACTAATCCTTTCTCTATCTTGACAATATTTACATTTATGCATAGCATATTCTGATAAGATCTGGCATATTCTCTTCCTTGTCGATTCTAGATTGTCAAACTTACTCATTTTGAGTCTATCATAAAATTGATTAAAGAAATGTGAATTCTTTGAAGTCCTTCCTGATGAGTAAATTAGAGTTGTCAGTCCTTGGTAGTAATTCCATGCAATATCATCTTTAGAAGTAATCACCTTATTCATCTCTTGAAACATTATATAGTGATCATGTGCTCTTATTTTGGAGACATTATACATAAAATCTTCTTCATCTTCAATATCCTCCTTACATTCTACTCTTAGTTCCAATGGACTTTTTGTAGTACCAAGTCTTATTAAGTTTATTGGATGATAAAATCTATCATGGGTTATCTCTACAATTGTAGAGTAACACCTTATAAATATAGTATTATGAGTAACAATTCCAAAATAGGACTGAACAACATATTTTATATGTTCAAGCAATTCTGAAATCTCCTTTACAATGTTGGCTAGAGTTCCAGGGAAAATAACAGCTTTGTTAAAAGTAAAAGAGAGGCATATTTTATAGTCGAGCATTTGATGGTAAAATGGTTAAGATGATGGATAAGTTTTTTAAAATATCGATAATTTTTTGCGAATTTAAAATCAATTGGGTTTACAGGACTTTTGAGTTTAGAGGTATTGGTTGAGGCTGTATCTGGGCTAGAGGTTTTGGCTATTTACTGGATTAGATGTTTGGGCTTTTTTCTTTTTCTCTGGCTTCTTGGGCTTGTTGGATTTTTATAATTTCTATTAAAGGAGTTATCCTTTGTTCATTTCTAGGTCTAGTTATATAGTTCTCATAAGTTTGTACTGCAACATCAACTACAATCATTACAAGTCTATTTATAGAACTTTCTTCCAATTTCCCCACTCGTTGATAGAGTTGTTCCACCTAGTTGGAGATTCTGGAAAGGCCTTCATTTATTTGTGTGATTATAAGATTCATATTCATGTCCAGTATTCCAAACCTCAAATGAACTCGTTCCATGAAAGATGATTCATTGATAGAATCATTAGACATCTGGCTTACAAATCTATCTGATTCCATCTGCTTAGAAAATCAGCAATCAAATTATTTATCCTTTAATATATTCAATTTCATAATCATAATAAGGATATCACTATGCCATTTTATTACACAATTTGTTTGTTCTTATTCTTTTATCAAGTCAATGCTTTACTTGGAGTATTATCAGTTCTAATTGTGAACTTTGTATTAACAATAAATAATGTGAACTTTTCTACTACTTTTACTATTACTAAAAATTCTTTCTAGTTTGAATGATATTTCTCTTGGGCTTCATTACATTTTTCACTTAAATATCTTGTTATTAATTCTTTTCCTTCATTATTTTCATGATATAATGTTGCTCCCTGATAATTTTCACAAGCATCAATATATATTATCCATTTTACATTATTATTTATTGGAATTGTTAATTTTGGTAATTCTTTACATAGTTCTTTAATGGTTTTTACTTTTTTTTTGTTTCATTGTTCCAAATCCAATTACTTTTTCCCCTGCTAACTTAGATAGTTTAATAGTTAGTTTTGATAAATTTGGTATATAATTCCTAGCTTGGTTAATTAATCCTAAAAATGATTGTAATTCCTTTTTATTCTTTATTTTTGGAAATTTTAAAACTTTTCTACTTATATGTTCTTGTAAATCTATCCCATTTGAAGATATTATTTGACCTAAAAATCCTATTCTATTTTTTCTTAATTAAGCTTTCTTAGGTGATATATTTAATTCTTTTTCTTCTATTAGTTTTACAAATTGGTTTAAGTGTTCTTCATGTTCTTTTTCATCTTTTGAAAATATTAATATATCGTTAATATAAATTACTGCAAAATCTCTTATAGGTAATAAAAGTTTTGACACATATTCTTGAAATATACTTGGGTTATTATGAAATCCCATAAGTAATA
Source organism: Acacia concinna (assembly GCA_037177275.1). NCBI lineage: Eukaryota > Viridiplantae > Streptophyta > Magnoliopsida > Fabales > Fabaceae > Acacia > Acacia concinna. The sequence continues at coordinate 1,912,365 of JBAGKO010000001.1, read as the reverse complement.
CATTCCACTCATACAATCCTTCAGAAGTATTAAAAACTGTATATTTTCTACTTTCTTCTCCTAGTTTTACTTGAAAAAAATCCTGACTTACAATCAAACTTATTAAATATATTTTTTCCTCTTATTAAATTAAATAATAATTCTATCTTAGGTATTGGATACCTATTCCTTACCGCTTAAATTATTGTGGCAATTAAATGAGCACGTAGTAACTGTGCTGCTATATGCCTGACTCTATATAGTGGATAATTACTGAGAATTGTGAAGAATTTGATTAAAAGTTTATAAAACTTCAAATCGTTTTCTTCAAAAGAGGGCATTTAAACTTTCTTGTATAGTTTTAGTTACTGTTTGTAATTTTACTATACTTTCTTCTAAATGTTCTAATCTTTTCTTAAGATCAGAAGTTTGTTGTACTAGATTTTGAGCTATAAGTATAGTTTCTTCTTCTACCTTTTTAGGTTCTGAATCAATTTTTGGGATTAATTCAATAATTACAGCTTTAGTAGGTATCTTTCTAAGGTAAGAAAGATCTTCTTGTTGTTTTATGTATTCAAGATTTTCATCTTGAGATTTTAACCTATTTTCCATATTCTTAGTATGACTAAATAAGTAATTACTAATATGTTCTAAAATCTTTGTTTTAGAGCTTTGTTCATATCTAAAATTTACTAATAAAGTGTAGTAGCAATCAAATATGAAATTCAGATGATAATTCTCAAAATGATACCTACTATTAGCCACAGAGGATTCAATACACCATTCCATCTAGTATAAGCTGCCATAGATTTCATTTAATGATACATCAGTGCTTTAAAAAGAACTGAAGAAGTCTACCACCCAGCCATTGGTCTTATTAGTGAAGACACCATTCCAGAAGGATACAAGTTAGCACAATCTGTTGACAAAATCCTGGTAAAACAAAATAACACAATAATAGAACTCGTTATAAACCTTACAATATCTTATTATCTGTAATTTTTACCAAGAGGTTTTTCTTGAATTTTTGAAAAATAATGTGTAAGGCACTGGAGGGCTATGGCCTTTTGGTGTAGTGTAGATGCATTCCAGAATGCATCTAAAAGGCATTGTTGAGATTCATCCTGGATAGGAATAGATGGATTGTATCTCTTTTTGTGACCAGGAGGATATTTAGGAAGGTGTTGGTCACCAAATGTCATTTGTTCAAAGTTGACCCCATAACTAGGTTCATTGTACTTTGAAGAGCTACATGGTGCTTTACCTTTGTTCATCTATAACATAAAGATATTTACAGTTAGTAACAACTTCTTTCAATCTTGATAAAGTATCAGCAACTAAATTGTTGTTTCCTTTAATATGTTCAATATTAACATGTGTACAGGTGGATGTTAAAAAGTCACAAAATTTAATCCATCGGTTTCTAGATAGCTTTCTGGAACTTGTAAGTGTATTGTAGAAATTTACAATAGCTTCACAATCAGTTCTAAGAGTGTATTCATTTTTGTCAAAAATGAATATTTTAAATTTATCTAAAGAATATATACAAGCAAGTATTTCAGCATCAATAGAAGAAACAACAGATTGATACTTTCCTGATATATACCTGCTTACCTTTTTTGAAGATAAATGTTCCCCTTTTGTCTTTGTGTATTTTAAGATTCCTCCCCATCCATCAAGACTACCATCTACTTCATTTATTATGTATGAATCTTTTGGTGGTAAGTTTAATGGGGGTAAATTTTTAATGATCTTTTTTTATTTTTTCTATACAATATATATCCTGTTTGTTCAACTGAATTTCTCCTGTGGCTGATGTTTTTTAGTACAGGGTACTAACATATTTGGCTAAGTTTGGAATGAAGTTTCTGGCGTAATTGATTATCCCTAGGAAACTCTGTAGCTTCCTTTTGTTTCCTAATTCTTCTATGGGAAAATTAGATATTTTCTTGATTATATGTGGTTGAAGGACTATTTCTCTTTTCCTATTTCAAGACCTAGAAATTCTATTTGATTAACTGCAATTTTGTGTTTAGTTTCAGATAGTACTAAACCATGTTTTTCCATAAGATTAAAAAATATTTTCAAATGTTGCAAATGTTCTGATAAAGTTCAAAGAATATTAATATATCATCTATGTAGCATATGATGAAAGAATTATATTCATGGAAAATTTTGTCCATTTTTCTTTCGAAAGTCACAAGGGCATTTTTTAGTCTAAAGGGCATTTCTAACGATTCATATAATTTTTGTGGGGCACAAAATGTAGTCTATTCTATTGAGTTAGGATGCATTGCTATTATAGCAACTTGTAAAGTTTCTATTCGCCACTGGGGATCCTCTAAGGGTTGTTGAGATAGCCAATTAATAAAATTACATATCATTAGTTTGGATGATAGTACACCCCCAATTTTTTATCATTATCCTGATGATGAATTTGATTTTGAAAATTTTACTTTTTATTGTGATACTGCAGAAGTATATGATCCCAACTGGGAATTAGACATTTCTGCTTATTTCACACAATAGGATAATATTGAAAATACATCAATGGTCTTTACATATGAAAATCATAGTACAATTCTTGATTACAAAGAAAGCTATACACCAGACATAGAAGACTATGTACAATGTAACATCCCAATTTTTGGGAAAACTCTTTTAATTTATAATAAGATTAAAATCTTATTATTTTATGTACATTTTTGGGGTGAATTATGAAGAATAAATTTCTAGAAATTTCTATCTGAAATTTTATCAGTAAAAGCTTATATTCATAGAAATTCTAGAAAAAATAGTAAACGATGGAATTAATGATTAAGAATGATTGGGGAGAACTTTTGGATTATTTAAAGACAAATGACAGTTAGATTTGAATTTTTAGAGAAAGTCAAGATACTGGCTTTATTGAAAATTCATCAGGCATGTCACAATTTCATATGAAATTAAAGTTAACTGAGATGACAAAGATGAAGTTAAATATTTAGGAAATAAAATTGAAGCAACAAAATATTATTCTCCATGTACACTGCAAATTGATGTACATTAGTTATTTCAATTTATTTCCCTCTAACTCCACGTACAAAAGAAAAGAAAAGAATATTGCAGCTATATCTCCTTCATTTTGTTTTATTCCTCATTCCTCTGGACTTGCAATTACTGAAGAAAGAGTAGGAGGCTGCAGCTGCAATGTGCCATGCTTCAAATTCCATCGGTTTCAGCTTTTATTTGGGTTAATGACCTTTAATTTGTTGTCTTTGGTTACAAAGAGGAAAAGGCACACACATATTCATCTCCTCCATTCCATTTTGGTTCCTCACCCATTTTTCCTTCGGTGCTTCCAGCAAGAATCAGAGAGCAAGTATGCATCGTGAATTTGTGGAAGGTGAGGGTAAGAACCATGCCATTTTTCCTTTCCCTTTGGTCAGCAAAAACAAAAATCAGAGAGAAGCTTGAGCTTCGATGAGAATCAGAGAAACAGAGGCAAAAATCAAAAAAGTGTTAAGAGAAAATTGAAGAGGAGAAGGATTTAATTGGTGAGTTTCAAAATGCTTTCCTTTTTTTCTTATTTCGCCCTATTTTTGTTGTGGGTGTATGATGTCCGAAGGATATGTCTGGAAAAATTAAACCGAGATCATGTCTGAGATTTGTATCTTTTTGCTAAATAATCAAATGGGTCATTTTCGGTTATGGTCTGGAAATTATGGGAATAAAGATGAATGTGTGTTTAACTGAAAATGTATGGAAACGTTAGATTCTAGAAAATGGTTATGCTTGGAACTGAAATGTATAGCCGAAATGTTTTGTTTCTGGAATTCTGGAAATGATTACGCTGAACCGAATGTGGGTATATGCTGAAGTCTGATGGTATATGTACTGGAAATGTTGGGAATGAACATGTATATTTGCCAAGTTTTGTTCTTGTAAGTGAAAATACACAAATGGATTTGATTTTGGTTCTGAAATTAAGGATTGAAGCATGATATATATGTATGCATGAGTAGTTCTGGAATTTATGTTGAACAGAAAAGTGATCTGTTTCATGTAAGTTTTTGACAGACCAAATGAACCCCATTGTTTATGAAAATTTGCAGTGATATAGTGGACTTGTTAAACTTTCTAATGAGTCCTAAATCATGTATTTTGGAGTTATAAATTGAGAATTACAATTTTATGAAGTTAAGGTAGAATTCTGGAAATTCTGATTCTGATAAGTGAGGAATGTTCTATTTTGTGTAACTATTTTATAGGGCAAATGATGTACATTTCCCCTGAAGATATGATTTGGTTCTGTCAATAGGAAGATATGATTTTTGAAAGTTGAAACTAAATTCTGAAATGAAATCCTAATGGCAGAAAGTGTTTCTTTTTGAAAACCTATGCAAATGAACTTGGATTCTTATGAAATTTTATGAGGAACAAATAGATATGTAAAGCTTTAAGATAAGCTTGGACCAATATCATTTGGAGTTTTGTAGGATGAGTTATATTTTTGTAAGTCAGGATGCATGTCTGGAATGTATGTCTGTCTGCTGAAATGTACTTCTTTGAAAATATACACAAATGACAATGGATAGACATGAAATTTTAGGAGAATGTAATAGACATATGAAAATTGATAATGGGCTTGGCATCAGGTCATTTGGAATTTTGTGGA
>JBAGKO010000001.1:1883387-1898169 GCA_037177275.1 Acacia concinna | reverse complement strand
AATCACTTCCAGTGCCACTCGAGTGATCCAAAATATTTTCATCACTTTCAAAGCACTCGAGTGATGTTAAGAGTTATTAGTACAGATCACTTCCAGTGCCACTCGAGTGATCCAAAATATTTTCATCACTTTCAAAGCACTCGAGTGATCTTAAGAGTGATCAGTACACATATCACTTCCAGTACCACTCGAGTGATGTTAGAATTGTTCATCACTTCCAAATCACTCTAGTGATGTTGAGAGTGATCAATACACATCACTTCAAGTGTCACTCCAGTGATGTATCATTCTAGCATTGTCATTTCAACTTCATTTTGAATGAAATTTATTCTAAGTATTGATATTTCAGTTAAATCTTATCTTTGAATTACTTAAGTATCTTATTGATTATATTCTATCACCTTTAAGCCTCATTACAGCATCTACAATGTTCTTAAATATCGCGTGATAATGAGGCATGGCTATAATTTTATGAATATGAAGATCACTCAAGTGCCACTCGAGTGATATGGTATGAAAAATAGAGCATAATATATTTTATTCAAAATCAAATGTTTACAATTGATTTAACTTTGAGAAACTCAGCTTTTCTACTAACATATCTTTGTGTAAGTGTTTGTTCATCACAGCTTTATCATCTGGAATCAAAAGACCATCAGATCAAAAACTCGTTGCTAACGTCATCTACATTTAATGCACTAACGGCTACTTTTCAAAACGTTCTCTCTCTATCTCAATGGCTATAATCTTGGGAACAAGAAAGACTCTGCCATCAACCGTGATGAAGTATGGTCTAACATCTTCAACCGAAGCTTCAACGGTCATTAAATTCACCCTCGATATAAATACCAGTAGCATTGAAGGCAAAACTAACGAACACATTCATTGCGAAATCTACTATTTCATTGATCCAAGAAAGCAAACATTCTCTGAGATACAAGAACTTCAGTGTTTAGTTATTCACTCTTTTGAGAAGAGCATTTATTACTTCATCTATATTCTCTGTGAGATCTCAAAGTAGTGGGACCTTGAAATAGGCATAGTATTACAAAGTGTAAGGGGGAGAGAGTGTCCCTACTTGTATATGATTGTATAGTGACACCAAGAGTCGGTCAATCATGGGAGATAGTAGAAAATCTTGGAGGTGACTTCAAGGACTGGACGTAGGTCAAGATTTGGACCGAACCAATATAAATCATGTGTGTTTTAATCTGGTGACCCATTTCCATTTTCTCTTGTGAAGTTTTTAAATTTGTTAATTTTTATAACATCACCCAATTCACCCCCTTCTTAGGTGATAGACTTGCACTAACATTAAGAAGTACCCTTCTCCTATGAATGGGAGGTGGTGGGTTGGATCCCGCAATAACTCAAACTTTTTAGCGATTACTATTAATTCTTGTGACAAAAAAAAAGTAATTTTCTAAAGGATTCTATACTTTTTCAAGATTTCAAAGACTATTGTGCAAGTAATTTTTCAAATAAGTATTTATATGCAATTTTCTTAAAGAAAAATAAAATCTTTCATGCTATTTAAGCCCTGATCAGGGAGGCGAAGTTTTCCCCTGTCAGCATGAATTTATGAGTATTTCTTTAAGCCTGGTTTTATAATAAAAATAACATATTTACAAAAATGAAGATATATAAGTCGGCTTTAATCAATCGAAACAAAAATCAGCAAAATTTAGGAGCTTAATATTTATCACTATAACATCATTGAATCCTAATTAGGTACCTGTTTATAATTTAGGAGCTTAAAAAAGTGATTTCATCTCAAAATTATTACTTCTCCCTCGTATCTTAAATATAAGATATAGTTAATTATTTTGGAGAAATTAAATAAACTAAATAAATTATTTAATCATATCATATATTATATAACATTATATTATATATTAATTTATAAGTTAGACAAAATAGTTTGGAAGAAAACCAATAAATATAAATAGCTTATCCGGAACTTTTTTCCTCTCTTTTGGGTTTGACCCTTAATAAGTTTGACCCTTAATAAGCAACTTTTTTTTTCAAAACTTAAACTACATGTTTCTTTTTATGTCCCTATTAAATAGACATTTGTATTCATTATATCTCACTCACAATTAATTCTCTTTTATTTAATCATTTATTACTCATTATCTCATATATACTCCTTTGGTCCTAGTCCTATATAAGGCACTTCTAATATTTTTCATATAGACTAAGAAAAATATTAAATTTTATTAATTCTTCCATGAAATTCAGCAACCTTTTAACTTTACTCTTAGTTAATATACATTATACCACACGGAAATAAAGGCAATATAACAAAAAATGGATGGCCAAATTTGTATGTTTATATAAAAATTTTCTCTCTTAGCTTTATAAATATGATCAAAATTTTTCTTCTCTCTATTCCATATATTTGGACTAAAGGAGTATTTTTTATTCATTCCCTCTCTTCCACCCTTAACCTTGGTCAGGGGTTCGATTCCTGGCCTTAGGTATGGAGCAGCGTTAAATCTCCTGGCCAGCTGTCTTTTCCCATAAAGGAACCCACAATGAGTAGAGGATTAGTCCTTGGCCTACTAGGTTAGGGGATACCTTGCGAAAGCAAACAAAAGAAAACACTATGACATTTTTTACACATTTATATATTATTTTTAACTAATTTAAGCCATAAGTTCGTTTTCAACAATTAGAAAGAAAGTTGTTTATAAAAAAAATAAGGGGTAATTAGATATCTTAATTTATTTCTAAAAAGTCAACTTTTTTATATTTCAAATCGGATGAATGGAGAACAGTATATTATTTTGGTTTTTTTCTTTGGGTGAAACTCTCTTATTTTATTTACCTTCTAAAGTGTTGACTTTCCATTAAAAATATAATCGGAGTTCAACAAATAATCTTTGACTTTTGGCGCATTCTAAAAAATATAAAGCAAATACTTTTTTTGTCTTAATTTAAGATTCAGTTGATTTTTTAGAGAATCCTAAAAAAGTTAATTATGTTATTTTAAAGCATTAAAATTTATCATTTTTCTTCAAATTATATAGTTTGACTTATGAACTAATATATAATATAATAAGACATAACATATAATATAATTTAGTAACTTATTTTACTTCCTTAACTTCTAAAAAAAATTAACTATGTTATAAGTAGAACTCGAAGGAGTATTATATATATATATATATATATATAGTAAATGTCTTAAACACTAATAGGATTAAGGGTCCGTTTGGGTGTACCTTATTTTAAGTAACTTATTTTTTATGGGCTTATTAGAAGTAACTTCATAAAAATAAATGATTTATCAAAAGTTGTATTTGAATGTGACTTTGTAGATGTAAAATTTTTTTTTTATAAAACATATTTGTATGATAAGTAGAAAAGTAACTTAAATCAAAAAACAAGAAAAGAAAAGTAACTTATGATAAAATTCTTAAAATAATTTTTTCTTTAAAAATAAGTAAGAGATGTATACATCCCAAGTTTTTATTCACCAAATTCCTTAAGTTTTGACTAATTTTTGGAATGAGATTGATAGCAGTCTTATTGTATATAAGTTTATTGTAGGACATTGATGTCAAAAAATTATGAAACATTTCAATCTAAAATTAGACATGTCAAGCTTTAATTTGATATGTTATTTGCATGATTTGGATGTGTAAGTTAAGATATATGAATTTTTGAAGTTTGTCCAGTGAAATTCGCCCGTTTCTAGAGTGGTGCTCAAAAATGAAATTGTTGGTAATTTTCTTATTTCAATTGAACCAAGGAAATATTTTTTCCTAAAACTAGACTTAATAAGGTGTACTTGAGCTTTAGAATCATCTCAATTGGATACTTATACAATTAGATATGAATTTTTAAAGTTAGGTAAAAATTATGTTCAAAAATCTTAATTTCAAAAATATAATGGTATGGTTGTAATTTATGACCCAACTAAAAATAAAAATAATGTATAAAAAAATTAGAAAATATTCATAAATTTTTTATAAACTAATGACAATCAATTTAAAATCTTAATAGTAAACGCATTCAAGAATGACCTAATTCAATAATATCTAACAGTAAAACCATTGACTTCTGGCATTCACTGTCCAGAGTACACATGACTTTCTCTCTCCCTCATGTAACATTTCATCTAGATATAAATGTGAATATATCTACCAATAATAAGCATAAGTCTTATCATTATTTTTTAAAAAAAATTGGGTTGAGATCCTGAGTAAAGGAATTTATATTAAAGAGGTTCTGAAATACAAATAAATTATTATCAACTCCCGTAGAATTGTTAATAGCACTTTAAGAGTTGTTAATGACAACCCCAACATATGAGGTTGTTAATTAGAACCTTATAGTAATTTATTTCTATTTTAGAACTTCTTTAATGTATATTTCTTTACTTTAAACTTTTACACAATTTTCTCTTATTTTTATTATTGATATTAAACCTGATCTAAGAATTTCAATAAAATTACACAATGGTACTTAAAAAAACAATTCAGAATCGAATGCTTCCAAATGATAATGAAACAAAACACAACTATAAACATCAAAATGAAGAATCAAAAGAGAGTTATCTCTATTTTTCTTTTGCTTCACAATATGTAGGTATTCCCATTTTTTTAATGAGGGATTCTCTTCATGACAAGGATCCCTCTTTGACACCCAACCTTTACCTCAAAAAAAAAATAAAGAAAGAGGAGCTGAGACCCCCTTCACCTAAAATAGTTTATGAGAGGGAGGGTGCCATGGAGGCCTAAAGGAGAGAAGGAGCCAAGGAAAGAATCTGAGGCGCATTTTCTCTACTGTAAACCCACCAAAGAAGATTAGTCAAATAATTTCCATCATCAAATTTTGTCAAATTTCTGATCTTGCTCAACGCATTTTGCTTATCATAAATCCCTTCCAACGCATAAGTAAATCCTGTCCTTGTCTCATCGGCGTTTTCTTCAACCTCTATCCATTCCACAAGCTCCTTCACATACCCCACATCAGAAAACAGAGCTTCAGTGGTCAGCGTTAATGGAAGAACCTGAATCAGAAGCCTACAAGATCTACAATCTGCAGTAGCCCAAAGAAATATACTATCTCTACTATTAGACCACAAAATCCCCACCACCCTGTTCTCCTTCACAAATTCTTCCCTATATTTCGTTTGATTCTTTCACATGCCACCATGTTTGAGCTGCAAGAATCTCCAGAGATGTTAGTGTTGACCCTCTTTCCTCCAAGTCTGAATCTTTATAACCTAACCCCATTAAAGCTGCTCAATAGTAAGCATTCACTGCTTCACTTGAACTCCCTTGGTTTCTCCCATGTTCGTACTCTATTAAACCAGCTGCCTATGGATGTAAACTGTAAAGATCGAAGAATCTAATACGATTATAATATGGGTTTGAAGTTGGTTTCACGCCCAGGTTGGTGTAATTTAAGTAATTATAGTATTTACTTAACCTAAAAACCAATTAAATTTTTAGATTAGAAGCTAACATAAGTCTAATCCACTATAGGCTATCTTTCACACTTTTTAGTTTATTTACTATTTCTTTTCTAGGTAATTAAAGTAGGCTAATAATTAACAAGTTAACACAAATTCATATTGCATTCCTATAGCTAAACTAAGTCTAATTAGCTACTGAAATTTGGAATTCAACACACATTGACTCAAGAAAAAGTGCTCACGGATTTAACAAATCTCACATCAAAACACTTCAATATTCCATTCATCCTCCACATGAAATACCTCCTGGTTATCATAGTTCAATTGCAGCCACGAATTCATCTACTGCAGTGACATAACATTCTACCGTAACCACATAATAAGCAACATGACGATTTGGAGTTCACTTGACCAAGCAAACAAGATATCTACCATTCACAACGTCAATTACCTAACTTAGATAAATTCATTCGCAAATTAAAATAAATCTAAATCAAATCCATTGCAGATTATGTCATCACAAAAGAATTCAGTCACTATCCCCTGTTTACAGTTCTTGTCAGAAATTATAAAACAAGAGGAAGAAGTTGAAAGAGATGGATTACACAATTTCATTACAATACAGGAGCTCAAACCAGTTATATTGCACATGGAGAATGAAGAAATCTAGCCACGGATAATTGCAGGGACGGAGAAATCGCTTCACCAACGCATCGCCAAATTATGGAATTCTCCACTGTGATTTCCGATGAAAATATCTCTTCAGCCATGAAACCACTCTCCGTGTAATCACATCTGACGGTCACGATTTACTCCACTTTTGACTTCTCTTTCTGCCTTTCTTATTTCCATTTTTGCCCCAGCGAAATTCACCTGTACAGACCTAGCCTCATCCTCTTTTCATACCTTTAAAGCCTGTTTGGATGTGGCTTAATTTAAGTAACTTATTTTTTTGATGGGCTTATGAGAAGTAGTTTCAAAAAAATAAGTGACTTAATAGAAGTTGTTGTGTTTGGATGTGACTTTGCAGAAATGACTTATTTTTTTGATGAAACATATTTGGATGATAAGTTGAAAAGTGACTTATAATGAATTTTGTGAAAGAACTTTTTTATGTGATTTATTAAAAATAATTGATAATGATTTTAAAGTCATAATACTTTAAATATTTGAATGACATTTTTCTTCACACCTTGTGTCTAATAAGTTGTAAAAAATTATATTAATAAACAAATTTTTACTATGAAAAAATGATAAATTTTAATGTCTTAAAATAATGTAATCAGTTTTCTTAGGATTTTCTCATCAAAAAAGTCAACGGGCCCTTATAATTAAGACCGAAGAGAGTATTAAAATAGAATGATGTTTTTTATTGTTGCTTTCTAGTCCTTGATCAATATAGTCCTGAGATTAAATCACATAATTGTTTGCTTTAAGAAAATCTATACGGAGCCCATTAGGATGCTAAGGCGCCATGACACAATCATGCTTATCTATTAGAGTTAAAATAGAACATGATTTTAGAAAATTCAAATATAAATGAAAACATGTTTCAAATGTCCAGAGAAGCGAAATTTGGGAAAGAAAAATAAATAAACTAATTTCTTGTTCCCAGGTCATAATATACAAGTCAAGACACTAACAAGTACTGAAAAAGCCATCAAATACTTTCTTAACTACTTTCAAAATATTACTTACAAGAGCCTCAACCAACAAGAGTTATGATACAAACATAACCAAACAAAACAATCCATCGACCTGTAACCTATTTGTACAAAGGATCTTCTATCTTTATTTTTTTATGTGTATTTTATGCTTCCATCATAAAAAAAGTTTCTTTCTTGTATGCCTTGGTGGTTGTGCACAAGCCGATATTCTCAGGAATAAGAGTCATCCGCTTGTTAAAAAGTAGGAATAAAATAATACTCCGAGGTACCAAAAAGATGCAAATATTGTAGGGAGAATTAAATTAATAGTGAATAATGATATCACCTTTAAATGATAAATTTACATACTTGAAGAATGGAAAAAGCCTTCTCTGCTATATACTTTTGTGTCTGGGTTGCTCCTCGTTGCTGAAGTTTATCAGGGTGGAGACATAATCTTGCTTTTTGATAAGCCTTCTTCACCTGTGATGAAGAGGAAAGCATACTATATTTAGATTGAACAAACCCACATGGCAAAGTCATCCAGATCCGGGCAACAAAAATGCATGAAACTAACATAAAAAGAGCAACCCGATAGCAATGAAACCATAGATGAAGAGGAAAGTATATTGGATTCAGATCGACATCTAAGTGGGCGGTGTGAAGAGAGAAATGAATCAAAAAATTGATAAAAGTTTAGAGGGCATAGAGTATAAATGAAATGTACAATGGCAATAGACCCACATCCTGATTCACCGAAGCAAAAATGAATCAAAAAATTGATAAAAGTTTAGAGGGCATAGAGTATAAATGAAATGTACAATGGCGATAGACCCACATCCTGATTCACCGAAGCAAAAATACAACAAGTTCAGAGGGCACAATTTCAATAGCACACACCTGAAATAACAGACAACTCAGCTGCACTTGAACTCCTAAGGCTCAAACCCCCACCTTTTCATGGCAAGAAACCCACACACTCTGAAGCCCTTAGAAGATAGAAACACAGTGGCGATAGATGCCTTCACCGACAACAGAAGAGATGAAGCTTACGGCAAGAGGAGTGACGTCGTCAGGAAGAAAAACACCTCCACTGCCGCCATGAAGCCCGACGGTGAAGCGAGAAGCAGATAGCTTTCTAGATTTTGGCCTTTAACTGCTACGAGAGGACAACAATGGCAGTGTAGGAGGACACCCCGAAAGTGGCGACAGTGCAACCGTGAAGACCAAAGGCCACCGTGGCTAGCAGCCCTACCTTGAACCAGTGCCAACAGTGCTTGAAGAATGGAAGAAAAGACAGAAGTCTAGAGAAGGAGAAAAAGCTCGTGAGAAGAGAAAAAAGCCACCCTCCCAACAATAATAAGTAGCTGAAGAAAAGCCACAAAAGCTTGTATCTGTGGCTTTAACTTGTGAAGCCACTTTTTGCAGCTTCAACTTCAAAATACTTCTTTCACCCAAACAGCAGAAGTAGTTTAAGCAGCTTCACTTATTTAAGTAAAGCCACAAAAGCTATAAAAGTGGGACATCCAAACAGCCACTTAGCTTTTGCAATATTTTCTTTGCATCTAGGTCCCTATTTTAATTATAAACACACCCATGGACATCTTTTAACATTTTTGATTTGGTCCTTCTTCATTTTTCTTCCAAAATAATTCAAATAAAATGTAATACCATATTTTCTAAAATCAAATGCTAGGAGAAAATGATCATTTTTAATCATTATTTCATATTTTCCACATTAATTCCAATTTATACAATTAAATGCAATTAATCATGATAAACCCCATAAAAACTCTCCAAAATACATGGAATTAAATGATAAAAATGTGGTTTATCGTTCTGCTAATTAATAAGCTCTTGACCTTTTGTCCCCAATTTGAATCAATCTTAGCAAGAACAGCGATTCCATAAATGAAGTAACCTAAGTGAAAATGGTGATCGTTGTAAATCCCAAATCCAAAATCTGCAGTTGTGCTAGTAGATCCTTATTTGGTAACAAGTCCTTTCCATTCTTTCTCGTAGAGGAAACCATTTCCTTCAAATGTTCCGTACAGCGATGGCTCAATGGATTGCTTCAGGAAGTTCTTGATTTTTGGAATTACATGAGGATAAGAAACTTCCTCTGCTATGAGTGCCAGTCCCGCAGCTCTGGCGATGTGTCTCCCAAAGAAATAAGACGAATTGGTTGTAATGATTGAAGCATTCAGATCCTTCACGTCCTTGATTAGAGCTGAGATAATTTCTTTATACGAACCTGGTTTGATTCCTTTTGTGGAATGCCAGGATATGGAGATTGGGTTTATTTTTAGAACCCATGAAGCTCCGACGACTCTGACGAGGTTGCCGTCGATGCTTCTGTACTTGAAATCATGAAGAATGGTACAATTGCTTTTTGTTTCAGAAAGTAGCTTGAGATGAAGTGGATGGACGAGCATAAGCAAATCTCCAGAACATTTCTTTTGAAATTTATACTCAACACGGTATGGCTTCTGCAGAACAGCATCACCGGAAACAGGGTAGCAAGAACTGAATCAATCCAAAGTTTCCTCGGAGTTGGGATTTTTCAAATCCGGCAATGCTGCAATCCAAATGATCCTGGAGAAGCCATCATCGGAGGTAATCTCCAACGACGAGGTGCGCTTGAAATGAATCGGCAAAGATGCGTAGATGAGCCACGTCTGGTTGTTGTCAAGCTTAATGGTGTGTTTCGTCAGAGAATCGCTAGATGAGAACAAAACAATGTCGTGGACGGTGGAGAGAGAAACTGACGTCGGCTGTGTGACCTCGGTGGTGACAAAGGGGCTTCCTTTGACGAGAAAAAAATAGGAGATTTGAAGAGGGAAGCTCGAGAGTAACACTGAGATCACTAAAAGAAGAGACGACATGGGAAATGTTAGAAGAACTGAATCGTGGGCTGGATTTGGAGGAGATGGTGAGGTCAGGGACGAAGACCTGGTACAAGAGGGTGGAGATGAAGAACATGAGAGGGTAAGAGAGAGAAAGATAGGAATTGGCTGATTTAATGAGGTTAGGGTGGAAGTATTCGTGTTGGTCGCCATTGTTGAGGACGAAGTTCTGGAAGAAGGAGTTGGTGGGAAGAGGGGAAGAGGGGGTTGGGGAAGAAAAAAGAAGAAGGGTCTGGCATTACAGTGGATTGAGATAAGGGGACGAGAAATGGAGAAACCATTGATGATGAAGAAGATGACTGGAGAAGAAGAAGAAGAAGAATGCGAGGTTGAGTGCGTGATCATGAATCGATGATGATGAAAAGTGTTGGTATTTATGGAGGCTTAAGATGTCAGTACCTTCGTTGTCGTCATTGAAAATTTCCAATTTAATCATTCAAACACAACTGTTGGTTAGTAATCCAATAGATAGATCATTGCCATTTATTTATTTTTCCGGAGATCATTCCCATTTAGCACTATTAATGAATTAAGGTTGAGAATTCGATAATCTGAAGGTTTTTGTTTTGTTTTTTTTTTTCCATCAAACAAGCTACTGTCATTACTCATTACTATAAAGTTGTTACAGACTTGATGCCCCTTATACATAAGAGGAAGCATCTCAAAAAAATATCATTCTATACATAATTAACCAGCATTATACTCATCTAAGTCCTTTACCAAAATATTTTGTAACTGTATCAGGGGTTTAGATATTCAATCTACTAGACATGACCTTCTGAATGAAGTCTTGACCACTCAATTAGCCACCAAATTAGCTTCTTGAGGAATCCAATCAAAACGAAAGTTCCTTAAAACAAGGATCTTTTCCAAAATAACCCCACATCTCCAGTTGGTTGGGTTAAGTTTTCATTTAGACATTTTATCAACACCTTATTATTAGATCCAAAGCCATGCATTCCTTAAATGATTTTCTAGTGCATATTGAATTGCCTCCTATAAAGCCATGCATTCACATGTGATTGTAGAATCAGTCATAGATGTTTTTGTGTCTCCATCAATAAGCCAGCCATTTGAATCTCGCACCACAAAGGATGATGTTTCTCTTCCCTCCTGTTCCAAAAATGCACACTGTATTGATCTTCAGTTCATTGGCTATTGGTTTTTTCCACCGAGTTGGAGGGCAAGAATCACTTCTTATTCTGGTCTGATTCCCTTTCATCTTCCATCCATGAGCCTCCCAAAATTCCTGTAACATAGTTCTTGCATGGGAGAATGTGAATATTGGATCAAGATTTTTATTCTCATAGATAAATTGATTTCTGCCCTTCCAAAGTTGCCATAAGATCATGGCAATAAGGGCTTTTTGCCACTCATTCAATTGCAAATCAAAAAAGCATCGCATTAACCATGGTTTAACATCACGGACATTATCTCTTACAAAGTTGAAGGAAAATGTATTACCAAACCATGTGCTTTGTGCCCAAAGACATTGACAGAATAAATGAATTTCGGACTCTATTTTTTCTTTGCAAATTAGGCATAGGTCAGTGGCACTAACCCTTCTTTTTTGTAAATTTTCAAAAGTAGGAAGAGCTTTGAATAGTAACCTCCATACAAAATATTTTACCTTGTGAGATATTTTGAGATTCCAAACCTCTTTCCGTATGTTTTGTGAGTTTTGTGAGTTATTTGAAGAAGAGCTGGGCATGTTCTGAATTTGTAAGGTGTGGATTTGGAATTGGGTGATTGACAATAAACTGCTAAAGTACCTATGAGAACCGTTATCCTCTTTTTGTTTTTTTCAATTATAAAAAGTTGTAGATGTGGATGAGTAGATCTACTGTTTATAAGAAGGGCCAAATGGAGAAGGCAAAAGAGAGCAAGCAATATATATATATATAGAGAGAGAGATGAGGGCCAAATGGCCAATGTAGCCCTAGACTCAAAAATTGCTTTTAAAAATACTTACAAATCACAACGCAGTCCCTTTTATCTACATAACAACAAAAACAACAACCAATTTGTCTCATTACACTAAATGGGGTCAATTATATCAGTCACATGACACCATTGACCTCAATTAAAAAATCACCCTCACTTAACTAATTACCGATTTCATCTTTTCTTATATTATTACATATCTATTTTTAACATCTTTATATTAGCTACCCTCATTTTTGTACCCACGGTATTATATCTATAGCGAGACTTAAACTTACAGTATTGCATAATGCATATAACCTAATAAGATCTTTATATTTATAGCGAAATTTAAATTTATGATTTGTTAAACTTGCGAATTAACTCTCTAAATTTATTGTTTTTATATTTTTAATTTATAAAATTGTGTTGAGTCATTCTTAAACTCATGTTAGTTGTAAAGTTGCTAATTCACAATTTAAGTTTACTATTTTTTATGCTTCTAACTTACAAAATTGTATTGATTCGCTTTTAAACTCATGCTAATTTTTTTGTTTAATCATGCGTAATAGCTTTATATATAAGTTATATATATATATATATATATATTATTGAGTATGATAAATTATGAATGTTAATATATTTAAAATTTCAATTATTTGGATTTATAATATATTTAAATCAAATTATTGTCATTTTATATTTAAATTATTTAAGTATATGATACTAATACTTATTTAATGATTAAAAAAATTCCTACGAATTTATGATTCAAATTCACAATAAGTTTATAAGGACCATTATTACGAATTTACTTAAATTCATAAGTTTCACCATATTATTCAAGATATTGTAGATTAGCACATTTAACCCATTACTTTGGTTTTGGCGTATTCTTCTAGTTCCTCACTTGTTATTCTTCCTGTTGGATTCTTTTAAGGAAAATCCATTTTTTATTAGAAATTATTACCACGCGCATGATAGAAAAAGAAAAACAATGATTGTATTAAATAGTATAGAAATCAATTTAAATAGAATAAATCATATTCAAACTATGAAAGGTTTACATGTTTCCTGCCAGTATTGGTGGAAAATTACACAATATTATTTAAATTATTTTTTGGCGACCATATTATAAAGATTCGTTCATTTTATTAAGAATGCAACCTGTATTCCATACAGCTATACAAGCCTTAATAATCGCTCCTTGTGAGTGTCAGAGTATTATTTAGATAAAGCCTTTTTTTTTTTTGCCTGAAAAAAATTACTCCCCTACTTTTTAATGAAATCTTTAATTTAATAATTTGATTAAATTAATGATGTTAGTTAATTTAGTTAAGATACTACCCTAGTGCTTCATATAATAGCTAGTTAACTTTTTTTTGAGAGAAATTAATGAATGTAAATAAATTATTTTAAAGTATTTATATTTATAATTTTTTTATAAATTAATTTGTTTGATTTTTAAATTGATAAATAATACAATAATACACGACATATATTAATGATTAAATAATTTATTTAACTTTTTTAATCATCAAATAAATGCAACTGATTCTTATATTAAGGTTTAGAGGCAGTTTGTTTTCCTAAAAACACCGTAATAATCTTCTTTAATATCATTGCCTCCTCTGCTACTTGATTATTGTCTAAGAAACATCAATTGAACTAATTTAGAAAAAAATTACTAAACGTGTGAAATGCATTTTATATTTAGAACACCAACATCAATATCTTATTAATTTATGTCCTACATTAAGAACCAACGAAATAATTTATGCACGCATCCATGCAAGCAAGCATTTTTTTGGTAATTTTTCTTAATATTGGTGAAAGTCGTTGGCCAAATTAACATATGAAAATAAATTAAAATTAGAAGAGAATTTTAATTTATAATATAGATTTATTTTCGGGTACATAACTACGTACGTGGAATGATAAAAAAATTTTGAAATTGTAAAATTAGTCAAAACAAAACAAAAGAGAAAAAACTTTATGTTCTTAACTTTCTCTCCTAAAAAATCAACTAATTTTATTATATTACTTCTATGATTCTATTTATACTGCAGAGATAACATTTTTTGGCATATTTATAAATCACTTTATTAAATTTTTTATATAAATATACTATTTTACCCTTATTGTATTTGTGCAGCATTTTATTTTCATGGTGTATTGTGTATATTAATTACGGTAAAGTTGAAAAGTTATTAAATTTTAAAGTAGAGTTATGATATTTAAGATTGAGTTAAGGTGCAAAAACACACATGAACTTTTGTTCTAGGAGCGCCCAACATCAAATATTTTTTAAAGGTGCAAAAATACTCATGAACTTTAAAAATAAGTGCAAAAGTTAAGATGCTTAACCGTTAGTTTGACTAAAATTGCTAAGTGGGTGATGACTCAGCAAATTTTGATCCAAGTTGGCTGTAGGTAAAAAGAAAAATTAAAAAAAAAAGTCCACACCTCCTTTGGAGTGCCCCCAAATAAGCAATTGGGTTTCAATTTTTCCTTTTTAATTAAACACACACATCCCCACACCTCCTTTGGAGAAAAGGTGGGAATTCGAGCCAGCCCAGCCCAATAGGGCTGGCCCGTGACAGGCTCAGGCCTAAATGGGCCGGTCCATTTAGGCCGAGTTCAAAAAAGTACTAAATTTTTTAAGCCCAACCCGTTTAGTAACGGGCTCGGACCGGCCCGTGGGCTTTAGGCCTATTTAATGTATTTTTTTATGCGTTTGAAGTCTAAAATACTTAATTTAAAACATAAATATTATCAAGATTAAATTAAAACACCAAATAAACATAAATACGAAGTTTAAAACATCAAAAACTAATGTCCACAATCTAAAAACTTAATAGATGAAATCAAATTATAAA
>JBAGKO010000001.1:1839784-1883287 GCA_037177275.1 Acacia concinna | reverse complement strand
AACAAAACAGTACATCAACCTGTAACCTATTTATACAAAGGATCTTCTATCTTCATTTTTTTATGTGTATTTTTTGCTTCCATCATAAAAAAGTTTCTTTCTTGTATGCCTTGGTGGTTGTGCACAAGCCAATATTCTTAGGAATAAGAGTCGTCCACTTGTTAAAAAGAAACATTTTCAGAAACGAATGCAGCCCAAGCATAATGAACAAACAAAACACAGACGTACTCTTAGCATTGATCTTTGATTGAATCAGAAACTTGATGGCACAACTTAGTGATTTGTAGTGACACATTAAGGCATTAATAGAAGACTATATTTTATCCTCCGAGTATACAAGCAAACTATTAATTTGTTACTGCTTTTTCTAGAAATATGGATTAATTCCAATTTTATTCTTCATGAAGGTAAAAAGATGCTAAGCAAACCTCCAAACATCATATATGCAATGTAGTAGGAATAAAATGATACTCCCAGGTACCAAAAAGATGCAAATATTGTAGGGAGAATTAAATTAATAGTGAATAATGATATCACCTTTAAAAACAAATTTACATACCTGAAGAATGGAGAAAGCCTTCTCTGCTATATACTTTTGTGTCTGGGTTGCTCCTCGCTGCTGAAGTTTATCGGGGTGGAGACATAATCTTGCTTTTTGATAAGCCTTCTTCACCTGTGAGCTTTCTATCAGGTTCATGAGAGGAATAGCACACCAGCCACTCTCAGACCATAGAATCTAGAAATAAAAACACACAACCACGTCAATAATCTGTGATCTGCATGCCTTCAAATGCAAGGCATAAGTTTAAGGAAAAAGTTTTATGTACAGTTGTTTTTGAGTTTGTTGTTAAGCTCTTCCACATGATTACGAAATGTAGAGACACTTTTTGAGTAAATCAATGATTTACTAAAACCCTCCAAAGGTTAACCTTTAATTCAAGAACTTAGCAATAAATATCCAAACACTGTCCCTTTTTTTTTACCTTAAATTACATTATGTTTGACTAGTTGAATGCAGAGGACGAGGAAGTTAGCATAAAAGAAAGTCTTACATAATGTAATGTTGAAAGCAGCAACCGGATGTCAGTTTCCTTGCCAGATGACCACAATCTTATTTCTGTGTCTAACTTCTCTGTTTCCGTCTGCACCTTCTGTTATAATAGCAGAATAATCAATCCAAAATATTTATACTCGACAAAAATGAGAATATATTATGGAATAGGTGGAATTTACATTAATGAACTATTTATTCGACTAAGGATGGAAGTTTATTCAACTTCTTGAGATGAAAGTACCTATAACATATGTCATCCGAACTCTCCAATGAACAATGTAGAATGCCTTATAGAACAATCCTATTTCAAGACCTTGTTTATCATTACATCTTAGCAAGTTTTGCATCAGTAATATGATGCTCATCTACGTCCTTAATGCACTAAATTACCTTCGGAGATTGAATTGCTCCAGTTGCTTCATCTTGGTAATCACTTGCATCAGGTTGGTCACTTTTTCTTCCAGCACCTCGCTCATCACCATTATTTCTCATATTTGAATCTTCATCAGAACTTTGGGTTTGAAACTTCTCCTTGGCCCATGCAATTGCTTCATCAATGGCTGTAGATCCGCTATCTTCCTCTTTCAGGTCAGGGTTGACCTCTATGACATAAGAGCTCATAACTTCATCGTCGTCGTCGTCATCCAGTTCTATTATTTGTTGTGGATGCACATGATGCTGAACTGCAGATTTTGACAACTCAGGTTCTTGACAAAGTGAAGAGACGGCAGAAAATGGAGAATTGGTCTCCCAGTCATCAACAGATACTTTGATGCTCTGATATGAATTGGTTTCAAGGCTAATGGTTTCTGGGGATAAGACTCTTCTTGAGATGCCTAAATGGGAACTTCTGAAGTTGTCCTTGTACTCATTATCCTGATATTGAACTTCAAATAGACCGTTACTTGGAAAAATTGGCCTCCCTTCTTTATTCAAGTGTTCCTCAGGCATCGTGGCGAACGAGTTCCATCTACATGGGACATTAATAGGCCTGTAAAAGTTCAGTAAGAAGAAGCCTCAGGACTCAAATTCCTGGCTTGCATCCAACAGTTAAATATTTACTTTCAATGATTTGCTAATGCACAAAACTTAAAACGCCATGCAGTTTCTTTGGTGTTCTGAAAAATTTCAGAGAAGTTCCTTACAAACTTCATGCAAGTTTTCTCCGTTTCTAATGCTGTTAGTTAATTCCAAGGTCAGAAGTGGAAGAGGGAGGCTAGAGGCTACTTCACCAAGTGACTTGTTAGCAAAAGCTGCTTTCTAAACAATTCACTTTTGTCCTGCATGTATGTTGTCCATAGCCCATTTACTAGTTTATTTAACATTTAACATTATATAATACTACTAAAACAAAAGTTACTTTTGCCATATCAAATCTCCAACTTCACAGCTAGCTCTAGTTTTAGCTAGCTGCTCTGATGAGCCTCTAAACTTTTAAGGGTTCTCAAATGGAAATTTAACGGACAAATTCTTTCCTGGCTAGTTACTAGAAGTGTCAATTTCTGCAGATATGGTATTTCTGCAGATATTCATATTTACAAGGGGCATAAATGTCAATTAGCGTGTAACAGAATGATCAGAGTGGTTTGTTTGTTGCGGTACACTGTACAGGAGCAGTGGCAGTACCTGAGCTTCGAAGCAAAGACAGACAATGCCACGTCATCGCCGATCGCCGGTCGGGCTGGACTCAGCTCCTCCGAACTCAGTACCGAGGACGAGTTCGACTTTGCCTTTGAGTGCGATCCTGATCTTTCTCTCGATTTCCGGTCATCGTCGGACCCGAAGATATCGCTGTAAAATCCCTCGTTCTTAGTCGGGATCCTGAAGACCGGCAGGTTTCTTCCACCTTTAGTCGTCGAAGATACGAACTCCGGCGGCCGGAAAATCTCCTCGTAGAATGAATTGGACCTGTAGAATTTATGTGCCAAGATGCTTCTCGGTGGACCTCCAAAGACGTCGGCGAAGTCTTCCGGGTCTAAGTTTTCCGATTCGCATCCGCTGCCACCGCCGGCAAAGATAGACCGCCTAGAACGGGAAGACGACCTATCCTCCATAGACCTCCGTCGAGGGAGACCCTGCATTAACCCCATGCGCATCCTCCATGACTCATCCATTAGTGGCGACACTCCTCCGTCCAACTCCGGTAAAACAACCGGAAAATTCAGTGGAGCAACGCAGAGTAAAGCTTGTGTTCACTTTATATATAGAGAGAGAGTTGAAAATCACAAAAAAGAAAAAAAAATTAAGACAAAGAGATTCGTGAAAAAGCCATTGATTGACTTTTACTCCTTTCCTCATCCACCATCAAA
The DNA here is from genome assembly GCA_037177275.1 of Acacia concinna. Lineage (NCBI taxonomy): Eukaryota > Viridiplantae > Streptophyta > Magnoliopsida > Fabales > Fabaceae > Acacia > Acacia concinna. Next base: position 1,879,924 of record JBAGKO010000001.1, on the reverse strand, counting down.
AGCACACAAATTTCAATCAACAAATTTATTTTGATTTGAAAAGTAGGATGCAAGCAACATTATTAAAATAAAATATGAAAGCAAGATCAAAAGTATATTTGATTGATGAATTTGAATACATTTAAAGGGAAGGTTATCTCATGAATGATGAAATGAGTTATGCTTATCTGTAAAGGGTAGGGAAGAAAGTGGGAGGGAACAGAATGATGAAGAGTGAAGTTTTCTTTTGCCAGCTTTTGATTTTCTTTTTGAGGGGTGGGGGCTTTGTGTTCCTCTTCTCTTTTTGCTTGTCCTCATGCTCTTCCTCTCTGTAAACCCATCATTCTGTACTCTGTTTCGCTTCGCAACTCTGTTCATGCAATTAGCCAACAACACAACACAACACAACACAATCACATAAATATATTTTATTTTTAGGAAAACAATAAATAATGCAATAAATACTCTTACATCAACCACTCCAAGGCCTACCATTAGTTATTGGTTTTAAATGTAAGGCTTCAATTCAGCTTTTCTATTGTTATTGGGTGAGCTGAGTAGCAGAGTTTACTTGCAGTCAATTTGCATTTTTTACAATTATCACTTATCAACAAGGATGGGATTTCAACTTGCAATTTTATTGTTATAAACTAACTTCTTTATCAACTAGATTAATATTATTTGTTGGTTCAACTATTATTATTGATTATACATATTAAGGAGTTTTCATAAAAGTTAGTTTCAAAATGATATTTAAAAAAAAATAACATTTTTATAAGTAAGTAGTTTAACTAATTTCTTTAATATCTACAAATTAATTGTATCTTATATGTTGTTGTTATGTGTACGATAGCAGGTAGAGTTTTATTTTAATGGTTGATATTATAAATTTACTAATAATTGGATATGGGAGTGGATTAAGGGATTGTAATTTATTTTAATTAAATAAAATTTTATGCATAAAATATGAAAAATATCAGTCTCTTTACTTCTCACTTATAAATCATTCTAAATAAACACTACAATATTGGAGTCTCTAATAATTGCTTGAAATGGATAAAAAGGTGAAAGGAGAAAAAAGAGTGTGAGGAAAAGGATGATGAATACCTAAAAAGGAGACAATGCGTGCATTCAATTGATTTGGTATCACAGTTCTATTCTTATGCCACTCTCTCTCTCTCTCTCTCTCTGTGAGAATATTTTGGTTAGAGAGCATAATCAATTACTTTGTTGAGTTGAGATTATGATCAATGACCAGAGGGGCATATCCTGTTTGCTTTATTTTCTTCCTCTCTCTCTCTCTGGTTTTTTGTTTTTTTTGTGTTTGTGAGTGTTCTGTTAGGCTGTTGATCTCAATAATTTAATTTGAACAACCAGAGATTTATATAAACTTGTGGTGCACAGAAGCCCCAATCCCATCAGTCTTCAAAGGGTATCTGTTTTTACCAATACTGAAACAGCACTTTCCAAAAACTAAATAAAGCATCCAATTTATTGTCATTCAAAAGTTAGTTTAAGTCCCTCTCATGCTGAATGCTACTTGTTAAAATCTCCATTTAATATTTTAATCTGTCGCTTCATATTTGAAATATTTAGATTGTTTAATATGGGATTATTGGACTTGAACCAACTCATCACCCTTTCTCTCTTTTTCTTCTGCTCATTTAGATTAAAAAAAAAAGGTTTAGATTTAATTAGATTCATTCATTTATTTTAATCATAATACACAATTAATCTATAGTTGTAAAATATTGAATTCAAATTTTAATAGTTTAGGTTTATTTATTTATGTTATGTATAGATGTTTTATAAAACATTAAATTTTAGCTATTCAAGTTTTAATCTAGTGTAGGATGAGATGAGAAGAAAATTAGAGAAGGCATGTTATCTGATAGTAGCAACTCTAATATGCTGAAATGACCAAAGGGTGTATAATACTTTTTCCATTTTAAAATATATTATGTGGGGTCCTTAATATAATATCTAAATTTTTTTTGCCCGAATATAATATCTAATTTATAGTATAATTTGTATTATAAACTATATCTTATATTAAAACTAGTTAAGAAACCTAATAAATAACCTAAATTTTGACAAGTTACAATGTATTTTGCTAAAATATCTGTATTTATTAGAAACACTTTTGATTTATTGAAAGGTAAAATTTTTAAAGTAATAGTTACTGATTTATTAAAAAGCTAAAGCGACAATTATCTTGACAATGTCAAAACAGCTTTAAAAGTGAAACGAGAGAGTGTTTTTTATCAAAAAAAAAAAGAAAGAAAGAAAGAAACGAGAGTGTTACTAACAATTGACGTAAGCATTAAAAAAGAAAGTTATCAATGGAAAAGAGTTAGTTTATGTTACAAATATTACATATGATATTGAGTAATTATTAACACTTGACCTTTAGAATCGCATTATTCCTCTTGCTAGATTGCTATCTCTTACTCAAATAGAAATTATGAATACTGAAAACTGGTCCAAGGAAATTAAATAATCAAAGTGATTATTGTTATTCCTCTAGTTATATTTATAAAGTAGAGAAAGAATGAATTTTCTTAGTCTTATTTATTAGCCAAATTATTTAAATTCTTCAATAATTGTACAATTTTAAAATTTCATTTATTAGTGTGTAGATGTTTTTATGAGTATATCGTAAAATACGAGTAAGTTAAAAAGTTGCTAAATTTTAAAGTAAAGTTTATAAGATGTAATGTCTTCTTCAATTCCAATAAAACATGTTAAAGGTGACTTATAGATAGAATTAAATGAGTTTATAGGAAGGTGATTATTTTCAACATGAAGCAGGTAATTAATGAAACTTAACAAACTAATCCTATTGATTTAAAGGAATTGCGATCTTGCGTGATGAGGTGGTACAAAATCATGATAGAATTACCCCAATTGTCAACAGCTGAAATGTGTCTAATGAATGACTCCATCATTTTAAGATAGGGATATAATGACGCTTGCAAAACTACCCCAATTGGCGTGGCATGAGAAAGAGTACTTTAGATTGAAAAAAAAAAATAGCATATGAATTTTATTATCTTAAATCACTGATTTCTTATTAAAATGAGTTATTAGTTGTTTTACACTAATAATTAATACTTATACTCTCATAGGTAACAAAATTTGTTCAAGATTTTGAAGTATAAGTTTTTTTTTTTTTTTGTCTTTTTTTCCTTTTAAATACAACTAGGGACCTTAAAATTTTGGAACGACGGCTAAAAATTTTGACTAATAGAAATGGAAGTAGAAGTTGAAAATTTGATTAAGGGTAAAAAAAACAAATTTAGTGAATTTACCTGGCCAAACTAGATTTTAACTACTCCTTATCTTAAATACTTGCTCATAGCCATTTTATAAGTAACTTTTTTATGATTGCTTAAAATGAACTTATGGTTAAAATTAGTTAAAAACTATAAATGCGTTAAAAAATATTATGGGCTTGTTTGGTATGATTTGGGTTAAATAAGATGTTATGCACAAAGTACAAGAAAAACCCCTCTCATATATTTACTTCGTACTCCACAAATAAGATCTTATTACCCCTAAATAAATTATTCTAAACAAGCACTATGTTTCTTCCAAATATGTATATATTTATAAAAAGAGTATAGGAGAGTGAATGAGTAATAAATGATTAAATGAAAGAAATTTAGTAATGAGTGGAGGATAATTAATATAAAGATACATATTGAATAGGGGTAAAAAAGAAAAAAATAATTTAAATTTTGAGACATAAGAAAAAAGTTGTCAAAATAGACAAATTCACTTATAAAAAGGATTAATGAAGTATAAATATTTTTCTGAAAGAAGTTGTTGGTCATAATATAAGTCATTTCATGGGTCATTAATGATTTTTTCCAAATACTACCCCTATTACAATTTATTAGAAGAATGCTTGAAGCCTATTATAGTGTTTATCTATACTCTTAAGTATGGGTCAAGGTTTTTTTAACTATGAAATATGGGTGAAGTTGAAAACCATGTTATTTTAAAACAATGGTAACGAGTGAATCACCTCTCTTTAGTTCTTATGAAAATAAATATATGTGACTTTTAATATGAATGAGAATGAGTGGGGAGAGACAGAGAGAAATACATTTTTGAGAAAATGACAATAAAGTCTCAAGGACCAAATATATTAGCAAAAAACCTCCTATAAAAAATTTCATTATAAAAAAGGTCTCAATGTACTATTATGATATTAAGTTCAAATGTGCAATCATCTATCTGCCCCCTAGTCATTAAGAAAGAAAACAATATAAGGCAGACACATTCTTGTACCATTCATATCTAATTCTTTGATCCCACTCATGGAAAAAAAAGAGGAAAATTGTGCAAAAAAGACAAATTGTGCAAGCAACTCTCCTTCTAATCTCATGTGGAAAGCTTAAACTCTGTAACTTTCATCTACTCTCTTAGGGTGTGAAGGTTATGTGCATTAATGATGAATCGTAAAACAAAGATTGGAGTTTGAGCTCGTTTGTATTCTAACCCAAATAAAGTAAATATTTTGTGAAAGTTATCACTCTTGAGTAATGAACTTGAGGTTTTATTATATTTAGGTAGGGTTGTTACAAAATGTGCTTTATTTTTTAATATGGTAATAAAGGGAATGCTCTATTTTTAAGTGGCAATGAATTAATATGATGAATGTATGTTTACTTTAAATTGCTGATACAATGTAAAAAAAACGTATTGTTAAAACTAACAACTGTAGTTGTTAATAAGATTGTTACAATTGTTAATACATATTTGGATAGGGTTGTAACAAATTGTGCTCTGTTTTTTAGTATGGTAAAAGAGAGAATACTATATTTTTAAGTGGCAACAAATGAATGTAATGAATGCATGTTTACTTTAAATTGATAATACAATGTAAAAAATTTGTTGTTAAAACTAACAGTTATAGTTATTAATAAGGCCGTTACAATTGTTAATATATATTTGGATATGATTATGACAATTTGTGCTCTGTTTTTTGGTATGGTAACCAAGGAAATACTATGTTTTTAAGTAACAACAAATGAATGTGATGAATGCATGTTTATTTGAAATTGCTGATATGATGTTAAAATCTTGTTGTTAAAACCAATAATTATAGTTGTTAATAAAACAGTTATAGTTGTTAAAACATATTTAGGTAGGGCTGTGAAAATTTGTGCTATGTTTTTTAGTATGGTAATAGAGGAAATGTTGTGTTTTAAAATAACAACAAATAAATGTATGAATGTATGTTTACAATATAAAAAATTGTTATTAAAACCAACGGTTGTAATTGCTACTCGGCCTGTTACAGTTGTTAATGATATTGGATGTTGCTAATTATCATTAGAGATAGCTAGTACATCCAGGGAGATGCCTTGAGGCTGGACATACAATGAGGACATGCAAAAATCCAATTCCTATGTGAAAACCTTAGTTCTTATGCATGCTTTTGATAGTGATTTTTGTGAATATGTCTATATACACATACAAGTAGTAAATTATTACAACCCCTATAGTTTTTTTTATGGGTTGAGAATTTGATGTAATTACTACATTGACATTAACAACTAGCTGTATTTCATATTTGAATGTTTTATGATAGCAAGTTATATGAGTAGACTATATCTTATATATTGTCAAAGTAGGCTCTTATACTTGTTAAACCAGGCATATGCAGTTATCAATGTATAAATTGTTAAAACAGGAACAAATGATTATTAACTTCTAGAAAAAAGAACATGAACTTGTTTAAAAGAATACATTGTCAAAACGAGCATACACAGTTGTGAAAACATGCGCATGGGCTTATCAACACATCTTTATGGAGTTATCAAAATATCTAGGTGAGTTTTGTTTCACCAAGGGCATATGCTCATTTAATTATAAAAACACCATCAAAATGGGTATACACTGTTGTCAAAACATGCATATGGCGTTGTCGACATAGCCTTATTAAGTTGTCAAATCTCCAGGTGGGCTTGTTTCACCAAGAGGAGCTTGTACTCGTTTAATTACAAATACATTGTCAAAACGGGCATACACAATTGTCAAAACGGGAATATGGGCTTCTCAAAATCTCTTGTCCTCTTTTTTAATGACTAGGGGCAAAGAGGTAATTGTCCATTTGGACTTTAATATCATAAAAGTCCCTTTGCACCTCTTCGATAGTGAAATTTTTTGTGGGATTTTTTTGCCAATATGTTTGATTCTTGGAACCTTATTGCCATTTTCCCTACATTTTTTTATGAGAAAAAAAATAGCAAATTTGAGAGTGAAAGTTGAAGATTCGTGGTATGTAAATTCCAAATTTTTGAACAGCATTATAAGGGTTTGTCTGTATATTTAAAATTGCTTCATAGTAAATTGTTGGGAAAATTGCACTGAGGTCCCAAATAAGAAAATTTACGTCAAAGTGGTCCTGAGATAGAAATAAATTACTATCAAGTCCTAGAGTTATTAATGGCGCCCCTGGGGTTGTTGATGACAACTTCTAATAACTCCGAAGTTGTTAATTGGGACTTGGCAGTAATATTTTTCTTATATTAGGGACTTGACAGTAGTATTTTTTTATCTCATGACCACTTTGACGTAAATTCCTTTATTTGGGACCTCAGTGCAATTTTTCCTAAATTGTTTCGTTATTAAACTACTGAGAATATTAATCAAAATTCTAATTAATTAATCACCATTTTTGCTTACTGGAAAGGATATTTTCTTTGAATGTGACCATATATCAGCATATAAAGTTTGCCACCACTAGAAGGACACATCAGGATTGATGTTGATGGCTCCCTTCAAGTCACAAGGGAGAGTAGCTATGAATGGTCTAATACAAGATCATAGAGGGCATTGAATTTGAGGCTACTTGCAAAAATTAGGTATCTACTCGCCTACTATGACAGAAATATTGGTTATTCATAAGGGTCTGAAGGTGTGAGAGACATGAGTTTCAAAAAGATTCACATATACTCTGATTCTACACAAACAATCCATACATAGCACCCACTCTAGCATAAGATTGAAGAAGCCAAATCTCTCATCTTCTTAAAATGGGACCTACAGATTGTTCATGCTTATAAGGAGTTGATGAGATATGTGGATTTTTTTTTGGCTAATATGGTACATGATACGATTTAGAGCTATTTATTATTGATACTCCTCAAACTCCATGTTTAGATCTAATGTTAGCTAATTTAGGCTAAGATTGGATGTTACTGCTTGGCTCAAAGCCTTCTTGTACAACCCAAGTGTAATGCTTGTCAATTAATTTTTTTTTTAAAAAAAAGCCTAAACTCAACTACAACAAATATAATCAGGCCAAAAAAAAGGGGGAAAAGACAAATAAATACCTTCTAAACATTAAAAAATTTGAAAGAGATTCAAATTTGGTAAATGAAAAATGAGAGGCTCTGACAAAAACTCAATAAAAAAATAACTAAAAATGAACAGATAATGACTAAAACAAAATAATTAAAACTCAATAGAGAATGACTAAAACTCAACAGGGAATTATTAAAACTGACCAATTTTCTGCCCCTCGTTTGTCATTTAATAAATTTGAGTCATATTTCAAAGTTTTTTTTATATTTATAGGGTATTTATTTATCTTTTTTCTAAAAAAAACAACAAATATAAAGTTCCAAAAGAAAACAAGACACTTAGAAAGGCCTAAGCTCAAATGCTACAACCCTAAACTCAAACGATACCACTAACACAAACCTCTATTTAATCATTATTAATGTATCAAGGAGGGCCATTCAATGCTCATGTTCTGTTCATTGGCCTCACATTCTATAAGGGTTTTCTGGTAAAAACATTATTAATTTTTCGTGAATAAATAATTAAGTTATCATGACAAAAAATAAAATTAAAATTAGTTAAGAATAATAAATATGTTACATATTTTCTTTTTCTTTTTTTCCTAGAATGCCAACATTAATTATTTGATACGATGACTTAAGTGTTTAATAATGCTGACCTAATTATATTCCATAAATAGTTCAATAAATATATCAAATTAGTCTTTCTTTTTTATATTTAGTACTAAAAATCACACAAATTTTTGTTGAAACTTTCATTCTCAATCACAGTTTTTTTTGTAGGTGAAAAGTCTTTTTTCCCTATCAATCACATAGCCCTTTTATATATCCTGTTCCTTAATCATTCTTTATATTATTTTTTTTACGGCACATATTTTTTTCATAATAAGCACGCGCGCACAAATAGACAAAAGCAACACAATGGAGTTCTAAAGTTCTTTACACGAATTTATTTTTTTAATCATAGTTTGATTTTGGTTATCTCTATCATTGAGACTTGAGAAATTTACCATTATTAACTTCTGTAGAAGAACTTTCAATTTGGTGAGATAAATTTACAAGAAACACCAGAATTTTAAGATATCTTTACTAATAATATGTTGGTTGAGAAACATACTTGTTGGGACGGGCAAAAATCATTTGAGTCTAAAGAAGTACTTACCAAAATAAAAAAATTTCAGGCTCTCTTTTATTCTCATTGGAAATTTATTTACAAAAATAAAACAACCGTGAGATTGCTTGAGATTCATTTTTTTCCTCATTTCTCAATTCTTCAATTCTCATCACTTTGGATACCAAACAAAATTAAATTATAGAACGAATGTCACAGCATTTTATTTACATGACAACGTTATAATAAGATATATATACTCTGAATGGTATTTAAAAAACATATATTGAAAAAAAAATGCCCTTTTATCTCCCATTGAAAAAGTGAAAAAAGAAAAAGGAGGTTAAAGCCCCACGATTCACACGCCATTTCTCTCATACCTTTTCTTTTTTGCCCCCCCTTTTCCATCTTCCCATGTTGTGTGATTGATATTTTTTAATGTTCATCAATGCCTTTACTTCCTTTTGTTGCCAACGTACATCAATGTAACTTATCAAAATTTTGGGAACCAATGGTTATCTTCTCATTACATGATATGTTTAAATTAAATTTGCAAAAAAACTGATTTTTCGTAATATGAAAAAACTGATTTGAATTGTTCGGTTATTTTTCAAAATTAAAAAAGGAGAAATAGTTTTTTTTTTAATATTTTTACCAAGTAAAAAAAAAAACATAATGTGTTAAACTGGCAGGTCCCTAAACGTATCAACTTGACTAGAGCCTCGACGTAGCCGTTACCATCAAGATCCTATTGGACCAGAAAGTTCCATAGTCTTTAAGGCTTTAACTGCAACAAATAATCCAACCAAATACAGAGAAACGCTAAGAACAAATTGATACCAACATCACCAATATCTTTTGACAGTGACCAGAAAAAATTATTATTTTCTGACATCATCTTAGGTGGTGTTCATAACTCTGAAGAGAGAGAGAGGGATGAAACTAATAGAGGTGCGAAAACGCAAAAGCCACTTGACACAAGGTTAGGTCAAAAGCTTCAAAAGCCATCATCTTGTCACCACATTATTTCATCTTTGTTTTTCTACATCTCCACAATGAAATCAACTTCATCATTATCCACTCAACTATAGGATGCCATCAAGCGTGCCTGTACCAGCATAGAAGTAAAAAAACAGTTCCCGACATATTTTTAACATGTCCAAAAATCATGACCTCCTGCTTTTCTTCGTTACAGTCAGCAAAAACCAACAATTGCTCTTGAGTTGGCCAACCAACAATCATTCGTTGCAGGAGTATTCTCTACAGATACAAGGTGAACGCAAAAAAAAGGGGTCAATGCAACAAGAAACACATAAATTGCATGTCTAAGAAAGATCCATCCTTGATATGACATGAAGTTTGATTTTTGTTTTTTTCCTGCCGGGGAGAGGGGGTGCAGTAGAGATACATTCTGATTCATTAATTACGGGTAGCTGAATTGAGTGGTCATGCTTCAGTTTAAGAAAGCTCCATTTTTTAAATGAAGCACAGTTTAATGAACAGAATTTTAAATAAAAGAGCTGTTGCTATATTTCCTTTCATATTGACAACTTATTAGATTGAGTGATCATGTTTCAGTTTTTTGTCAGCCACTGTTTTCTTAAGTAAAACAATCAGAAAGTCATGAGGACTAGGCAAACAATCAGATAATGGCAAAGGATGTGAAATGATCAGTATTGTTCATGATTTGTGAATTCTATATCAATGAGACGTTGCCCCATTCAGTGAGTCAAGGCTTCTTGTTGAAGTTGTATATCAGAGATGTTGATCACAGGACTTGACAGAACAAGAATCAGTGTTGCATAAATTCAGGACGATGAGATATCTCAGTGGAGAAAACAGAAGAGAGAAGCATCAACAGTAAGTGATTCAAGGATAAGTAGTTCACTCATGAAGCTAACTTGGAAAAGTTTAACATTAGAATGGTAACATCATACCTGCGTTGCATTCTCAAGGCAGAGTTCAAAGAGCATCTTCACCCGAGTCAGGCAGATACAGACCCAAATTCATCGCCTGCATTCATTGCAAGGGGAATGTATGAATCTAAATGAAGCATCATTTTTCTTAGGATAGGCACCATCATATTCATTACTTAACGTTTGCACCGAGCAGCTTTGAGAGATCCTTCAACAGTTCAATACATCCCCTCCCAAATGATTCAACTTCGATAAGGGAAACTGCATAGCAGAGTAAAACCTTTTAACATTACATAAGAATAACTGCTTAGAATCAAGACATAATATATCAGTATTAAGGAGGTTAAATGCTTGACCAAATTACATATAAATATCATATGAAAAGCATAACTGAAGAACATGAGATATCAACAATGGAAAAAAATAAAGCAAAAAATACCATATGTACCATTTGAACTTCAACCAACAATTAACTTGACAAATGTGTCCCATTCTGTGGCATCATGCATCCACGCTCAACAAATCTTAACATGAGGTTATCAGCCTCCACCAACATGCCATCCGTGGTCAGTTTCTTGCTCACTTTCGCACACAACTTAAGGTCAGGAATCAAATTGCGGCTAAACATTCTACTAGCCACCTTATATGCTGATAGAGCCATCCCTTTACTCAGATATCGTTCCATCAGAACATGGCACGTATTAGCATCAAGTTTTGATGCAGTTCTCAAAACCTTCCATAAAAGTTTATCAGCTTCCTCAAGGTTCCCAAAATCACAGAGCTTTTCAATAACCTGATTGTATACCATTCTGAATGATTGCCTAGCAAGCATTTTATCCAATAATTTCAACAAGTCCTCCACTTTGCCCCATTGACAATACCGGTGAATGACTGTCCTATATGTTACAGGAGTAGGAACCAAACCTTTGCGAAGCATTTTCATGATTAGTTCAGAAGCCTCTTCCAATCTACCTTTCTTCCCAAATGAATCAAATAGTGCCGTATATGTGACTGCATCAGCATGTTTGTTGCTTAAATACATGTCATCGAGCATAGACAAAGCAGCCTTCAAGTCACCCATCTGACAAAAACCATTAATTACAGTGGTAAAGTTGACAACATTAATGGCACAGCCCTTATTCAGACATTCTTCCATAAATCTTTTAGCCTCAGTTACTTTCCCATCTTGACATAGAGACTGGAGAAGCAAGTTAATTTCAACTGGTGTTGGGAAAAAACCCCTATTAACCATTTCCCTGACTATATCACAGGCCTCAAATAATTTCCCCTCCCTATGCAACCCATGCATGACAACGCTATAAGTGACAGCATTTGGGCTCCACCAATGCTCCTCACTTGCATATATCATTTCTCTTGCCTCGACTGACTTTCCACTGTGACAGAGGCCATTCAACAGGGCTGTATAGGATACAGTGTTGGGCTTACACCCATGTTTGTACATCTGTTGTAGCATCCTTTTAGCTTCATCTACATTTCCTGTGCGACAAAATCCATCAATAATAGCAGTATATGTCACCACATCAGGTATACAGCCCTGTAGATACATATTGTTCACTAAATTCTTTGCCTCACCTATCCGGCCCTTCTTGCCAAAAGAGTGAACTATTGCACTATACCCAACCTTATCAATGCGAAAACCTTTCTTTTCTGCTTCCTTTAGAAAAGCAAGAGCATCATCTGCATGCCCATGCTTCGAAAGAACATGGATAAGAGTATTATATGTAACCTGATCTGGTATTAATTTACTGTCCCTAACCATGTTCTCCATTAACTGCTTCAATTCTGCAATTCTTCTCTCCTTACAGAGAAAAGCCATCACAGTATAGTAACTAACTTTATCAGGCATGCATCCCTTAGTGGGCATTTTAGCAATAAGCTCCAGTGCACCTTCAATTTGATTTAAATCACAGAACCCCTTAATCAAGCAGTTATAAGTAACGGCATTGGGTTTGATTCCGATTAATTGCATTCTTTCTGAGAACCTCAGTGCATTTTTCAGTTTCTTCCCCTTCACCAAGACATAGATGGCAGTGTTACATATTGACAAATTAGGATCAACACCAGATTTCTGCATCAAGGTCAAAATTCGAAGGGCATTCCTTAACTTGCCCGCACGACTATATGATACCATCACATAACCAAAAGCTTCAGGTGAACACTCAATTCCCCTACGGGTCATTAACCGTAGAACTCGTCGAGCACCTTGACACAGTTTAGTCTTACTAAGGACTTCCAGCATAGTGTAGTAGACCATAATGTTATGTCGATAACGCCATTGCCGATCAGCCCAATAGAAAAAATTCAAAGCTACACGCTCGTCATCTTGGGAGCGTAAAACAGCACAAACTTGAGGGGGCTTGAGGCTTCTTAACAAATGCCTCAATTCTCCTTCCAATTTTGGGTCCCAAGCTGATCTAAGTGTAATTAACCTACAAGCCTCTCTGACCAAAGGGTGTCTAAATTCATTGTCGTTAATGTCAAATTTCTGAATGTCTACTCTCTGTTTGTGACTGCCTTGAAAGGTGCTAAGGACCTCAAGACTATCATCATCACTACCATGCTCTCCTTCAACTTCATCTTTATCATCATCCTCTTCTTCATCTTGATAGAGGTCATGTGACTCAACCTTGTTAAGACACCCAAAATTGATGTTTTGAGGGATACAAGTGTCATCACAGGCACTTCCTGTAAAACGTAATACCCCAGGAACCACAGAACCCATTCTCCCAGAATCATCATACTCATCATTGATATTGTTGGCTTTACATTCCCCCTCACTTTGAGGCCCAAAATTAGTAGTTGAGAATACACTCAGTCTACAAAAATATAAATGGCTTGCACAAAAACGACTGAAGCGTCTATGAGCAGTTACCTTTCTTAGTTGATTTAACCCAAATGCCATTACTGCAGAAATAATATTTAAAGAAATCAGCACAGTTAATCCGGCTAGTTACAAAGAACACTCAAATGACTCTTAACCCCATTCTGTTTCCCCTATGCCACTCTTATTGCCGATGCTCTCTTCCTCTTCTTCATTTCTGTCACCATCGTGAAGGTGGGACTATAAAGCACACCCAGTGGTAGGTCTGGTATCATTGAAAATGTGAAAGAAGGTTGAATTGGAGTGATCGGGGAGATGGATTTGTAAAGGGAAACGCACGTGCCTAGTCCATTAGGGAACAGAACCTCCCCAGTTCAGTTTTGGTCCACTTCCATCCGCTTAAATTAAATCACAACGTTCTATAACCCTCAGCAATGCTGCTTCTATTCCCACGCTGTTTTGCTGCAAAACAAGTTTAATGATATATTAAAAAAAGAACTCAAATGCAGGGGAGAGAGGATTTTTTATCAAAAATTTTCTGCACCCCTATTTTGATATTTGATTAAGTGCATATTTGGTAAACTACAAAACCATAGTTTTAGAATCCCTGTTTATAAATCGAGACAAAACTCCTCTCACATATTTACCTATTCTTCAAAAGCTAATCCAAACACATGCTAAAAGAACCAGACAAGCTGATTCATGAAGTGATTTACGGAAACAATAAAACAAGGTCAAATCTTATAGTTTTAATTTGTGCTTTGCCTCTTCAAATGTTAAACTTTGCCTTTAATAGTTTGGAAACCTTTTCCTTTTGTTCAAAATTGTAGAATTATTCAATGTGTGAATGATGCTGACAGAATTTTGATTCAAATCACTTAAAGTCTTAAACCTGGACCACAAAAATGTCTATGAAGATGTAATGGCTGACTAAATCCAATAAACATGCAGAACATCGTATGCACATACAAAGTTAGTCATAAAGTTTCTAATACCTTGTCAATAATTATTCTGACTCAAGATGTCAATTTGTTAAATGAAACCCATGAATATTTTCATCTCGGTTGATACATACCTACTATTATTGTTTGGCATGTTCAAGTTTGCCATGCATCATTTCTGTTCTTAGAAATACTATAATAGAAATCAAAGAATTCATAAAACTATCAAGGTGAAAGAGAAGGACTCTAACCTTCAATTTTGTGGCAGTAATGAGTTTGACCAATGACTCTAAGACCAACCTGGCATCATCATTTACTAGAATTATAAGGAAAACAATGTTTGCAAAATGCATTGGTTCACAAACTCTTTCCCTTCCTTGGAGAAAAATGCACGGGCTTTTTGTACAAAGCTGGCGCATTAAAAATCTTCAGCATTGTTAACTATCCATTAACTATCTAACTACTCAAACTTAATACTGTACTTAGAAAATATTCTAAAATTTCTTCCTCTTATCCTTTATTAACTATTAACATCATTATAGAAAATGAGGGATGAGCAATAACAATATAAGCTATTCAAAGTGACATATTAAACATGGCTCACAGCTATTTGACTGTCAAGAACATGAATTGTATAATGGTCGTTATAGGGCATTAGTACGGTTGCAAGTGATGTCAAAGACAGTTCAAATCCTAAACCAGCAGAGAGTGCAACAACCAAGACATGTTCTCCCTTTCATGCCTGCATTGCCAAAACTGACTAGTAATAACAGTCCCAAACAATTAAAAATTTAAAAAAAAAAAAAAAAAAACACACACACACACAATGCTAGTTACTCCCTACTCTCTAGCACAATACTCCACTGCGAAACACCCAACCACTTTGAAAAATGAAAATGTAATTTATAATAATGCAAGTATCAGTATAAAAAGATAGAGGGGATCAATTTGTGAAGGAAACGGGGACATTTAAAGAATTTGAAAGAATAAGAAATCAGTGGGTGTGAAAGAATCCGCAATCTTACATCTCTTCTCCAGATGAGGATGCAGGTAACGATGGGTGACGGTGTAGAGGACCACGTTAGCAACAGGTGAATGAAGAGTCCACTCTATAACGACTAATCACCAGAGGTACAAGGACGGCGAGATGCATGAAGGAAGGGAACGGCAAGGATGATGCCCCGATCTTCTCGTTGTTGGGACTTGGGAGGGAACAAGATGCTGCGCTGTGCGGAAAATGAGTCCACATTACCTGCTCAGAGCATCTGTGAGTACCTAAAGCTCGTCTCTTAAACGACGCCGTTTGGATTTAAGTAATTATGGGCCATGTGATTTTCAGTTTTTTCTTACGTCAATGGGCCTTCAGGAATTTTTGTATTTGTTCCCAACAAGGCCTTTCTTTTAGATTTATTTAACAATCCTGCAGATGCAGTGTACAACGACAGGTTTTTTCCCCCTCAAATAAGATTGCCTTCAAAGAGATTATACATATTCTAATAGAAACTAAGGATTCTGTTTTAATAAACACAAGTAGGTCTTTTTTTTTAAGTACATAATATCTGTTAGTAAATTAAATTGTGGATATCAAAATGTAAAGTTTATAGAAAATTAACGCCTAGAGGTGCCCCTATAAATGAGTGGGTTCTGGGGGACTGAGAAATTCAGTAATGATATAGTGGTGTAATTCTATTTTTTCCTTTGGCTCTTTTATCCTTCTTTATAACACTTTCGTTAAATTAAATAGTGGATATAAAAATGTAAAGTTTGTAGTAAATTAAACACCTTAATAACCCAATGGCATGAATCTTCCCTATAAGTAAAATGACCTTAGAGGTGTGCATAAATATGATAGTTTTGTACAATGATATCGTATGTTTCATGTAGTCAACTCTATTTAATGGGATAATGCTTTATTATCATTGTAAAGGTCACATCATTATTTCTTTTTTTTTCCATATGAATGTACAAATTTAAATTTTTAAAATAAAATAAATAAAATTTAAAATGTTTCTTAGTTCAAGTGATACATGTTAAAAGTAACTTATAAATATATTCCACCGGTCCTAATTATAAGAGCTCGTTGACTTTTTTGAAGAATTATAAAAAAATCCTAAAAATGCTCATTATATTACTTTAAGACATTTAAATTGTCGTTTTTCTTCAAATTATGTTATTTGACTTATGAACTAATATATAATATAATAAAACACAATATACGATATGATAAAATAATGTAATTAATTTTTTTAGAATTTTTTTAAGATTCTTTAAAAGGGCTAACGAACCTTTATAATTGAAACCAAATGAAGTATTATCCCAATACTAACATTGTAGACTGAATGGGCTCCAAACTGACATGGTATGACATAGGAGGAAGACAATTGTTTGCTTTATGAACTGCTCTTCATCTTCTAGAACATATTGGCATAGATATATTATATATATGGTTTCAGAATTCAGAAGCCTCACCTTTTTTTCGAGTGCACATTATTGGTCTTTTTCTGGTTCACTTGCTTTGTTACAAAGACAATCGATACTGGCAGTCCCAGAATAAATTATTACTATTATGTATGTGTAAATCGTTGACAAACCATTTAAGTAATTTTTATGTTCTATTTAGAGGTTGTTTGTTTTAATTAATATTTTTTTCAGCATTAAGCATGAGACTATGTATTACAAAGATTGTTGGTTTCTATTTTTGAAAAGGGTATTTTGAAAAAAAAATCACTGATAAATGTTTTGTTTTATTGAGCCTTTCATTAAGTAAGCAGAATCCTAATATCTATAATGCCATGCATAAGAGCCACCAATACTCAAATCTATCCAATGATCCTAGATATCCAATAATTATATTAGAATAAACAATAATTCATAGTTCGGGCCATTAATAAGACATAAGCTAAACGAAATGTGTAATTCTTATTGTAAGTCACGAAGTGGGGTATTAACTATATTATTCTAGAATTATCCCTAAACCCTATTTAAAATCTTACTAACTACAACTGTTATGATTTCTTAACTATATAATTCATAATATCACACGAATAAATTTCAAACTGCCTTTTATTTTCAAAGTTATTGACTTAACTTTAATATACTTTGATGAAGTGGCAAGTTAGAAGTATCTTATGATAAGGATCAGATGTTATACTAAGTAAAACGCTTGACTACTACCACAAAAATTCAAGCCATACATGAAGGGCTAAATCTTTGGAAACAACTAGGTTATCAAAAGATAAGGCTTTTCACTAATTCTATAGAGGCCCTACACTTGCTGATGAACGACTGTAGTATGAATCACCCCATGTTTGACGAAATTATTAATTTACGTGTCCTTCTATTATCCAATTGAGATTTAGAAGTTAAACACTCTTACAGGGAAGGCCTAAGATGTGCAGATTTTTTGGCTAAAAATGCGCAAGCTTCCCAATATAATTATTCAGTGATTTTGTCACAGCTTCTTGAATATGATGCTTTGGTTTTATTAGAATGTGGCCTTATGCCACATGATCAGTTTCATGAGGATTATTTTCAGTTCATATAATTTTTTTTAAGCTTGACTTGCCTTCTGGATTCAAAACGCTTGAGTGATAAAGCATGTTGTAATTTAATTATGATTGTGCAATTAAATAAAAGAAGCGGCAATAATCAAAAGTAGGCAATGAAGGTGGCAATGATTCCAACCACATGGGACTCGGTTGATTTAACGAAGCATTAATAATATAATGTATAATCAAGTGCCTCACACTTGATGGCACTTCTTCTACGATTATTATATCTGTCTTTTTTTGTCTTTCTCTTCTTTCAAAAATAGCTTTCTTCTTTCCATTAAAAGCTGAGCCTCTCTGCTTTTAAACATCACTAGCCACATTAACAAATCCTCACATATATTAGTTAATTAAATCTATACTAATAAAGAAAAATAACATTTAGGTCTAATTAAAAAATAATAATATTTAAAAAAGTTTTATAATTTATTGATGATAGCTCATTCATTTGTCAATAACTACTTATTTACTTGTCATTGACAAGATATTAAATTTTTCTAATATTATTTTATTTAATTGGGACCTTATTAATGTCATTTTCCCTACTAATAAAGCATGAGGCTTAGCAAAATTAACATTTAGCTGAGTTTCTTCAATATCTTGTCTAGGCTTTGATCCCTGGTGGTGTGGATGGAAAAGGTTTCATGATCTACACTAAAGGTTTTTTGGAAAGTATAGTTTACAATGCGATTAGTCACTATTATCAACGGACAACAGTAAATAGTTGGGCATAAAAAAATCCATACTGATAAAATTATACATGTTGATTAGCCCTATGCTCTTGTAAAAAAATGTGTAGTGTGTGTAGGGGAGAGGGAAAGAAAGATAGGGAGACATTTATATATCCTTTCGTATATGTTTCAAGAGCTTTTATAATCTAATTTAGGTATTGGGATAAAACTAGGAAAATACTTTAGTCAAGCTCTTTACATCTATTTTGTCAGGTTCTCCAATCACATGTGACTATACGTCCTATGTTTGAATTATTATCATTTAATTTTAAACTTAAATACAATAAATAAGACACATGGTCTCATGTAATTGGAAAATGTGACAATATGGATATAAAGAACTTGATGTAAGTATGATCATAAAAATAATCTAATTAATATTATTTAGACAAATAAATTAGAATATTCGAATAAAATTTAAAGAATTCATTTTTTTATGAACAGACAATTTCATTAAAAAGACATAACAAAGTATATAAAAAAGCTTAGGTTTGCTAGAGCAAGTAAGGAGAAACCCAAACCAATTTGGCAAAGCACCAAAAGCACTAGTTATAAAGAAACACAAAGGAAAATAAAAGACAAGCAACTGCTAGATTCAAGCTTGGAAGAAGGCAAAGGCAGAGTCGATTACATGATTATGACAAGCCAAAGCCCACAAGTCAAGCTGTACCACCCTGTAAATCTCCACACATGATCATTATACATGCTCCAATACTTTAGGAAAATCATGCTACGAAAGCACTCACTGAACTGTCCTAGAAGAGTCATGCCACAACGAGGCATTAGTGGAACTTGATGTCACACGATGTCTACATTCTACTGGATGTTGAAATAAACTCTAGTACTAAAGACCATAGATGGAAAACATGAGTTCAAAGCATATGGCAAGGAGTGATCATAAGCCAACCAACTGCAATAAACCAAAAGGAAAACAAAAACAAACAACATGCCAAGATGAAAGGAAACCGAAATAGCATGAGAGACAAAAAAAATGCAACACTACAAGAAGGGACATTAGGTGGCTACAATTGAACTCAGAGGTCACTGTTGGTATCATGGGCATGTGTGAAGCTTTTTAGCTCAAGCTTTGCCAAAACCTAGAATAAGAGGATGAGACTCTTCCCATAGACGTTTCCGTCTCCTTATACTATTTGAGCACAGATGACTGAGGAAGGGCGCGGCAATTAAAGATCAACAAGAAAAAAAAAAGCAAGTAAAAACCCGCCACAATCCATTCAAATAACCAATGATAAGTCGGAGGTCATCCATAGGAGATTTTGGAAGAGGATGAGAGGAAGTAATGGGATTATCAAAGTCATCCTGCACGTGCTTTCATCGAGCTTTGGCTTGGGAACATTTTGTTGATGCAATGAAAGAATGATCACCCCCTTGCTATGTAGATTTATGATGGGACTAATCTCTTTGAGGATCCAAATTAGGCATGATTCTAAATGAATGTTCAAAGCTCTCACTAGCATGCAATTAGAGCCGCTTAATTTCGCTAAATTCAACTTTAGACATGACTTGATGCTTCCTTGTAAAACAACGATTCACTTTAGGACACTTGATTTTATTGGGATCAACATTTGATGAAACCTGAAATTTTCTCTCTAAGAATGGAAAGCAAACAAATGCACATTATGGATAGTGAGTTTTAGCTCGTTTTCTTGTCCTAGTAGTAAGTGAGAGGATAGATTAGAATTATGTGGGTGAACACCTGTTACTTCTTTTGTCCATAAAGGCTAACTCAACCTAAGACTTTCCTTTTATTAACTGCTTGCTCATATTAGACCAATGGAAAGAAGATGAAACTGAGGTAACCACCAAAGAAGTGCCGACGAAATTAGAGATTGTATGATATCGCCTTAAAAGTGTGATAAAAGCAACAGTCGCAAAGCGGCATCCAATCTTATTAGTAGTAACATTTACATATGAATGAGCTCTAATGCCAACACAAAACTTAGACATATGACCAATTCCTAAGCAATTCATGCATATCCGCCCACTTACTCAAATATTAGCGTGACATTAATGATCTCACCTTAGGGCAAAGAGATTTGGATAGAGTAATTTATGACTTGAAGTTCATAAATAAGAGCATGAAATCGCAAACCACAATTATGATCACTATGATAGTCATAATCAATAAAACAGTCTAGCATAGTGCCAATATAAAAGGCAATTTCAGGTGAGAAATATAACTGAGAGAAGATAAAGGCTCTGATCTAGACCTGAAATTATGAGAGAGAAAGCTCATGTAAGAGCTTATATGATTGCAATGGGAAAAGACCATGAGAAAAGCCTTACAATAACCATAACCCTCGATGTAGCCTAAAATTCAAATCATCAACAGATTGGAAAATAATCACAAAGTAATTTTGCCATTGTTGAATCAATGAGACTTGTCCCTGTAATTTCCAATAAATGGAAATAAGAGACTAAGCTTTGAAGCATGTATTGTTTTGCTATCAATGACCTAACCAAAACCAAAATAGTGAGGGGAAAAAAATACTTGCAAGCATACTCAGAAGAATATAACATGATTAACAATCAGCAGTAAGACTACCCAAACCGTTACAAGCTTGATCAGAATACAAACAGAGATCACAAAAAGTCTGACAACATTGAAGAAAGAGAGCAGATCAAGAAATCCATAATCATAAACTTAAAATCATGAAAACATGAAGAACTTCCCTATACTCAAATTGTGCAGGAGATGCAAAGGAGAACAAAGGACATAGACGACTGTGTTAAAGTGGCGAACTTGGTGAAGGTCCGAAGTTATGGAAGAGAGAGACTAGCTCTCCAGCAGCTGGAAGCCCTAATAAGAGTGTGTTGCCAGAGTAGCAACAAATACAAGCAATGGAGGAACTAGAGGGAAAGAAGCATGGGAAGGATGAAAGATGAGGATGAAAAAAGGATTTCACAGTTCAATAAACATATGAAGAGGAGTGAAGATGGTGAGTGTGAACCATTGACGTAGCTAAGAGGAGAAAAATGTTTCATTGTTAGGCAATATCCTTTTAATGATCTATTTTTAGCTCGTTCCTTCCATCTCTCACATCAGGAAGGTAGGATTTATCTTCAAATCAAAACAAGTGACCTTTATTTCACCTCTAAGTATAATCCTCCAATTATATATATGGTGCACATGCACAACCTTTGAGAAATACAACTAATCCAAACACACACAAAATTAGTGTTAGAAAGATAAAATAGCTCCCTATATAGGATTTCATTAATAATGAATATAATTAAATTAAATTTTATAAATTAAAAATTATTAAGTAAAATATATATTAATTGTCACAGTGCCTGAGTTTCAAAGGTTGTCATTAAAATAGCATTGACTAGAAATGAAAAGAAGGAGAGAAGCAAAATCATAAATAAAGAATGAAATTTCCCACCAAAACAGCCAACGTTTTCAAAGATGGCGAAAATATAAATAAATACGACCAATCATGTGGTCCCATAATTCAGCATAATTCTTTGACCACACCAAATCTTTTTTGAATACACTGTCCTCAGCAGTCTCTAGTCACTACTAATAAAAGCTCCCTTCCTCTAAAAGAATGTTTTAGTCCTTTTTATTACACGTTTCTAATATTAAAAATTATTTCAATTTTATGGCAAAAATTAATGATGTTAAATATCATTATTAGTATAAACTAATTAATTAAAGGGAGAAGTAATATATATTAACAACAGCAAAATTTTATATATATGCTATTACCTGAGGCTTTGCACCGTAAACCAATTCTTAGAAAGAAAAAAAAAAGACTATTTGTGATAATAGTGATATTTTTCTTAAAGAAAAGTAAATGACCAAAATTATCATTAATATTTTTTTTTAAAAAAAAAGTAATGATGATTGCCTTTAAAGCTGTACCAACAACAGGATTTTTTTTCCTGTTTCGGTTGCCATGTGTTTAGCTAGTCACACAGTTCTTCCCTTTTTTTTTTTTTAGGAAAATTGTAGTCCGATCCTAAATAAGATATTTTAGGTTAAAAAAGTTTCATAAAATCATATAATTGCAGTAAAGTCCCATAAGCTGCATTAATAATTCTATAAAATTTTACTGTAAATACACGATTTCACAAGACCTTTTTGACATAAAGTCCTTTATTTAGGACCTTACTGCAATTTTCCTTTTCTTCTTTTTCCCATCAAAGTTGCTAATAGTATTGAGATAAAATAAAATTACAATGTCTTGTAGGGTATAACCAAAGCATACAGAAAGAGAAAATAAATGCCATCAAACTAGGTGGGTATTTTTGGGTACCCACTTTTTTAATGAAGAAGCTCCTTATCAATGGAAGAGAAGTTACTTTTCAATAGATAGGTGTTTGGGTGTGATTGATATTTCACCGGACGAGCAACGGCTTTTTACAAGTCACCGGCATCTACTTTTATTTCACTGTGATGGATCATTGGCTTTTTACAACTCTTCTACCACTCTTTCCTTCATTCCATTTTCATCCATATAATATATATTTACTTCGGAATGAGACAAATGTTCTTTTCTTGACATTGACCAACCGACATTGAATTTATAAATATTTTTAATTTTTAATTAAATTAATTAGTTTATCTAGCTTTAGGTGTGCTTTGTAAAATATATTTGGGTTTGATTGGGTTTAGACGTAGATGTGAGTTTTGTAAAATATATTTGTAAATCATCAAGAGATTTTTAATTATTATCATTTAAGTTTGTGGTGCACTATAGAACGGATATCTGGAGTCTGGAAGGCCATGTTTAAAATATTGAATGACATGCCCAAATACAAGTTTGAAACAAAAGTCAAGATAGCTTGTGTAATGATGGCTATACATAATTTTATTTGGCGAACTTCTTAAACTGGTGATGAATTTAGAGATGGAAAAGTAGCAAATATTACTCATGAAGACAATGATTGTCATCTTTGAGAGGCATCTTCATCAACTATAAATTCAAGAGAAATGAATTATATTCGTGACACAATTAGATATCAACTTTTTATAAGCTTTTCATTCAATTAAAAATGAACAATTAATTATGTATCTTACTATTTTTACTTTTTATAAAAAAAAAATATTGTGGCCATGTCAAAAAATGATCTCACTCTAAATATTGTATAATTATCAACTTTAAAATACATAACAAAGTTTTCTCAACAATAAATAAACTCTATTAAAAAAATATTATAAATTATTTTTCATCTTATCATCCAAACACACCTCCATAAAAAAAGAAAGACACTTCTGTTACTTTCTATCCAAACACAAGTCACTTCTGATAAGTTACTTTTTTTCTTAAATCACTTTTCATCTGAAGTCACTACCCAAATAGGTCCTAGAGAAACAAGCTTTTAAAGTTTCTTCAATAAAACGCAGACAAAGGGGCAGGGATGAAACATCTTTAAAGCAATAACCCAAATAGGCTTGTAACCAGAATGAAGGTTGAAGTTACAGCCAATCACAGGTTGGAATAGGGTTAGGGTTGAGGAAATCCCAACCAAAGGGTTGAGGGTTTGGCCCACATATTTTATTTTTATTTTCTAAAAATAATATATTATAAACCATATAAATCTTCTATTTCCACCTCAGTACTCCCAATCTCCCTCTTCCTTAATACTGTATTATTATATATTGATTATTTGAAGATGATTTAATGTTTTATATGTAAATTTTGATTAATTTAATAACTTTATCTCTTGAGTTGTGGGTTATTTTTTAAATATTTATAAGTGGAATGGTTGATATTAGGAAGACAGACTCAATAACCAATATATATATAAACTATGGGCTTTTAACCATATTGAAAAAGGTTTTTTTTTTTTTAAATGTGGGCCAACCTACACTACGGGTTAGGGTTGGACAAATCCCAACCCGAGTTTGACTTGCGGATCGATCCACATTCCTTGTTCCAATTGAAGTATCCAAATTAAGGGCAAGACCCTCTTGATGAAACTTTGACAATCCAACTGACTACGGAATTTGTTTATGTGGGAATGCATCTGCACTAATCATTCACACAGTTCACTATTTGTTCTTTTTAAACAATATCTTAAGCTTGATGTTTCCTGGATAAAGAAAAGTGCCATTTTGAGAGCTCTACATGTGAATTGATAGAACATTCAAACTAAATATAAATTAGACAATATTAAACATATGTTTTATGTTGTCATGGTATGAAAAAGAAGTCTCACATTGATTTTAGTGTATATAAATTAGATATCAACTCGAATTATTAAAAGGGTCAAAACTCAAAAAGGAAAGAAGGCTTATCCACAACAAGCAGACAATGTTTTACAATAATTTTTTAGACTAATATAATCTTCAGTCTCTTAAATTTACCCTAATTTTAATTTTAGTCTTTCAAATTTCATTTCATTTAAAATTTTGGTAATTTATGACTCATTTCATTTAAGACAGTGGTCATTATCATTGAGTAAACATATAGACCATTATACCTTGAGAAACCAAAACCTTTGATTTAAAATTTTAGGGACCAAAATTAAAATAAAGACAAATTTAAAATATTAAAGATTATGTTAACTCTAATTTTTTTAGAAAGTATAACAAATAACAATATATTGAATTATTATTATTATTATTATTTTGGCAATACTGTGACTAAGAAGACTTGCGTGGAAAAAAATTGAAAGAGCAATATTAGGATAGTGAGGGAGAAGGTGGAGGTGGTCAAATATGTAGGCATAAATTCAAAGGAGAGAGAAGAGAGGGCAGTCAAAGGCATAATAAGGAAACACGCAAATGACACGTCACACACTACAGGACACAGGGCCCGTGACAATGGGAACATGCCATGTGAAACCGTGGCTTCTATCACATTTTCCTTATTAATCACCCCTAACTTTAATTATTCTATTATTATCAATAATCTTTTTCCTTTTTGAAAAAACAAAAAGCAATGTTTCTTGGGCCCATACGATTGTTATAGTTATACAGTCACCAAATATTTGTAGGGTATAGGGAGGGACCATTCCAATCAATAGATTAAATATTAGAGCTCTTGCCTTGTCGCATTTTAATAACTACTCTTTTTTTATTCTAATTATACCGTCTAGTTAATTTATTTTAGATAATTTTAAAAATTTAATTATATTACTTAATCATATTATATATTATGTTTTATTATATTATATATTAATTTATAAGTTAAATAAAAAAAATAACAATAAATTTAAATATTTTAAAATAGTGTGATTAGTTTTTTTTTAAAATTATTAAAAAAATAGTAACTTTGACCTAGGCTGTTATACTTCTACTTTAATTTATCATACTTCAATTTTCATGAATATAATTTCTCCATTCTTGACGCTATACATTTAATGTGTTTATCATTTTTCAAACTTTGGAATAAATCCTTCATATGCATTAAACTCTTCCCAACGCACACTTTTTTGCAATTCCAATAAGGTCATCGCCCTATGCTACTTCTACTCTCATCTGCATTGCTCGTATTTACAAGTAACTTTTTATTTTAAAAAGATTGTAAATCTTATCAATTCTATCTCAAAATTTAACTAATTTTTAATTTCGTCTTTGTTGGTATATAAAAATAAAATAACAATATATTTACTAGTGCAAAAAGGACTTGCACAAAATAAAAAGGTTTTCCATCGGTTCCCCAACTAGTACAATATAAATAAAGTTGTTATAAAATTTTTTAAACTTTTTACACCAATTATTAACAAGAGGAAAAAAAATCTAACTACTATCTTATACTCTCTTTGATGTCGGTCTTAATTATAAGGGCCAGTTGACTTTTTAAAAAAATCTTAATAAAGCTAATTACATTACTTTAAAATATTAAAATTTATCGTTTTTCTTTAAACTATTTTATCTAACTTATGAACTAATATATAATATAGCATAACACAATATATGATATATGATATGTCTAAATAACTTATTTTGTTTCCTTAACTTCTCCAAAAAAAAGTTAATTATGCCTTATCATTAGGACATGAAGGAGTACCCACAATGAACGGATGATTAGTCCTTAACCTACCGGACTAAGGGATACCGTGCGAAAGAAAAAAAAAAGAGTAGTGCTGATTTTTGCTAACCATGGTTGAAAAAGTAAACAACAAAATATATATACAAATATATCCTTCCCTTTCCACATCATTCCTGCAATAATCGTTGTAAAAGCCTCCTCCTAGAAATGTTACATTGCCTAATGTTCGGCCAAAAAAAACAACAACAACAAGAAGAAGATTGTGATTTAAGTGGAAATTAGGGGTAAATTATTTTTATATTGAGCCTAAAAAATAGGCATAATAATGATGAAGCAGATTACTTGATGATTGCACACGTTATGTTTCATCATTAATCCACGTTCAAGACGTACTTTTATGTATAATTTTTAGTTTGCATGATGGGTGATTAAATCTTACTAGTATGTTTTTTTTTATTATTATTACATGATATCTTCCACTTAATTAGTACTACAATTAATACATAGCCTCCTCTAAAACTTTTTTAAGGCCACCCATATTATGTCCAATTGTCCATGCCATGTATATGTTCACAAATTACTACATGCATGTGAAAAATTAACTAATTAAAATATCAAAAACAAATATTGAGCAAGCCCTATTAATACTTTATATAATTATGCCGCTAACTGTACAACTTAATTACTTTACATATTTTGTGTAAATGTTTTTTAGTGGAAAATAATAAATAACGTGTTTGTTGAACCCGATATAATAAACTCTCAAATAAATTTGGTTTCGTCTCCACTGGGGAAAAAATTTCAATATTTTTTTTGTTTAATACTGTAGTATACTATGTTACTTTTAATTTGTTTCAAACTTAGCAGCTGGGGTCGACTCAATTTGTCTGCATCTGCGTTTATTTTTTAAATCTTTAATATTCACCTCAATTATCTTCATTCTCCTTGCTCAAAGCCTCAAACATGTCACACTGATTTAAAAAAACATATTTTTTTATACCTATTAGTGACAAATATTGACTGCACGTAGTATTTAATAACTTGATTGCAGGCCAAAAAAAACATTGACAACTTGATTAGGAGTCAACAAAATAGGACTTGATTAAATTAAATTATCCATAATAATTTTAATTTTGAAGTTATTTTATTTGATCAAAGTTCTCTCTTAAGACTTAATTAAATTTCAGTGGAAAAACAAAATAATTAAATTAAGAGTACTTAAGCGTAATGTTAATAAATTGTTAAAATTGACGATAACATGGATTATTTAATAATTTTTTAGTGTACTGGTCTTAAGTTGCATAATTTATTTGTTCTGGTCAGTTTTTTAAAATATGTATTTAAAAGTATATGTAATTTACCAACATGCTAAATTATTTAAAATATAAGACAAGGAAGAGAATTTTACGAATAGGATTGAAGAATCAAATCTGTCATATTGTTTATGTAAGCCACTATGTTGTCTTATTTTACTACAGGGAAAGTGTAATACAATAAGAAATGAAAGATAAAGTCACATTATAGAATTCTGGAGCATCTGACACTACTATTGTATTCACTCACATTCGCTTTCGCATATCCCAATTCCCAACTCAATTTAATTTATGAAATTATAACTATAAGTAACTGTAAATAAAATTTGAACGGAGTTTAATAATAGGGAAAATCTCAAAAAAATATCTTAAAGATGTAAAAAAAAAAATTCATAGCTGTAAAACTTAAAAATCTTAAATTGATATGAATTAGAATTTTTTTAATCTTAAAATTTTGAGAAATTACTTAAATACCCTAAATTTTCACAATAAAAGAATTTATATTTACAACTTAAATATATATTATCTAAATATTTTTAAAGTTGTTAATATAGACACTCTTACTATAAAAACCTCACAACAAGAGTATCTATTAATATATATTACTTAAATGTTTTTAGAGGTGTTAATAATCATAGATACTCTTCTTGAGTATATATATTATTATTGTGAATATATTTACTATTATTATGAAAATTAAAGGGTGTTTGTGTTATTTTAGAAAATTTTAAAATTTCAAAAATTTTAGATTTTTACTATAAAGTGATATGGAATTTTTAAATTTTATAGCATTGAATTATCTTCTTATTGTTTTTATAGTATTTTTCTGAAATTTTGCCTTAATAATAGTTGGCAAAAAAAGGAGGTTAATAATAATAATAATAAATTAAAAAGAAAGAAAATAAAAGAAAATGAGTGAATGAATGAATATATATGTATATCCATGGGTACGTGTGTTGTGTATCTTTCTCCCATACTATGTCAGAAGTATCTTTGACTAGTGACATCATTTATTCTTCTTTTCATATTATAATAGTATTAATATTAAAATTAAAATTAGTTAATTAATATTAAATATTTACACAAATAAAGAAAAATCGTGAATAACTCGTGGTGCCATGTGTGAATAGCCCCATTTTGTCCTTACTGGCCGACCAATTAGAATCAATATTCACTCGTCACACTCAAAAGCCGTGTGAAACAAGCCCCACTCCCTTCCGAGATTATCGCAATAAAATATATTCGTACTTTATTTATTTATCGTGAAGAGAGAAAGTATTTTTATTCTTAATATAAGTCATTTGTTTGGATGAATGTGTAATTTTAGACTTAATTTATCATTCTTAGACTTTTTCCATTTTTATTCATTTTTTCCATATCAGATAGGGTAAAATTAAAAAATTATTAAATTTAAAAAATAATCACTGATATTTCATTTTGTTAATTTTTCATTCTATCCCCTAATTAATTGCCCGTGTTAGTTATACTAATGTATTAATTCCCATACTTTTCTTCATGACGCGTTCTCTTTTATGTATAAATGAGGGTTTTTTATGTACAAAAAAGTTACATTTCTAACCAACTTTTCAAACAAAATAGTTCAATCAGTTATTTTTTTAAAAGAAATAAAGGGAGTATATTTTAATAAATAGTGCATAGTTTTAGCAAAATGAAAGGGGGGAAAATGCATAGTAAAAATTCTCATGAAGTAGTTAAGTTGTTGACTTTTCAGGAAAAAAAAAAAGTTAACTTGTAAACATTATCCTGTGTCCTATTTTCAAAATGTTATTATTTTATAAGTCCATATGATATAAATAAGCTATTTAACCCTATGTAACAAGATAAGGTGATGCATGAATATAAAGAATACATTTATTTTCATCTAAAATTATCCTCCTCAAAGGATTTTTGTTGACCAAACCAAATTACTCCATAATTTTGAGGCCTATGTGTTTAAAAATAACTTGTTACTACCTCTACTCCTTAATATAAAATTGAATTTCAGAATAATTAAGGAAACTAAATAAATTACTTTAATATATCTATGTTTATCATCTGTATGCCAAAATACTTTGTTTGATGTATAAATTAATGCATGTGTTACGAACATGTTACTTATTTAATTTTTTAATTTATATAAAAAATGTCAATTAAATCTTATATTAATGGCTCAAGTATGTTTTTTTTTGTTTTTTTTTAATGAAAAAGCCCTTACATAACGATTCAAATTCAATTGAGACCCACTTGTCTAACAAAAGTTACTATAAGTAGGAAAGTTTTTGCACCTTCTTAGTTGGAAAGTTCGAAATCTTGTACTTTTCATTATTGTCCTTCATACACCTACTCCCATTGTCCCACTCATAAATATATTTTGAAGGAAATTAATTGAAACAGAAATTTTTAATATTATTTTACCTTCTTATAAATAATAAACATCACAAAAAATATTTTACAAAATTTATAAAAATAAAAATAATACTTTTTTCCTTCTAATTTAAGCTGAAAAATTTACAAAATCTGACTTCTCACTCAAGATTATTTCATTGATTTTAGCAAGTAACTGAACAGTATAGATGCCCTTTTAAATAAATAAAATAATGTCAATTTATAATATAAAAACAAGACATGTGAACTTCATTTAAAATTGTACGGTCCACCTCTCACTCTCTCTCTCTATCCAAAGTAGGTGAAACCACTCTGTCCGTAATTTATTTTCCTAGTACATGAAAAAGTAGATCCTAGATAACAACATGAGTTTTAAAAACAACCGAGTAAAACAAGGCAATGTCTCAAACAAAAAGTTAAATCAGAATGGATAGATTGTACAAATTCTGATTTGTTATAACTAATACAATTTATATATAAT
This sequence comes from Acacia concinna, assembly GCA_037177275.1. Taxonomy (NCBI): domain Eukaryota; kingdom Viridiplantae; phylum Streptophyta; class Magnoliopsida; order Fabales; family Fabaceae; genus Acacia; species Acacia concinna. The sequence goes on along the minus strand of JBAGKO010000001.1, from coordinate 1,849,391 downwards.
ATTATATTTTTTAATATCTAATAACATTTACAGATTTTAAGATAAATATATGAAAGAATTTTGCTTTAATTTACATAAAAATTTAAGTTTTAAACCAAACAAGTCCTTAGTATCCTATGTTTTTTTTAAAAAACAATTATTACTACATGAGTAAAGTTTCACAATCATGATCTCTCTCCCCAATAATTTTTTTTAACAAGGTAATATTTGAACTCTGCGTTTATCCACTTTTATAATTTAGTTAATCCCCAATTAGACTAAGTATCACTGGGTATAAATTAAATATTATATCAAATACATTACACTAAACCCTGAAAATTTCCCTCCTCATTTATCCTTTAATTAATAATCAACCATTAATTATTTATTTCCCTATTTGTTTCTCCCTTAATTACTCCATCAATGTTCCAACATTTCTAATGTGGGCAGGTGCTAATTGCATTAGACTATAGGTAGTATAAAAAAAAAACGGTAGTATCAAATCTGTTACTTCCGAATTTTATGGGAGTGTCCATACCACTGGCTTATAAATTTATAATACCATCAGCAAACTTAATAACTTTTTTTTTTGTTTTTGTTGTGTTTTTTTTTGGGGGGATCGCATGTGGGCTGCATTAAAATTATACATGACAATTTTTCTCTCTAAGAGAAATATTGATAAAAATAAATTAAAAAAATAATAAATATAAAAATTAATTTTTACATTTAAGAAGGATACCAATTCTCTAACTATAGCCCTTCAGAGTAGTACGGAGTATATGGAAAAAACTGAGGCACACATTCTTACACATGAATAAAGGATCCACTACAAATTTATAACGTGAAACATGTCTTTTATAAAAAATTTCAATAAATTGCATACTATTTATAATGTATTATTGGTGGAATTTTCTTTCGTGCATACATATCATATATAATAATAGGATATAGTATTATATACTCTCTGTTTTAAAAATTAAAAGAGACAAGCGTAGAAAATAGCTGAAATCGGCAATTCCTCGGCACACGATGATTGTGGCAAATCAATGGGGAGTTGCAGCGAAACTCTACTCAGAATTCAGAAAGCAGTGCCTTCCTCGATCTACTGATTTAGATCTCTCCTCTCCTCTCCATGTCATGGGGCCCACTTGTGGTCCCCACACTCTGATTGCGTGGCGATATAAAAAAAGTCCGCAGAGAGAAGAACCTTACTTACCAGAGAGAGCAACACAATTACACAAACACCTCTCTCTCTCTCTCTCTCTCTCTCTCTCTCTCTCTCTCTCTCTCTGCATACTAAATAAAAATACAATAAAACCATCCTCCATTACTCACTCTCTCATATGTTCATCACCCTCAACTTCAGGCTGTGATTAATCTCTTGTTTTCTCTAATACTCGTATCTCATATTTGAGAGAGAGAGAGAGAGATCCAATGGAGTACGAAAGGATTGACAAAACTCAGGTATGGCATTTTCTTGCAGCATCTAGAAACGCTAACCAGGTCTTCATTCTCTGTTTCTTTTGAGCTCTTTCGTTGTTAATGGGACTGTCTGATCTTGTGCCTTGTGGGTTCATGAAAAATTGAATCTTTACATTGTTTATAATACTGGGTTTCATGGAAAAATGGTGGGTGTTTTTGCTTGGGTCTTAGAATTTCTGTGAAGTTTTCTGTTCTCAAGGACTTCAGAAACTGCCAATAATTCTATTTGGTTTTTCTTGAGCTTCTTCTTTTTTAATTACCTCCAAAAGAACTTTTTTAGCCTAATTTTAAAACTTCTTGCTTTTCCTTTTCCTACTTTTGTAGTGACTAAAATAGTTGGATTTATCATGATTGTTTGTTTGGGTGAAAGCTGAAACCCAAAAAGAAAAAGAAAAGGACGGGAAAGAGAAGAGAAAAGTTTGAATTACCCCCAGTGTTCTTCTTGAGGTTATTTCTTTTGATAACATTCTTGAGGTTAATTTAAAAGGGTATATTTGGATGGGAGAAAGTGGTCAATTTCTGGGTTTCTTTGTTTTAACTTTGTTGAAAGATGTGTACCTTTTGAATTTATGTAATTGGGTTTTAGGGGTTTAAGAGAGAATTTATTTTACCATTTGTTCTTTCTACACCTGCAGAATGGAATGATTTCTCCAAGTAAACTCAGAATGAAGCTCATGGGAGCTCACCATCACAAGAAGAAGGATGGATCCAACTGTAATTCCTCTAGAACTTCACCTTCAAGGCTTGAGGATGCTGAATTTGTGAACAGCTTATTGGCCTCAAAAAATGATAGCCTTGATGATGAAGGTTTGACATATTCCATTACAATATATTTAACTTTGCCTACACTTACACCTATAGGACTTGTATCTCAGCTTGAGCTACATGTCTCTTATTCTTGTTTCCCCCCTTATATATAGTTTATTGATTTATTAATTATGATTTTAAGGGATCAAAACTTCATGTTTATTTTGAAAGAATTGAATTTTATATTTCAGAATTAATTAATTAAAAATATCTCCACCAGTATTAAAGAAATGACAACCTTGATGATGAAGGTCCACACACCGTATTTTTATCTGTTTTTTTTTTTAAAAAAAAAATATATTCTTCCATTCTGTATATTTGGAGCGCTATTACCATTTTATGCTAGTTGCTTCACCCTGCTTTTTCCCCCTTTTCCTTTTCTTTTTCCTTTTCAGTTTCAGACCATCAAAACTAAACTTCATGCGCATTCAAAAGAAATAGGATTTTTCAAATTGAAACTGATTAAAACACATTTTCAATTTTCAAAAGTGACAACTTTTCTGATAGAGTTCTTCAATTTTGAGTATGACTTAGTTTCAAACTTTATGTTCTATGAAAGAAATAGGGTGTCATATTTCATTTGTTTCTTACAGTCATTCTTCTGTTATGTATAGAACCACTCAAACATATTTCATGTTCTAGGGTGTTGAAATTCATAAATAATTAAGACATATTTCCTTTCAGTTACATCTCCCAGCTTAGAGATTCTGCCATCAAAACCATCCAATGATGTATTGCCAGACCAAAGACACAGTATTCAGACTTCTTGTGAACCAAAGGAGACGGTGCCCAGGGAAAATGTTGACATGAGTCGTGTGAAGATGCAGCATGCTTTGAAGTATGATAGTGGCAATTCTAGCGCAATTCACCCGGTGAGGTTGATTGAAGATGAAAATCTTGATTATGACAGTAATGCCAGCTCATCAAGCTTCGAGTTTCACAAAGGAGAGAGATCAGTGAGCAATCCTGCAACAAGATCCCTATTGAGACCCATGCCCTCTAAGTGGAATGATGCTGAGAAATGGATAATGAATAGGCAAAATATGCAATCGAACTACTCGAAAAAGAATTTTGCACAAAGCCAAGCAAACCGCGTGCCAGCAACAAGCATGGCAAGGGTTGCTCCAGAGTCAGCTAATTATGATCATCTTAAGTTAGCAATCAGCAGAGTGACTGAAACAAAAGGAATCGATTTCTGTCAACCGACAACTTCGCATATTGCATTTGAGAAATTCTCTTTCGTTCCATCTGAGGCTCATTCAGTTTCAGGCCAAACTCATGGAAGGGTTCCAACAGTAGTAGACTCCCTTCCCCAAAGCAGAGATTTGAAGGATGTAAATGAATTAGTTTTATCCTGCTCAAGTACTGATGATCAAAAAGGTATGGAAAGCATTAATACGTAATTTTATAACTTCATGCAAACTTCACTTCAATAACTGAATGTTTGTCCTAGGATGTTTCATAATCTGTATTTAGTGGACCTTGTTTAATAACCTGGTTGACAGTAACATGTGCCATTTGGATATGATAATGCATGTATGCTTTCTGTTATGTATGAATTTTTTTTCCACAGATGAAGTATTCAGTATGTAGGTAAGAACTTTGTCTTATTCATTTGATGCAGCTCTTCCTGGGATTAGATCAGTTGCTATGAGAGATATGGGAACAGAGATGACCCCTATGACCAGTCAAGAACCTTCACGAACTGCCACGCCAGTGGGGTCCATAAGCCCAATGCGTAGCCCAACTTCCTCGATGCCATCTACTCCTAGGAGGGATGTTCTGGCTCCGACGCCATTTGAGAGCAAATCTTATGAGGATTCACAGTTCCCAGCTGGAGGCAAGACACAATTGTCAGAAGAAGAGATTAAGCTCAAGACAAGAAAAGAGATTGCAGCTCTAGGAATGCAGCTTGGTAAGGTGAATATCGCTGCGTGGGCAAGTAAAGATGAGCAAGAGAAAAACAAATCGTCTGGTCAGAATATAAAACAAGAAGAACTTGAGAGGATTGAATTTGAAAAACGTGCTAATTTATGGATGGAAGCTGAAAAATCCAAACACACCGCAAGGTTTCATTTATATGACTCATTTTCCAAGAACTTGAATAAGCTCTTTTTTATGTCCATTAATTTTGGCTGATATGATCAGATTTTTTAGTGTGTTAGGCCATTATAATCTGATGTGGATGTTGATAATGCAGATACAAGCGAGAAGAGATTAAAATTCAGGCCTGGGAAAGTCAACAGAAGGCAAAATTAGAAGCAGAAATGAGGAGAATTGAGGTAGGTAGTCTTTTTTATTCCTCCATGCACGTTGGGAACACCAAAGCCAGGAAACTTCATGTCCTTTTTTTATGCTGTGTCTTTGCTAATATTCTGCTTGACAATTTTTGTTCTGATTAATACTGATATCTTGCTCAATATAAATGCATTTGGGTATATAATAAAATGAAATCCTTTTTTGGTCCTTCATAGATAGGCCAATTTTCAACTTTGTCCCCTGCATTTCAACACTCTTCTATTTTAGTCCTCCTGACAGTTAAATAGTAGCTCTTTAAATGGATTTGTGACATGACATATTTTCAATGATGGGGCATGTTTAAATGCTAACCAGAATATGCCATATCACACTAGATCTGTTTAAAAGCTTGACAGTTTTACTTAGTGAGGGACTGATTTGGAAAGATTTTGAGAATGTGAAGGACTAAAATGAGAATGAACACTAATGAGGGATCAACTTGAGATTTGGCCCCTCTTTAATCGCAGTGGCAGTATGATCTTATAATCTGTAGATGTTTAATTAGTGACTACTGAATAACTTCTACTTTGCCACTGATATAAGCTTTTTGTGTGTTTTAGTCCAAAGTTGAGCAAATGAGAGCCCAAGCTCATGCAAAAATAGTGAAAAAGATTGCCTTGTCAAAGCAAAGATCTGAAGAGAAGCGTGCTGCTGCCGAAGCCAGAAAAAACCGAGAAGCGGACAGAACTGCTGCTCAAGCCGAATATATACGTCAAACAGGACGAATGCCGTCTTTGAATTACACTTGCTGTGGTTGGCTGTGATATAACCAAGGCACTGCAACTAGAACTAGCGGTCATTTTTTTTTTACCATATGGCATATTGTGTTATAGATCACTCAAGTATTGTAATTTCCCAGGCAACTGAGTGCAAGTTGATGCATGAAGTGAGATAAATGGAGGGAAGAAAGAAAGCGATAATGGTTACAGGTCACAAAAATTTGTAAAGATGTGCTTGTGACCATAAGTTGTGAACATTTCTTAATGTTCAGTTTGATCATAAGGTGTGAACATTTATTTATCTCTCTTGTTCATGTCATTATATTTGAAACACTTGCAAGAGCATTTTAAAAGGCAGAGATGGCTATGAAAACAAAACACAAATTAAAGTCGGAGAATAGTCCCATGAATTCATCACATCCACCAGAGTAATTCAATAATTTAACAAGTTACCTCAGAGAAATGCACTTTCAAGTAATTTGGGTGACAAAATTGAATCCCAAGGCTCCATTATTCTCAGTCATCTCTCTTTCATTCAAGACCTAGAGTCAAGAGTTGGAACTCCAGCCTACATTTCTTTCAACCATGCCAAAGAGTTTTAGATTGTGACAGATGATTCATTAAACACGAGCACACAACACGTGTATAGCGTATATTGTTAACTCCTCTTGAGTCCTTCCTCCTAAAATTGACCCATTTTTTTGACAGATAGGAACTTTCTTGTACATGGGTTTTGATGTTTCTTATTTCTCCTAGTTTTTGACATGGGCTTGCCTTGTCTTTATTTGTCTCTATTTTATGGTTCTTTTCCATCCTTTGCAGCCTGAGAATATAGAACTATTAGGCTGAACAGAGCACATAAAACAAATCAAATTTTGTTACAAATTTTCTTGTAAACAAAATCAGTACGAAGTTATGGTTCAAAACATATTAAATATTGAGATAAAAGGGGGCTATTGATCCCTCTAACATATTGAGATTAAAACAGAGCAGCATAACTAGAGATATGATCAAACAACACTTACCATTACCAGAGCATGCATCAGCTTCTGGCCATTGCCCATAATGAATCCACAACCCATGACACCTGACCTTAACTGTTTGGGAAACCTCCAAAACTATGTTTGCGCAAGCTAAGATAAAATTCCTCTCACATACTTACTTCGAAATCCGTAAAAGTTATTCTTAAAAGCTAATCCAAACGTACGTTTTATTAAAATATTATAAACAATAAATTTAAATACCAAAATACTATATAAAAAAATTAATTACCACAATGCTACAGTTAAAGTCGTTTTTGTGATCGTTCACCACAAGAATGATTTGCGTGAAAAAGATGAGGGAGAGTCTGGCGATTAGGAGAAGTCATTCACTCAATGAACGACAGCACATGAGTGAAGATCTTCTGTAGACAATTTCAATGAAAACATCTATGGACAATTTGGGCCATCAAATAATTGTAATTTTAGTAACGATTTTTATCATATAATGATTGTATGATTGTATAATTATGAGTGCATAATAATAATAATAATAATAATAATAATAATTATGTAATGATATAAATAATTATTACAATTAGGATAAAAAACATAAATAAAATAAATAACCCTATAAATAATGACTTCATGTACCACATCTAATTCTCGTCCGCGTACACCGTGGCCGTTCTTGTTGTTGGGTATCAATCTGTTCAGGTTGAAGGTCTCATTTATCTATGTAGTTGATGCATTTAAATCAAACCACGGTAATTCATTTAAACTAATGGACTGTCTAGGAGTGACAAAGGATGAATTTGACGGCCCACCACGTTCAAAAGTAGGAGCATTGTATTCAGTTGAGAATAACACATAATTATCAAGTAAAGATGTGAATGGGTTGGAAAGGGTTTGATGATGGGATGACAACGGCGGTGACACATAGTAAAGATGTCTGAAATTTTGACCTCCTTCTTGGGTTGTAACATTTTCATCCGCACTCAGAGGTTGGGTAAACAAGTAACTGTGACAACGCTTGCTTGGCCTTTCATGATGAATTTGTGGCCGAGGTAGCCCACTTGTTGGAGGAACAGGTTGGGAACTAATGTTAAACTGTTGCTTTCTAAGTGCAAGTAGGATGTTTCTTTGATCTTGAGCAACAATATCTCGATAATCAATACAATCCGAGTATGTCTCACAAGTATTTATTATTAGACTATATAACTCCTCTACTATGTCGGACTGAAATAAATAATAACATACAGGGTTATAATACATTTGATATGAAGAAAAAAAGCATGTATTGATGGGAAGAAAAAGAAAAATCAATCGAGCAACCAATATCGCCAGTAGTTGGTTGAATCCATCGTCTCATATGTCGCCAGTACCATTGCATATATTGAGACGTCCTTTGAAGATGAACATGTGCCATTAGAGCAATAACAATAACATGTGACTAACCATTCCATGCTTGAAGAAAGGTTGAATATTATTTAACCCAATTCGTGCTTGTTTTACCCTATAGTTGTATTGTGTGGTAATTTCATAAATGAACAAGTGGGGTGGGAATTAGTTGTTCACGACCAAACTGACGTAGCACACGATCTAGATGATGTCATTCTCCGATATTGAAGCATATCAAAGGCACATAAGCAAGCCAAATTTCTAATATATGTGAGCAATACTTTGGAATTAACTGTTGCACCTCAACAGATTTGTATGGTTGCCAAATGATCTCATTATCAACCATTTTATCAAAAAAAATTCTATTTTGGATCAAAGTCAAAGCAACTGGACAAGAGTTGTATCTCACATTTTTCTACCTGTAATTAGAAAAAGTAACATCATACTTTGTATAATTTTAATTATATAAGTGTAAATAAGATGTTTCTTAGGTGAATTTACTATACCTGAATCCCAATAGAGGTAATAGATTATATAATATGTAATTGTCGGTCAAAATTGCTTTATGTCTATATGAAATTAAGCATATGTCCATTTCATCTCTTATCACAACGTGGCGTACGAGGTATAAGAACCATGCCCATGCAAACCTTATCTCCCCTTCAACTATAGTAAATGCAAGTGGAACAACACTTCGCTGTCTTGCAGTATCCCCATAAGCAATATACCCTTATATTTTCCATATAAGAATGTTCCATCAACTTATACAATTGGCTTTAAGTAAGAAAATACGTCTATGCATGGTTTAAATACCCAAAAAAGTACGATGAAACATTTTAACTGGTTGACCGTTTTAATTAAGTTGACCGCCTTGCTTATTGGAAAATTGTACACACAGCCCAAGCATAAAGTGTTGAACTACAGCTAACTACCTTGGGAGTAAGGAATATGAGCTCTCTCAATTCTCAAAAACAATGGCAATAGCTAGTTGTTTTCCTTCCACGCTTTCCTGTGTGACAAACATGCTTTGCGTTTGCTCAATAATTTGTGACACTTTCACATCTGGCTTGTCAGTCACCATAGCCACAATACAAGATAATATAACATCGGCATCCAACTTTGGATGGTCTTAAGTTAAGGAGGTGTTCAAGCATGTGTGGGGCTCATTATATTTTGTTATCTCTCAAAAGTTTTTATGTTCTTTCTTATAAGTCATTACTCTCCAATTGCAACTGTCTCCATAGTGAATACATCAATATTCTTCATAATTTTTAGCGCAATAATATACCCTAAATGTATGATGCACTCAAATAGAGTATAGCTTCATTGCACTTCTTAGGACTCGAATGTCAGTAAGCATCTTTCCAATGTATAACTCTTCATTCTCGCTAAAATTTAGACATTCTACTAAATGACCGAACTCATGCGCTGTATGTGACTCATCGTGAATTTATAATAGGAAGGCAATTGCAAAATCGTTGTGCTCATTCATCACTTCATGGTTATTATCACTATCTTCATCATCGTCTTCATTGCCAACGTTTAAGAAAGAATAATATTCATCCCCATCCCCATCCTCATCAACAATGTCTTCTAAATGAGGAAGAGGAGATGCTGGTCTATTCATGTCACTCATAATGAGAGGTTTAAATGAGTGGACATGTTCCTTCTCATTGGTAAACATGGATCCTTGTTGTATTACGTTAATGCCATTGCTACTTGATGGAAGCATATTTACAACAAAATTCATCATTTGTTGTGACTCAGCATTGCTATCATACGGTAAATCACATATATTGGTATATAACTCCGCACATATCAAGTGAGTTGATAATGTTCGAGTCACTTGCCACATTTCTTCTACATCCACATCTTCTTCCAAATTACATGCCTAGTATTGTAGCGGATTTATCCATGTAGGATATATGTATATTAGGTTTG
>JBAGKO010000001.1:1814516-1834241 GCA_037177275.1 Acacia concinna | reverse complement strand
TTTTAGAAACGTGAGATTAATTATGAACATGCATACATTGCTGATTGCGATATCATTGAATTTAATTATTAATTTTTTTTTTAAGCAAAGAGCACCAGTGGAGAATACTTTTATCATTGAATTTGATCAATATTTTATTTTGGGCGAAAAAATGTTGTTTGAAAGCAATGTGAACTAAAAAGGACTTAAACCATTGTGCCGTAATCTATGATTAATTAATTAATTTTTAATAATAATAATCTAAGTTTAGATTGATGGAGATGGATGGTGGCGTGGCTTGGCTTGGCTTGGCTTGGCTTTTGTGAACAAAAGGAGCTGAGCCTCAATTTCTACAGAAACGACACTGCTCCTTGCACGTGTTCCTTCATTCTAACTTTACAACTTATCGGTTTGGTCATTTATTAAATCAAATCTTTTAACAACTGGAGTAATATTTTATATCCTTTTGTTCACACACCAAAAAAAAAAAATCTTATTTATTTATACTCACAATTGCCGACCAATCCAAATAATAAGGAATAACTTTCTCACTAAGATTCACATACATTATTATTATTATTATTTGCCCAACATTCACATACATTATCTCCCTTTATGAGCATTGAATCCCTTTCATTAGACTTGATAATTGATTTTTTTTTTAAATTTCACAAAATTGTTTTTTTAAAAAAAATAATTTTAATAATCACGTGTCATTTATTGCTTGCATGTTAAAGAGGTTAGATATTTGATAGGAGAAAAGGAAATGTAAAAAGTAGGGAAGTGGGGGCAGCTAGGGATAGGGCAGGTTTAGTGAAGAAAGCAATAATAGAAGGGATAGTGCCCTACCATGTCATTATTCCACACCCACAATTCCACGAACATAGAAAGAAAGTGCCTCCAACTAATAGGGTAGCCCCACCCCATGTGTCCATTCTCTCTCTACCCTTGCTCTCCCACTTTCCTATTAAATGCACACACCCCTTTTCTTATAATAATAATAATAATCCTAGTAATAATAATGATGATGATGCAATCACATATTTAATAAAATAAAGATGATATTACAATTTAGTCCCAAAACAAAATTTACGAATAAACAATACTGCAAAATCAAGTAATTATAATAAACTTCTGTAGAGTTGTCAATAGAGCTAATAGAGTTGATGGTGACAATCTTTAAAAATATATAAAATTGTTAATTAGTACTTTATTGCAATTATACAATCTTACTGGATAAATTCTTTTCCTTGGGACCAAATTACAATTTTCCCTAAAATAAATGACATAAAAAATGTTCTCAAGTTGTATCTAGTTTCTCTAAAAATATAAGACATGCTATGCCTGAAGCATAAATTTAGTCATAATTTTTAGGACGAGTTTCAATTTAATCCCTTCAAATTACAAAATGTATTTCCAGTCCCCTGACCTTAACACTATTAACTTCGTCAACGAAAAATGCCGACTTGAAAATTTTAGATGGTGATTTTACAATTAAATACTGAATTAACAACCAAATGTTATTGGCGACACCGAACATGTAGCCTCACATTCATAGGGAAATTCTGTGTCAGTAGGCCACTCGTTCTTTGACAAACATGCAATGTATTTGTTTGTGAATGTCACATTTCATAATTTTACATAAAAAATTATATATAATTAAAAAAACGCTTTTAGATATGGGGGGAAATAATGTATTATGACAGCGTACATTATGGGAGTGAGGTGGCTGTAACTTGTCCATTATGCCGACAGAATTGTCCTATATATATATATATATATATATGTTATTCATAAATTAAATAAGACTTTTTTGTTGTACAAAAATTTTTTGAAGGGTTCAGGCTCACCTATGATCTAAAAGCATGACAAAATCTTTATTTCTTATAAGTAATACTAATGTCGGATAAGGTGAGCCGTCAATTATTCTCAGATGTTAACTTAGGCACCATAAAACTATAATGACTCCCCAAGCACCGTGACTGAAACCACAACTAAGTGATCCTCCTAAAGATCGAACACCACTATATTTATAACCGTGTCTAACCCCTCACCAGTTGAACCCACCAACGATGGGTTAAATAAGACTTTTTCCAAGAATTGGAATTACTACAATTCATCACAATAATTGCCCAACTTGGAGCAGAGGCATCACTGTCATTTTAAATAGGACTATTATTTTCTTAAAGTAAAACAACAATTAATAACCTCATTGGTTGGCATTTGCAAGGAATATAATTAGAGGCACTTATTTAAATTGGGAAAAAATGGATAATTCAAGGGAAAATTGTGATTAGGTCCAAACTAAAAGAAAAAATAATCAAACGGCTTTGTAAACTTTCGTAACTACAGTTAAGTCCTAGTTGGTAACTCTATGGGCTTTAATTGACAACTTCATGAAATTTAAGTGCAATTATGAAATTTTATTAGACCGTTTGATCGTATTTTTGGGACTTAAAAGCAATTTTTACTTAATTCAATTGTGTTTGTGTGATTATTTGATTTTAAACTTTGATAATTGTGACTTAATATAAAGTATTGAAGATCAACTAAATCAAATATTAATTGAATCAAATGAGAAAGTTTCTATCCTTTTTAAACAAAGGCTGAAACTTTATATTTTGTGGATGAAAAAAATAATTAAATTAGGATATGCAATCACCATCGGAAAAAATAAATTAGGATATGCATTAAATAAGTACTCATTATTAGTTTTTTTTTTAAAAAAAATATTTTGAAAATGTATATAAAAATTGTGTGTCAGTCTAAATAATACCCAAACTTTTCTCCTCTCTCTCACATGGAAAATAGTCAAAAAGGCACATACATGTTGGGTGGATGACAGGGATTTGCATTACACACATATCCTTTTCCAATTTTCCTAACTTTTCAACATCTCCATATGTTAGAAACTAGCTTTGATATTTCATAACCTCAAAAAATATCAACCTTCACAATGTTTGTCTAAGACCACTTCTTAACATAAATACATTAAAACTTCCTTTTAACTTGAGTAATGTGAGACTTTTTTTGAGATACACTAAAATTCTAACAATACTAACAGTGACTTCATTTCTAACTTCCTCATGAAGTGGGACTCAATTTCTCTATTTTGATTTGGTTCCAATTAGTTTTCTCTTGATCCTATTATGAACATATATGGGATATTTATTTGTTAAATGCAAAAGATCCCATTTTGAAAGATGAACAGCTTTTTCTCTTGAAGAAATGATGCCTGGCTAAAACCAGCACTAAAATAAAGCAAAGTCAGTCACATGCCCTTTGTATCTACTTCATGTTCAAAGTGGTAAACCATGCCATTATAGATCAAACTAGGCAGTATGAAATGTCTATCTATTACTATATGACTTTGGAAAACTTTGAGAAAATGAAAGGTAGGATTCAAAATATCAATTTAACTACACTTGGTTTGTGGAAAAAAAAATTATATACAAGTAATTTGTAAATATTAATTTACAGTTTCAAATAAGAATCTCAATCACCAAGAACCTCTTTGATTCAATGATGCTAAGAACCGCTTGGTGCAAATTAACAGAGGAGGTTCTCCATAAATTTGGACTTGACGGTCATTCTCTTAACAAATAGCAAACCAATTTTTTATTTTAACTAAAAGAATTAAAGGTATATGAATTATGTAACATGACATGTCAAGAAAATTTTGAAACTCAAACTAATTTGAATATTGCACAAGCAAACAAATTTCCAACCTGCCAAAAGAATTAGCCATAACGATCAACAATTTATGGCATCATAAAATAGTAAAATAGATAGATAAATCTTTTTTTAATTTTCCAACTCCTTGCCAGAAAGTTTGGTCAGGAATCATTAATGGTCAAAAGAAGTCTGTCTAACATCACATTCACTGTCCTGTTGATTGACTTTGAAAGATTTGCCAAAACTACTTTCAAAGTTCCATAAAACCTTACGTATCTACAAAATAGATTTCCTAACAAGTTATATATTGCACATACTTAGCACAAGGGTGAAATGTGACATAATTACAGTATATATATCCTTATGAATAGTCCTAGCAGGGGAGAAACAAAAGACAAAAGGCTTATGAGCAAAAGACTATCAACTACAACTAAGCAGAACTTCCCAACATTAGAGAAAGGTTAGGAAGCTAAGCTAATAATAATAATACAGGAGACAGACGGAAAATGCAGAACTTCCCAACATAGTTTAATAGTCTAGAGACCCCACGGATGTGATCCCAGAGCTTAAACTTCTAGGGTCCTGCCGGCTCACGAAGTCTTCACATGTGCCATTGGAAAGTCTTTGAATCGGAACTGAATTCAGAAGCTCGAGGCCATTATTCCCCATTTGTTGCACTTCCTGCGGGGTAAGTATCTTGATGCACCATACACTGTTGACGAATTCCCTGTAATTTAAAAGAATAAACTTTAAGAGAATATCTAGAGAATAGTGCAACGTCAAAAGAGAGTACAAAAAAGGGTGTGTGATGGTCACAAATAATCATCTCCACAATATAGAGGGCCAGGAAACAATGGCAAAATATATTTATACTAAAAAGGAAGGAAACAGGCTTTCATAAAATGGGAATGAGCAGAAAGTTACTTACGGCCAAGGGCCATCACCAAGGAGAAGAACATCATTCTCTCGGTCAACAAATACAAGCTGCCAGCCTGATCTTACAGGGTCCTCCAACTCGCCTTCAAGGCCAAACATACGAGCAAGCTCACGGCGCAGCTCAGGGTAGCTGCTGAATTTAGTGATATCCAATGATCTTCCGAAGCACCCTGACTTGTGAACCTGTAAAAAGCACAACAAATAACAATGTTGGAATTAATGAGTGACTTGTGCATAACGACAGAGTGGGAGCGAATGAAAACATCACTCATTAATTTGACGGGAAAAATTCCAGATGGAAAAATCCCCTTACCTTTACAAAGTTCTTGTTCGGAGAATTTCCTTGGCCCATATTTTCTGGGGCCTGCAAGAATCCTGAATCACCAATGGTTTGTGACATTGCAGGATTCAATGCAGATTCAGAGCCTGTGGTGTTCAGGTAATTAGAAGATTGAAAAGGTATGGTTGTAGAACTAGAATCAACATTGCTGCTAACACCCTTGAGGCTTGACATCCCATTCTGCACTAAAAGAGACGAGGGCTCTATATTAACACCAAATAAAAAATGGTTTTGTGGATCAGTGCTCCCCTCTTGGTCAAGTGAGCACTCCCTTCCCGGAAAGGGTGGTAAAGTAACTGAATTTTGAGACAATGTATTGTGGCGTTGCCCTAACTGATCCATGCGAGGCAGATCACAATGAGAAACTCCAGAAGAAAGAAGAGGGTCCACAGCAACACGCTTGGAAGGCCAAGTAGCAGTAGTACTAGAAGGTTGAACAGGTATCCAAGAGCTTGTCCTAGGAATATTGAGAAGGTGGGAAGGTTCTTCTTGGGGGTATGAAGCCAAAATACTATGCAGGGGAGAAACCATTGCAGTAGCCACACTGTTCCCATTTGAGTCAGAAAAACTCTGCTGATGGCACAACGAAGAAATAGCTGGCGTCGGTGGTGACTGAGGTTGAGTTGCTGAACCAAACTGAGACATTGTAGAGACAGAGTTTGAAATCTGCCGATCAGAAAAACTTTGCTGTTGATGTTGCTGTTGTGGCTGCTGGTGATGGTGGTGGTGCTGATTAATGAAAGAGTTTTGATGCTGAAGATGAGCCTGACTTAGAGCCTCAGATTGAGATGGGTGCACATCCTCTTGATTGTTTTGAAAAGCTTGCTGAGGTTGAGACTGCTGCATCATCTGGGCCTGCACTAAAGCAGCATTCCTGTTGGGGAAGTTCTGTGGTTGCTGAAATTGAAGCAGGGACGCTGCGTGCTGTTTGGAAGGATCGATGGTCCTTATATCCTGAAGTGCAGCAGCAGCCATGGCTTGGTACACGTCGGTTTGCATATTCAGAAAGGACGGATCAAACCTTGGTTGCATCCAAGGAGTCACCCCAATTCCAGGAAAATTAAGAGTCTGAAGCCCTCTATCCAAAAACAGCGGAGAATTCATGCCCAAATCATCATCCTTCATACCTACAAATATTTCATACAAATTGAAATGAAAATTTTAGTTTCCATGGCTCTGCTTAGATAAAGATTTGAAAATGTAATAATCCTTTAAAATTGACGGTCTTCTAACTAGTCAAATTCAACTGTGGATTTTCATCACTGAAGTTAGCAAGAAGCCTACCATGGAAAGAAGGCAGTCCAGGAGGCCATGGTCGTTTAAGCCTAAGAGGGAATGGGGAAGGATACATTGGAAATGTCGTTAACGGCTCAATTTCCCACAAGGAAACTCTAGGTTGCCTTTCTCCTGCTGTGGACTCATCCCAGCCAACCTGCCAATCAAATCAAATCCACACTTTTAAGCCTCAACAAGTTAAAAATCATTCACCAAGCAACATAGTAGAAATCCAGCATTCAAAAACAATTGTATGATATCAAAGTGTTAAATTATCAGTGTTAAGTAGCAGACCTTAACTGATCGCCAGTGTGAATTTGGCCACCTCACCGGATCCAGGTCACTAATGCCGGTGATTGTGCCCATGTATCTAATCAAGGAAGAAACATTACATATTTAGAAACTTGTGTCACAACCACTGAGGCTAAAGAAGACATTCACTTAGTCAATAATATAATGTATCAAAGGAACCTTATAGATGACACACCAAGCCTTTAATTCAGGGAAAAGCCACAAGCATAAATTAAATATACTCAGCCTCATTATCCGATGGTAACACTAATGCCATCATGGAGATAACGACTACTGCTAATTATAATTATTTTCAAAAGGATTCTAAATCAGACAATTAAACTTACGCTAGTGCATGCAGAATTGCAAAAAAGATAACCTTCTTGACTTGTAGGTCAGTCAATTTTCCGAAGTTTACCAACAACCCAGAAGTGCACATCAATCATGCATATATCTAGCACTAACAAATTCAACAAGAACATTATACGTGAACCTACCGCCGGACACTTGATTCCTCTGTTTCAAACAACATCCTGAAGCGCATGCCAACTGAAACTCGTGTATGATACACGGCTTTAACATATTTTGTTAGGGGTATGACAAATTCTGATGGGCTAGCACTGAGGTTCAAACAAAAGGAAAATAAGTCATCAATTAAATGTAGTATGCGGTATTTACAGAGTTTCACAGATTAGTAACCAACTGTACCGTGGGTTAAAGAAAATGGTGAAACGGCTGTGTGTTGCAGCTGCATGCGCTGCAGCAGCAAGAAGCCCCAAGTGCATGCTATCGCTTGAGAGCACTGACGATGGCATCACGGTTTGTGGTCGATTTGCACGTCGAATACCAAGAAGCAATTGATTTTTGTCATTCCTGTTAAACAAAAGGAAAAAAATTAACCACTCCATTCCCTCGATGGCATCATGTGAGTATGAGCTAAATTGATAAGCTTAACACATCATGAACAAACCTAAAAAGCCAAAAGCTAGTAGCTAGGAGACAGGAGAAATAACTACCCTTTTAAGCCTATCACAGGCACAAAACTGACTCAGGATATATTCCAAATGTGATCCCAAGAAAAAAAGAGAAAAACAAGGGAAGAAGAATACTGTAATGCGTGCAATTTAGATACAAGACTTGTGCCACTCTATACTACTGATGAAAATAAAAGGAAACCTAAGAAAAACAAAACTTACCAAATAAACAGCACAGAATCTCCAGCAACAAGTCTTTTAGCACTTACAAAGACACTCCATCCAGTTGTAAGTAGATGTCGTTTAGGCTGGCCTGTAGAAAGAAGCCAAAGTCCCACGTTGTAAACCAGATTTTGACCTTTGTCCTCAACAAAAATACAGAAACTTATATTTGAGAAGAAATTCCCATTTTACATTTCAACACCCACAGAACTTACCCCGGAAGATATGTCTGAATTTCCATTCGTTACCATGCAAGTCCCGTGCAATTAATTCTTGAGCAGGAGGCTGCTGGGAGAAATCCTGCACGTTAAATTTTCAGAAGTTAGATGATGACAGGTTTTTGCCTTAAAATTAATTTCTTTTGAAGGATGAATCTACAAAAGAGGTTTACCAATGGAGGAAAAACTTTCTCAGCAGCACGACGAGGAACAGAGAATCCCCCATGAGTGCTTGTATCACTAGCAGTCAAAGTTTTGCAGAAGTAGTTTGTTGGCTGTTTACTTGAAGTGCCTAACTCTGCTGGAAGGTATGCCTCCTTTTGTTCTTGCTGCAAACGTAATCATAGTCAAAAGATGAAGAGAATAGATTCTACACGGACCGTAAAACCACGCTACTAAGCTACACAGGTGTGTCATACAGGATTCATAGGTTGCAAGGTCATCTGCGCATAAACTTCATCTGTCTCTACATCAGCCTGAATCAAAATAAACAAACACAAAAACATTGATTAACCAAAAGAGAGAGTAAATCAACATACAAGGAATTTGAAACAGTAGCAAACCAAAGTTTAGAAGGCCGTACGTGCATAGTCACATTATGAAGCTGACAAATAAGTTGGGGAGGTAAACTTGGGTAGTTTGGAATATGGGCATCCACCTCCTTGTTAGTTGATGCAGCAACCTAAGCCGAAAACAAATAGAGTCAGGATATGCAGGCAAGCAGCTTGTGTTGGAGCAAATGAACAGAAAGATGCTTCAGAAAGATAATATTAACATGCAGATGCTCAAGAGGAAGGAATTGAGCATAGAAACCAAAGATTAGGGGCAAGAAGCAATCGGAGTAAACCAAATTAGTCTCTAAAGATATGGTTTTACTGACCTGTTCACTGTGACCCTGGGGGAAGTAGACGACGCGGCTCCCAACAGCTGGCAGAGAAACAAGAGGGCCAGCACAAGCATGCCAAAGCTCAGAATCTAGAACTCGCTTTTCTCCTGGAAAATTCATTCCTATATCATAAGTAAGGAAAATGAAAATTCATAACTACAGCATTCAAGTGTCTAAGAGAGCAAATTGATGTTAGATTTGAGTATGGAGATGGCAAAGCCAAGATCTTGAATTGAAAGAACAAGCATAAACACCCAGAAGAGGATGGTATTAGGCAATTTGAAGCCAAATTCCTTGAAAAATAACCTTAACTTGCTTATCTTTCATTTCAGACTTCCAAAACCCCCCAACCCCAAAAAAAATGGTTAAAAATAACTCAAGAAACAGCTGTGGAGGTTAGTGACATGACCATATTAACCAACACGTATCCGAATTTCCCAAAATCACAATGGTCATAAGAGGGGGGGGGGTGGAGAGTGACACAATTAGTAGCAGAAAAAAATGAGAGAGGTGGTGATGAAGGAGGGACAATCTGCAGGCAAGTGTTTACATACCTTCCTGAGGTGAAGGAGTAAACCCAGCTGAAGAGAGTCTCATTTCAACGTTTAAAGAACTTTGAGTAATTCAGCTCACAGTCACAACCAAATACCCAACACAAACTTTAAGTACAACAATAAAGAAGCAAAATTCTCTCAAACTACTGACTCCCACACCACAAAATAACCCATCTTTCCACCGCAAAATATCATTCTTATTCTTTATCTTTTCACACCTAACAAACAAAACCCATCTAAGCCAACCTAAATAACACCTATAATATCTGGGTTTGAGCTAACTAGACCAACCATCAACGAGAATGCTCACAAACCCAGAAGATTCCGCCCCTTCAATCCTTAGCCAAAACCAGTTTCACCGCAAAAAGCAATTGGTTTACGCCTCATTCGTTCCACACCAATCCTCAACTCAAGGCTTCACACACCACAATCTTCAACTCAAACCTACAGATTCTCGACCCTGAGAGTTCTGCTGCGACTGGATTTTTTCACTGCCTAAATTTGACAACAATCTCAAAGACGAGACAACTATCACGCGTACCCAAAAACACTCACAAACTAGACAACCCAGCAAACTTCAGGAGCCAATAGATCTCATTCAAGGAAAAATGAATCCCGGAAGAGAACGGATCTCAATGACATAAAAGAAACTAACCCAGAAAAGCATAAAGACCAAATGGACCAGAAATCAGTTCACACACTCTCTCGTGCTAAACTGAAGCAAAGTTACAAACAAAGGATCACTGGTTTAACAAAGTGGGTATGTCGCATATTTTCATGGAGAAGAAATGGAAACAACAGTAGCTATCCAACCTTGGAGTGTGAAAAGTCCTGCGTTGGGTTGGGTGCTATGGTTCATTTTTTGCAGTGATGGAAAAAAGGTAATGGGAATTGGAGCAAGTGGTGGCTATGGTGGTGGTGTGTGAGAATTTGTTTCACGCCTCCCCTCTCTCATACTCACTTAACAGCACCCATATCATCTCTCTCTCTCTCTCTCTCTCTCTCTAGCTCCCACAGTGAGTTCGTTTCTCTCTCCTTCAATCAATCAGAAACACAACCGCCATTATTTTTCGCTGTCTTTTTAAGAGGGAGAGAGTGTGTACTGCGAGTGTCAGTGTTTTTTTTTTTTATAATGTGAGAAGGTTATGCAAATCTTACATTTCTTATAGTTATATATATAAATATATTACTACTTTTCGTGCCCACGATTTCAGACAATCAATAAGGAGACTTCTAAATCAGCCTCAAGGTTCAGTTTTTTTACCAAGCTACCCTTCAAGCACTATTAATCCATTACCTTCATATAATCTCTTCTTTCTAAATAGTAAATACTCATATAATAATGTTGACCAAAAAAAAAAAACTCATATAAAAATTGGACTCGCACAAAATCACTTCCGCGAAATGAAAACTGGTTGAATATCACTTCTAGTAAAGATGAAACCAGTTCAGCATGATCATTTATATGTTTAATTTAATATACTCTTTTATTGCTTAACATAAAACATATAATTAACTAATTTGAATAGATTAAGAGTATTAGTTAAGTTAGTTAATATAACATGTTTTTTAAAATTTTTTAATCACCTTCCTTAATTATCTCTTTTGCTTCCCAACTTTATTATTGTTAAGGGAATACCAATATTAATTAATTTAGAAAAAATTTAATAAATAAATTAAATAGATCTTATATTTAGAATTATTATCAAGTACGCAATTATATTTTATATTAAAGAGATTAAGAGTCGGTTGTAGATGACTTATTATATGAAGGTTAATGTAATTATTAATCATTATAATTTCAATGAATTGTGGTTATAGTTTTAAGTGGTTGCTTGTTCATTTTAGTATCAATAGCTTTATAGTTCCATCATTAAAAAAAAATCAATAGCTTTATAAAATTTTGGTTGGAATTAAACAACTGCTTCCTAAACTTTTAATAAGTTTTCGTTTTTATTTATATACCAAAATACAGACAAAATCTTTATGAAATTACAATATCAAAACTAATCATTTAAAATTATAAAAATCAAAACAAAAAATTGATTAAATTGTAAGGATCAACAATGATATTAACTCCTACACCAACATACACACCAAACTACTATTTTAGTGAATCTGATCCGATTTATAGGGAAGAGAGAAAAAATTCATTTTGATCCTATTTATAAGTTATTTGATTAATTTTTTATATGAATATACAATTTTACCCTTCATTTATTATTATACTCACTTAGTTTTTATGAGGTGTATTGTATATTAAATAAAGGTAAAATTAAAAATGTCATCAAAATTTAATATAGAGTTAATGGAGTTTTAAGGTTTTTATTAAGTGATGTATCAAAAATAACTTATAATTTATAAGTAGTACTAAAAGAGTAACTTCATAATATCTATAATTTATAAGTAGTGATATATAAGGAGAACAATGTATATATAATATACTTAAGGGAAAGGCTTAATATCATTGTGGTACATAAAGCCCCCCAGCAAATTACATTGTATCTATGCTAATGTAACATTGTGCTTTTTCCAAAAATACAAGGTTCACTGATGTCTTTGGGTGGGATACATGAATGAATGATTAGGTACTTAATAGATTAGATTGGATTCATGAATGGAGGAGGAAAATAAATTTAAACAGAATGATCCATGAAGGTTACAACTAAGCTCTTTGAATATTGGGAGATTACTAAATCATCAAAGATTTTCTAAAAATAGTGGCAGATATATCAATTCATATAATCATAATTCATGAATATATAATTACAAATCAGGTGTTAAAAAGTTTAGAGGCCACTCTAATTATTTTATAATTAACCAAAAAAATATACTCCCACCAGTCCTAATTATAAGGGCCTATTGAAAATTTGATTTGGTCATAAATATAAGGGTCCTATCTATATTATCTCCCATATTTTACCACTTTTTCCCAAACTATATATAAATTTGGTGATTAGGATAAAGGAAGTATGGGGGAAATGGTGAAAATTAAGGGTATTTTTGGAAGATTATATTATATTTTATAATGATTGTTACCATTAATTCCTCTTAAAAAGTTAACAGGCCTTTATAATTATGACCAGACGGAGTATCATATTTGCAACATTTTAAACTACTATTTACAACTTATTTTTGAAGTAAGAAAAAAAGCAAGCAAATACCATTTGAACTGCAAAATTTTAAATAAATGATTTTTTATAAAAATGAGCTGTATAATTACAAGTTTAGTTAATCTTTATATACTCTTATATGCAACAACAATGATTTAAATTTTTAAAGTTCAAATGGTACCTATCTATCTTTTTTTCTTTAAAATACTTTATTACTATTAAAATTATATTTTAGTGGGCTAATGGTAACTTTCCAGGTAAAAATGCATATTTGACAAACATCTATTTCTTTAAGGGCATCCAGCATAAATAACTAGTTTGAGATGTAAAAATAGACAACGTTGTTAACTGCTATTACTTTTTCTAACATGTGGGTTCCACTGTCATTACTTTTGATTAAGATAAAATTAAATTTTATCAATAGAAAGATAAATACTGATATTTACAAAACAAATATTTGAATGTTTAAAATTTTGTAACTTCTTATATTCTTTTAAATCCCTTTAATTATATTGTAAACACCTATATTTGCCTTATAAATGCTCTCTCTCTCTTAAGAAAATAGTTCGTTGTTAAATTTTCATTTTAACATTCTAAAGTATATTAAAATAATCGGCAGTAGGACTCGTATGTCAGAAAAAAGTAACAGCAATTAACGGTGTTGTCAATTTTGCTCTGAAAAAATTCTTCATTTCTATTTTTACACCTTAAAATAGTTATTTGTATTGAACGCCCCTGAGAAAATAGTTGTTTGTCAAATTTGCATCTCCATTCTTCCATAAAACGCACAATCCTTTTTGCGTCGATATTATTGATAAATTACAAAATATTTAAAAGTGAAATGAAAAAAGTTTATATCCATTCACGCAACACCATAATATTATTGTGGGTCATTATAATTTATTGAATTTTGATTTTAATGCTTATAGTTTCAAATCATAATTTTTAATCCCTATTATTTCATAAGAATTTAGTTTGAAGTTAAATTAACCCCATTAATTAAATTTATGAACTAAACTTACAACTCTTAAAAGTTTCGGGACAACGTCCAAAACTTGTTATGCCTATCTTTAATACGCGTGGTTTAACTCAAACCAAGTCTTTATCATATTAGATGGATTAATAATCACGAATTGCAACTATATGAACCAGAAATGAAATTCAATAAATAAAAATATGTAAATAAAGCAAATTTACCCTCAATGATAGAAATCATGTTTCTTTATAATAAAATTAACCTGTATTTAGCACAGTAGGACCGTAATTAAGACTGTCTGCTAGCTCTCTCTCATTATAGTTTTCTTACACATAATATTCAAATTTTTATTATTGACCATGCATGATGTGTGAAAAAGAATGAAGTTCTTTTTACTCAACTCCACCGCAAATAACACAAAACTTGACATTTTAGTCCAGTGGTATAAAACTGATACAAGCTAGGTTGTTGCCAAGAAGTGTGTGTGTGTGTGTGTAGTACTACATAGTTGTTTCAGTTTTAGGCAGTGCATGGGGAAGAGAATATGATATATGTAAGAAAGTTATGATGGAAAATTGCAGAGAGAAGAGTGAGAGAAATAAAGAGAGTATTGGAGAAGAAAAGAATCATACTGGGCGGGGCCAAATCATGTTCCACTTTAATTCGTAAGAACAGACATGTGGACGAGGTGGAACAGATATTCAATCCATCCTAAGATTCTCTTATGTTGTTGTTTGTTTCACGAGCCACTCTCGGTCACACGCAAGCAACTCTGCAACATGTATGTTTACAACAGTGGCCACTACTTTTAACTAGCTATACCTATAATATATATGTACTCGATCTGCCTAAATAACAATAATTGTTTCATACTGTATTCACTAACCGCTACTCTACTCATCTTGCTAGGTCACTATTCATAGGATGCACAAAATCGCCATCAGCATTCCTATAATTATTATTCCTGCCTCGTGCGAATCTAGCTCCCATGCAATAATATCCTCTAATTCATTAATCCAAGGACTCAAACATAAGACTCGCATCCTTTCTTTTCTTTTCTTTTTATTTTTCCTGTAAGTTATCCCTCCATTCGGTAGGTAAAGGACTGATCATCTGCTTATTATGAATTTCTCTTTGAAAATGACAACTGACTAGGAGATTTAATGCTGCTCCGTATCTAAAATCAGAAATCGAACCCTAACCAAGATTAAGAGTAAAAGAGATATAAGACTTACATCCTACACCTGTTGATAATTCAAAACAATTTCTAAAATAAGAAAGTAATGAATTAATAACTAAATAACAGTCTCAACAATAAATTGGCAACATTGACCCATTATCATTTTCTACCTTAAAATTTGTCATTACATATTAATACTCACTCTTTTGTGGGACCTCTTAGTCATTGTATTCACTAAACTGGGAATTCAAGGATTTATCCTGAATTTTCTTATTAGTGTTTTAATTTGAAATCTCATCCTTAATCTAAATTTCTGTTTTTTTTAAAAAAAAACTAAAATTGCACTCATTAGATAATATTTTAGTCTTTGATATAAGTAATCTAATTGATTTTACTTCACTATATATGACTGTACAACATACTATCAATGTATTCGTTTGTAGGTGGCTACCATTTTCGGAAATTGCAAAGAGGATTAAGTTGGGAAATTATTAAATTTTAGTGTTTGTTTAGAGCAATTTAATAATGTTTGTTGTAAACATATTCACAACAAATTAAGACTAAACCCTCGTAATGCCTCACGTATTTACAATGTAAATTACTATAAACCAAGATTAAAAAGGTAAAAACACCTCAATTGAAGCATGCTTTAGACAAGTTTGGATCCTCTCCATTGCAGTGAGAGCTCCTTTGCGCCTCCCTTGCACAAATACCTCTTTCAACCTTTTTTTTAAAAAAAATAACAATTAAGATCATAAATTGAGAAGATTTGTGCAAGAGAGGTATAAGGGAGGAAAGATGCAATGGAGAGGATCTAAACCGCTCTAAACAACCTTTTTTTATATGATCAAATAGGGAGGTACTATTCGTATTGGCATGAAATTACAAGCCAAATCAAAGGTAAACTTTGATGTCATAACGCTTTACGGGGTCTATTGCACGGCACCGTTTGACAATGGCTTTAAGCCATATGATATTGTGAGTGTTTGAAAAACACTTATAATAATAAGTAATTTGAGAAAAATAAGCCCATATGATATTGTGAGTGTTTGAAAAACACTTATAATAATAAGTAATTTAAAAAAAAAATAAGCTCATGTGATATTGTGAATGTTTGGGAAACACTTATAATAATAAGCCACTTAAAAAAAAAAGATTAGGAGGAGAAGCTTACGAAAAAAGTAAATTCTTTTACCTCCAATAAGTCACTGTTTTTACTCTAATCTAAATACAAGTTATTTCTCCTATTTTTAATTTAATTACAAGTCACTTTTGATAAATCATTTATAGTAAGCCATATTTAAAAATAAGTCACTTATTTCACGCCCATCCAAACTGTTAATAGTGAACTATAATAAACTTTTTATATTCTTGAACATTCGGTTTTTCAGTAAAAACCAACTAGAGATAATTATTAAAAAAACCAAACTAAATAACCAAAGTAACCGAAATATTTCGGTTTGATTCCGTTAATAACCGAATTTTTGAATTTATTATTTATAAAATAAAAGATATATGAAAAAAATTTATACAAATATTAATTTTTATCCCCGAGATTAGATTTAGGAGAAAATATATAAAACAAATCAAATAGATTTAAGATATTTATAAATTTTGTCTAATATAATTCAAAATTTAAACATATTTAATTATAAAAAAAGAAATTATTATATGATATCTATTAAATATAAATATAATATATATATATATATATATTTCAGTTTTAACCAAAACTTCTTTCAATGCCCAAACTGAAACCAAAACTATAAATTTTTAAAAAATAAAAACCCGAATATCTAACCAAAAACCGAAATAACTAAATTACATTAAATTCAGTTGGATTTGGTTTTCAATTTTGGTTTTAATTTATTCCCCCTACTGGTGAATGTAACATGACATTGGCAGAGGCAGTGAATGGTGACCGTAGATGGAGGGGGAGAAGTGAAAGTGGGGGCCACAGAAGAGGGGAAAAAGAGGAGGGTAGAGGTTGAGGGGCGGGGGGTCGCACAGTACAGAAACAGAATACTTTCGTTAAGGGTCACTTTCAGTGTCGTACGAAGCGTAAACGACACACGCAATAGCGTTCGTCCCCACGCGTTTTATTGCCTGACAGCGACCAAGGCCCCAACGCTGAAGGCTGAACCTGAACTTGAACTTGCATTCCATTCCCTTTATTTTCTTTTCCTCCCATGCGTCCTTCCCTCCTCCACATACTTCTCTTTCTCCCTTACTTCCTCAATAAGTCAATAGTCAATAATCACCCTTTTCTTTTCATTAATCATTACTCACTCACTTCTCTCCAACAAAACAAGCACTTCCCATAAAATTCCATTCTCAAACATTTTTACTAAAAACATGAGATTTTGCAAAACATTTAATCAACTCCATAATGTTCTAATTACAAGATTCAGTTGATTTTTTTTAAGAAGTTAAGGAAGCAAAATACTCCCTCCGATCCTAATTATAAAGGCCCATTGAATTTTTTAGAGAATTTTAGGAAAATCCTAAAAAAGTTAATTACATTATTTAATTATATCATATATTGTGTTTTGTTACACTATATTTTAATTCATAAGTCAAACAACATAATTTGAAAAAAAATAACAAATTTTAATGTCTTAAAGTAATATAATTAGTTTTCTTATTATTTTCTTAGGATTCTCCAAAAAAGTCAATGGGCCTTTATAATTAGAACCGGAAGGAGCAAGTCACTTGATCATATCATTTGTTGTGTTTTATTATATTATATATCAGTTCATAAGTTAAACAATATAGTTAACAGAATGATAAATTTTAATATTTTAAAGTAATGCAATTAACTTTCTTAAGATTCTTCAAAAGACTCAACTGGGGTCTTATAATTAGGGCTAGATGAAGCATTTAAAATGAAGGCAGTAACATGTTATTTAATTAGTGTGCAAAATAGTATGAATATTCTTTAATAAATGAGAAGTCTTGAATTTGATCCTATTTATAACTCAAGTAGTTGGTGTCTATTGCCTTATGAATCGTTTGATGGGGTGTTTATAATATATTAATATAACTTACAAATTATAAATAATCAAATTTATTATGGAGTTTGTTCCAAAAAAAAAAAAGACTTATATATTATGGGGATTCTTGTGGTTTGAAGTTATTTAAGTGTTCAAATTTCAACTTCTTTATAGCAACCTAATTTAAAAGAGCAAATACTCTTTGCGCTTTCCATGATATATGAGAAAAATACCTACGCTACGTATACAACTACAAATTATTTGATGTTAGAACCATTTGGTTCAATTAATACTAAGTACCAGCTTCTGAATTCTTCATTCTTAACTTGAACAAGAGATTGTAAGTTACGTTTGACCAAAAAAGTCATTTTCACTGTTGTTCCCCAAGGGATGAAAAAGTTATTTTTCTAAAAAGAAAAACAAAACAAAAATTAAATGAGAACGTGTCTGATTACTTTATGAATTGGACGAAAGCTGTGAAATTGAAGTAGGAAGAGTACAAGTGGAGGGGGGCCTTCATCATCATCATCCACACAGCTAGAATAGAAGCAGATTGCCATATATATATATATATATATATATTGATCTCTCAATTATGACACAACTTTAACTACTTTGAACACTTACTCCTTATGCATGCATATATATATATATATATATATATAGATCACAACATGCATGAATCAAGTAAAAGTGTTACTCACCAGAGAGAAACGATACATTTGCTTTTATCTGTTCAAACATCAGTGTCCACATGTTGCAGGATCAGTTCTTATATATATGTGCATGCATGTATCCCATATTCTTTGGAATCAAAGATACTCTGATCTCTTTATATATGTATATAGATATGGATATAGATACTGTTTGATGAGTCTGTCACTTTCACTTTCAGCTCCAAAAATCCTCTCCCTACTTATGGTTACTGGCCAACCCATTTGTCTTGTGCTTTTGTGGCAACAAAAGCCAGTCTCACTTCCCATGGTTGGAAGCAACAACAAGAGAAACCGAGTTATGCAAAAAACAAAAAAAAATAAATGAAATCGTTTGAACTGTCCCAAAAGATCTTTTTGACCTGATGTGTGTGTGTGTGTGTGTGTAGATGAGATCGAGTTAAGTAATAATTTTGCATTATTTTCTTGACTGTTTTTGAGTGTTGTTTTTGCTCTTCTGAAACTTGCAAGTTGATCATTGAAGGAAAGGTAGTCAAATAATTTATTGCTTGCGTACAAAAGAAGACTGAAAAACTCATTAGAAAGGTTTAAGAGGGTGGAAGAGTCATGGCCACGTGATTTTTGTTTTTGTAATTTTATTGTTCACACAAGTTACAGCCCCAACAATATATATATATATATACACACATATATATATATATCGCACCTATGTTGCTTCTTATTTCCTCTGTATTTATGCATGATAAAGTACATGAGAGAGAATGGGTGAAAAATGAGTAAGTAAGAAATAATTAATGTAGTAACATAACTTTTAATTAATGGGAGAAAATTAAAAAAAGTGGGTTGAAATTTTAGATATTCTTGAAAGGGTTTAAATAACCTTCAACATTTTCTAAATGAGTAAAACTAAACTCCAACAATTTTTTGTACTAAAAGTAATCTTCAACTTTTGAAAAGGGGAGAAAAAATAATCATGGCCCTTAACGTCCATTAACTTTAACATTTTCAGGTGTAAAATAGCCATTAACTTATACCAAAAGTGCAAAAAGTAACCACAGTTTTTTGTTTTTGTTTTGCATGCACAAGTAACTGAAAGTTGACTTCTTAAACATTAATTCACATGTTTTTATATTACTTATCTAAGTTGGAGTGCAAGAGAATTTTAATTATGAAATGATTATGAGTAACATGGATTATCTTAACCTTACCATATGCATATGCGATCTTCCACCGCCTTCCAAATAAAAATCAAATAAAAAATTATTCAAAAAGTCACATTTTTTATTCTAACGATAATGACAAAGTAAAATAAATTTGTCACTCAAATTTTAAAAGTTATAATATCCAATATAAATGATAGCCTTTAAAATAGTGTGATAATAATTGTTAAAGTAATCTCACAACTAGTACTAAAGATATTCTAAGTTAGGATGTTTGAG
>JBAGKO010000001.1:1789254-1803578 GCA_037177275.1 Acacia concinna | reverse complement strand
AAAGTTAATGTGAGGAGGAAGTTGAGAGTGCTCTGAGGTTAGCTCTACCTTGACCTCTACCCCAACTTTCTCTCCTCTTCATTTTTTATAAGTTACACAGTTATCTTCTCGTAGTTCTGACACCCTACTTTATGTAGGAAGAGTTCGTTTTATCCTAGAGAGTGCCGCTTCTTAACTTACTAGGGGGGTTGCAGAATATCTCTTAAAAATAGTACCTTTAGGTGTAACTCGAACTGTTTGTTAATTGTATTTTTACAAGTGTTGCTACCAAGAATTAGTACGGTAAAGAGGCTGACACCAATAGTATTTACATTTAAAATTGGAGGAATTATTTGATTTTTTTAAAAAAAATCATAATTATTTGCTTTGGTTTACTCCTATATTTAGAAAAGAAGATTAATGATGCATGTGACACCTTATGTCCACTTAATCAGGGACTGACCTATGAGGTGGATCCTGTATTGCATGTGAGCCTCTTGTATTATTTAAGTTTTATACATTAACTATATTAAATTTTCTGAGACAAAATATTATAAAATATCATGACAAACAACAACATTAGAGAAATTGTAAAATTTTTGAAAGCCCAGAAGGACAGTAGAACTTCGTCTCATGTAACACTGACAGGTGCAACTAAGTAACTGTTGTGATGGCCCATAAAAACCAACTGTTTTTGTTACTCTATAGTTTATTAAAATAGTATTAATTTCACCCTAAAAATGCATTATTAATTAATTATGTTAAGTCACATAGTCAGGTGATGCATATTCTTCATTGTAAAAATTAATCATATGATTAACTTATTTGCCAATTATTATTAATAAAAACTAAATCTGATAATAAACTATATAGTATGAATTTTATTTGTGCTGGCCCAAGAAATCAATAAACTATAATGTCGGTAAAATAAATATAATAAATGTCGGTGTGACTAGCGAGGAAAATGATCTTTCAACATCGTCCATGACCACACAAGCGAGATATCTCAGTTATTACTTTAAGGAATAATTTAGTTGTGATTTAACAATTATAATGTTCAAATCAAATTGGCTTATTCTAATGAATTCGATACATACAAAGCGGTTAATCATTGATCTCTCCTATAACCAAACAAAATGAAGTGTTTATAGTATTGTACGAGTATATAATTTATTCATCGGAAAAATAATTAAACAAGTAAACTCCAACGTACACGCCACTAAGATAGATATCGATAAGTGAAAAAAAATCACTATTTAGACAAATTAAACTAGTGACAAATGAGCTTTTCAAGAAATTATTAATAAATTCAAAGTCTGAGTCTTTGTTTGGAGTATTAGGAGAGTATTGTCTACATTACACCAAATCTTAAAAAATACTATATTCGGTCTTAAACATAGGAGGCAGTAATTTTTTTCTAAAACCTAAGAAAGTCAATTAAATTATTTTAAAGTATTTAAATTTATTATTTTTTAAACTATTTTATCTAATTTATAAATTAATACATAATATAATGATACTATATATAACATGATCAAGTACTTATTTATTTTCCTTAACCTCTTTGAAAAAAAAAATAACTGGCTCTTATATTTAAATAGGGAGTAAAGGGGGCATTTTTTTTATTAACCTATACTTGGGTTAGTTCATAGTCAGATAGTTTTCACTTCTGAAATCCTATTTATAAGCCATATAGGAAAAGAATGTGTTTTTTTAATTATATTTATAAGTCGTGTAATTGATGGGATAAGAAGTAGAATTATTGTCATTTTCGTCGTCATTATCTCTTAACTAGCTCTAGGGTTTCATTTTCAAACTAGACTTGAATATTGAATGAGATTGATTATTATAGTTACATTCCTTAGGTCTCTGCTTGCTCTATCTCTATTCTCTTCTCTCTTTTTCTATAATTCCGCTTTCTCATATCTCTCTTCCCTTTTTTATTTTTTATTTTACTTTCATGAAATTTTAATGTACAAGTTTATTCTGTATTTATTATTGTGTATATATACTTTGTTCATATGTGGTATGATACATATATTAAATGATGGTAAAGTTCAAAAAATTATTTGATTTTTTTTTAAAAAAAAGAGATTTAAAATTTTTCTTAATTTTAATGAAAAATTATGAAAGTTGTTTATAAATAGTACAAGAGAACCTTTTAATACTAAGTGCCTAGACCAAAACCTTGTATGAAAGTAAATTATCGAATGGGCAGAACTATGAATTAATTCTTTTTTCCCCCAAACATATAAACACACTTTGCAATTAATTAATATTATTCAAAAATTTAAATCATCACAATCAACAACAGCATGCAGGACCACAAGAGTTCAAGTAATTGCACAGAGACAAGATTCTTGAGCTTTGTATGCAAAATACAACCTTAAAAAGAACAGAGGCAGCGCATAATAGTCCAACAGTAACAGAATATATCAGTGTGTGGAGCCCATGAACCTGTTAATAATGATAGTTCCTGTAACCCCAGTTACTGACATAATAAAAAAAGGATTAGTCTTAGCCTATATATAAACATAGTCCTTTATCGAATGAGAGAAACCCCTCAAGCAAGTTTAGTAGTTATAGAGAGAGAAGGGGGGGGGGGGGGGAGAGAGAGAGAGAGAGAGAAGAATAAAACATGTTGACTAAATGTCTGTGTTATGCTCTCGTTTAGGGTTTCCAATTTAGAAAGCAAAGGAGCAGACTTTTTAGGGTTTTATTATTTCTTCGTCTTGGTCATGTTTTGGGGTGACATAGGATCCAACATAACGAGGACACAAGAAAAAGAAAAGGAAGGGAAAACAAGAAACCCTAGTAGCAACAACAGTAGTACCACGTACGTAATAGTTGTGTTTTTAGGTGATAATTATGGATGTTGGGTAATCACCAGACCTGGCTAATCATTTATTTATCATCTAGGGTTAGTGAAAATGGACCTACCTTAAACATTCTTGTCTTCCCATGTCAAATCCTTAATTCCCTGTCATTTTGCATAATTAATAGTTCTAATAATTCTGTTTTAATTTGTTCTCCCTAATTACGTACTGTCTCTCCCCCTTTTTGTCCCTCTCATGTTCGTATATATCTACACGTGGCTAAACCTCATTGGTCACACAAGCTGTGTCTATCTGCATGAGAATATATATATGTAGCCGTACTTGTTGATTACTGAGATTTTTCAATGTTTAATTAATAATTAAAAAGAGTTGCTGTCCAATACGTAAGTTTATCTTCTATTTATTAAGATTTAATTTCAATTAAGACAACAAACAGCCAGAGTCTCAACATAAATACAAATACATATCTTGTTTTTTTTGGGCCAAAAATACTATAGTTCTCTCTTTTTTAATTTGGATATACTTTATACTATATTCTTACAAGTCATGTCAATATATATATATACAGTTAAACATGGTGAGTAAATAGTTCTTCCACGTATAAATATGAAATATCTATACCTTTTTCTTATGAAAAAAATTCAAAATGTATATGTCAAAGTTTGAAAGTGTGGAGGTGTGAAAAGATCGATTTGAAAATGAGGAGAAGGATATTTGAATAAAGAAAGAATCGATGCATTAAAAATTTAAGAGGGCCACATGCCAAGCAGAGCAAGTGGTGGGTTAGGCACATTTCTTGGTTTAGAAACGGTTAGGCGTTAATGATGCTATTTATTAAGTATCATGATTATAACAAAGTTAATTTTATTATAAATATAGTATAATATCGTTAGGGTTTGATTTTTTTTTTGTTTTTAACAAAAAAATTAGTACTAAAGTATATGATATAATAACGTCGTGAGAGCTTTTAAGATGTAGCAGAGGAATCAGGGGGATATTGTAGGCCATAGAGAATATATCATAATAAAATATAAAGGGAAGGTTTTTATTTTAAATATTACTCAAGCATGTTCTGGATATCACTAAGCTACAAAAAGAAAAACTATGTTATTTTTTTTTAAAAATATATATATATATATTTTACTTTTGACTGGATTTATGGAATATTTCAAATTTTCTTAAAATTAATGCACACTTTTTCTGTACTTTTTTTATTCAAATAAGATGATGAATCTAATTTTGTGGGTTTGACAAATTCAGAGCTGGTGCGAATAATTTTTATAAGATTCTTAATAATATTTTGAAATTAAACAAAAACAGTATATACTAAATAACATTTTTAAATGTAATTTTTTAATAATAGGCAAAAGAAGCAAAGAAAAAGGCTGCTAATGAGATGTAGTTGAAGCTAGGCTGGAAGATAGAGATGAAAAAAAGTTCTCTATTGTTGAATCACTTTCAAAGTTGAAATTAATGCTTTGAAGTGTTAACACTTGCCAACCATTAAAAAAACAAAAGTTGAAATTAATGCAAAATAATTTATAGCTTACAATATCAATTTATTCAATATGTATATAGAGAGACTAGTCTGATTTTTTTACATCACTATCTTATTAATATATATTCGAGCATTGCAGGACTCACTTAGAAGTAACTCTCCCAAAAATATTTTCTATATTTACATGAACTCAAACTTAAGATCTCGTATTTAAATGGTCAAAACCTTTATATATATATATAATATTTTAAATTGAGTGATCAAATTGATGTACTAGATAGGGGTTAGCCTTAGTGAAAGAGATTATGTCAAACGAGGTAAAAATTGTGTAAACATAGAAAATGAGTGATTTTTTCACTTGAAAAGATAAAATTCATGACAAAGTGTTTCACTGACGAAATTAAAAAAAAAATAGCATATTTAGATTTAGCAGAACATGATTAAGAAGGACTCTAGTATATAAGATGACTTAGAAATGATTAGTTAGTACTAAGTTCGTGGATCAATTGTTGAACATTGATTGAGGTTATTCTAATTTTGATTGGTGAGTTGAGAGAGATTTGAATATGCTAAAGTGTTTCTTCATGTAACGACAAAGAGAAGAAGTGCATTATTTATTTTTATAGTCAAACTTGGAATCATCAAATATTAAGAGAAGCCATAATTTTTGACTATATTGTTCAACAAAATCATCACCAATTTTTTTTTTTAAATTTTGTGTGTGGATCTGGTGCCCTTTGATAACTCATGAAGTAGTACACTTCCAATATCTAAATGATTTATTTATAACAGATCTTTTTTTCCCCCCCAAAAACAATTGACTATTGAAGAGAGTGACCTAACAAAATATATAAACAAAATCTTCTTGTTACTGTCAACCAATGATATGATTGAAAGAAGATTTTTTTTTTTCACAAAGGAAGATTAGCAGGTAATCTTCAACTCGAATATAATTTAAAATTAGATCTTGTTTGAAATTACAATTGAAATCTTTAAGAAAAGGATTTTTAGTTGTAACTTATGATATACGCATACAATGTATGTGAAATGAGTCTTATGTTAGCTTCCATGAACATACTTAATTAGTATAAGCAATTTCAAACAAGCATTTAATAAATACGAGTACTAAATAAAATGTGCCAAACCTATATGAGAGGTTATTTTTAAAAGAAAGGGAAAATTGCTGAAAATCTCACATTGCGAACTTTGTAACCCAAAAGTATTTTATAAGTAGTTAAAAACAAGCCACACGCAGATCAAAACGAGTTAAAGCTGAGTCTTAAAAACAAATTTCAACTATATTTGCACAATAGATTTTGTAGTGAGAATTTTTCAAAAAAGTTTCATAAAAAGAAAGATAGTTTGTGTATTTGGTAGATGCATAATTAAGAGTAGTTGTGGTTTCCGAAACAAGTCAAACACTAAATGGCACAAGTTCCATTAACACTTGCAAAGCTCCCTTATAATAATAATGCTCTTTAATTTGTTTCAGTTTAACAGAAAGATCTTTGAAATGTCAAGAGCAGAAAACATATACTTACAATGTTGTTCTCTGAGTTTTATGGTAATATTTGTAAATTTTAAATCTCAAAAGATCCATTGCAATTGTCATCTTCTGTTTTGTTTGCCCCTTGTTAATCTTTTTAAAATCAGAGAATCCATTAAACAGGGAGTAATATGTATTTTTAAGAAGTTATTAGATTAATTTTACCAAATCTAATGTCATTCAATGCTTGTCTTTTAAAAAAATGGGAATGGAAGATGGCTAAGTTCAGAGGATTGGGGTGAACCCTCCCAAGTTCAAGGGCTAGTGAGAGGTGTTTGTGGTTTTTGAGATAAATTATTTAAATAATAAATATTCACTGCTTCTTCTATTTCTTGGTTTTTGGACACAATACTGAATCTCATGCCCATCTTTGCATAGTTTTACGCAATTTCACTTCAATTTAATATTCCTACTTCTAATTTTTTTGTGAGCTTCAAATAATCAAATTATTGTTATGTTTAGTTAAGCCCAACAAATAGGGTTCAATGTGAGGTTGCTAAGGTCACACCATTTTATTTGGCAAAAAAAAAATTATACCATTGTAATTAAAGTTAGTGGGTCAGACCCATATACTTGGGTTCATGAAGCCCAGACTTTTATAGCAGCATCTTTCTTTTGGGGACTATCCAACAGCATCTTTTAAAGTCCACTTCACTAGTCAAGCCCATCAAGTAGGTTTAAACACTGTCAAATTCATTAACAAAAACCCCACATACATTGTTATGGCTTGAGAAATAATGAAAAACATGATTAGTGAAGGTAAATATATAAGTGATCTAAATTATTGACATATAATGACATTACATCTTCAGTTATTTTTGTTCTTGACACAACACATATAAAGCAAAATTCTTGCTATTTCTCATTTTCATTATTTATTAGGAAAATTTCATGTTTCTACTTTCTACCATATTCATAATATATTAATATATATATATATATATAAACCACTTATAGAAAAATGGGTTGTTTTACAATATAAGACATTTAAAGAACAATTAAAGTTTTTTTGTCAATTTTATTTTTATAATTAATGTTCAAATATCACTCATTGTATCTCTCTCTCTCCCTCTCTCATTCAAATCCTTCTTTAATATGGGTAAAGTTGAAAATTGTTTTCAATTTAGAACAAATTTAATAAGTTAACTATTATTTCTTGATTTTAATGAGTTAGTTAAAAATACTTATATTGTAGACCAGAAGGAGTATGACCTAAATTTCTCCTCAATTTAGGGCAGTTATAATGCTTTCAAAGAAAATCCTAAACATTACATCATAATTCAAGTTAATAAAGGAGATGAGAAATATCATAATTCATAAAACGCAAGCTTTCTCCTTAATTTAATGACACTAAAGTTTTCTGTCCAAATTTAATGATGAGAAAAGGGTAACAGACCAGTCAAGAGGCATATTAAAGGATGACAAAGGCTAAAATGACCCTAGATCCAAAATTTTGTAAGTTTTCTATTCAGATCCCTAAGTTTCAAATGATGGTTACACTGATACATAATATAATAAATATTCCTCTATCATCCCATTCTATTACAATTTAACATACATATCTTCGTCTACATTATACAGCTTGGAAGAACAAAAATTCTTACATGAGACATAAATTATTCTTCTTCAAAGTCCAGGAGGAAATCAGTCAAGTTCTCAGAATCATCTACAGCCTCTTCCAAGGACAATGGCTCATTCTTCTTCGGCTTAGGCTGCAGTTTTGAGAATGGGAAAAAAATGTTGATTTGTCTATACATTCTTATTGATGAAAAAGAAGAAACAGGTAATATCTACCAAATAATTACACAACATGGATGTCAGATTGCTAAAACCCATACTAACTGGAAATAACAGTCCTTTTACTTTCATCTACCTCAGGCTGATATTTCAATAAGGCAGTACTGAACAAGGAAACGTGTTTGCAGGAATTAAGGCACCGTTTGGTTTGAACATTGGACAAATATTCTTTTCTATTGCACAAAAATCAAAATATACAATATTTATTATATTCCTATTATCATTGCTTAACCATAATTTTTTTTGTTAATTTTTCAAGTCCCAGGGCATGAGGGACATTTCTCATCCACCTCATACTATTCTTTTCATTTCATTTTATAATGCACAAAAACAGATTCTAAGACCTTACTAAACAGAGACAAGGAAACACAGATGACATTCCTGTGACAGTGAGTAAATATATTCCGTGAAAAGCAATATAGAATCCTATTAAGGGCGAATTTGGTATTTCAGCTATCATTTCATTAGTATTGCTGTTAGAACCAGGGTGTTCAATAATTGATTAGTTTACAATGCAAACCAAACAGTCCATGATAATCTGTTACCAAACCATGAGAAATATAAGAATACCTTTGACTTCCGAAGCTGAGGGCTAGTTTTTAAGACACTCCAATTGCGATTAATCTTCTCTTCCTCTTCCTCTGCTTCTCCCTCTCCCTCTCCCTCTCCCTCCTCCTCCTCCTCCTCCTCCACTTCTCCTACAGCCTCAAGATCACTCTCCTCCTCTTCATCCTGATGTAAGGAAGCGAGAATAGCAGTAGAAATGTTACTTGCAAGTTGCTATCAAGCCTTTACCAGGCAACTATAAGTCAATAATTATGTCCTAATTAAAGAGAGAAAATAAAATTTCATAAAAACGGTCAGTCAAGGCTCACATCATTTTCACCAATGTCAACAGCTTTTGCCATAGCTTCATCCATATCTGTCATCTGCCATAATTCAAATAAGATATCAAGCCACACATCTATAACAAAATTGCAGGTTTTGAACCAGGGACGAGGGAGCATTTGAACAGGAAGGGGAAAAAATAAATAAGATAAAAAAAATGTTTCTGAGAGGTTATATGCTGCAAGATTAGACTTAGTACATCACATTTATTTCTTATCACTTCCTTACCTCAATTTGTTCCGTCTTTTCCTTGCTCAGAATCTTGTCAAGTTCTTCCCTTGAAATGATTTTTCCATGCTGATCATAAGAAGGAAAAGTTCAGTATTTTACCAAAGAGATAAATAGCCAAACATATTATTAAACATCTGATTTTACCCTTGTAAGCCCGAAACTTGAAAAATTTAGCAACAAGCATAAATGGAAAGAAGAAAAGGAAGCACCAATATAATTTGAGTACAAAATTAGCCACTCTAACCAGATAGTAGATGAATGTAAAGCTTAACATTATTACAAACAAATTGGCCTGTGTGGTCCTTAGCTTTATTCTGTTATCAAGAAAAAGGAATTATCCTAATGACAGCAATCGGCAGGAGCTATCTGTAAACAGTTAGAACTTAGTTGTTTGTAATAAATTTATTTTGTACTCATTTTAGTTGTTTGGGTTTTTGGATGTTTAATCCCATGTTAAGATCCATTGATAAAGGGACATTTGGTTGTAGCATGATGAAAATAACTGTCGATGATTATAATAGGCGAGTTGGAGACAAAATAGCCCATAGATACAAGGTACTATCCCCTCTCAACCAAAAAAACATGAAGCAACTGAATTGGAATAAATTATTTGAAAAATAACCTCTTTAAGATAAGCCAGCATATTTGGTGTCGGTTCATGAAAATCTGGTCCCCTGAAGTCAATCACTTCATCTGGATCTTGAATGTAGTTTATAGTTGGGTAAACTGGATCTCCACCCCAAACTGCAAGAAGAAAGAGAGATTTTAACGACCATTCT
This sequence comes from Acacia concinna, assembly GCA_037177275.1. Lineage (NCBI taxonomy): Eukaryota > Viridiplantae > Streptophyta > Magnoliopsida > Fabales > Fabaceae > Acacia > Acacia concinna. The sequence goes on along the minus strand of JBAGKO010000001.1, from coordinate 1,794,023 downwards.
GGACTAAAACGTAAATAGTAGTAGTAAGAAATGCAATATTACTAATGTCTGCATATGGTAGATATCAATATCGTAAATGGTGCTGACTTGTTTAAGTAACATGCCCATGCCAGAACGGACAGACAAAGCCATTGTACAAAGTATAAGCATATCAACGGAAGAATGAAATTTAACCAAAAACAAAAAAACAACAAAAAAAGAACTGAAACTTCAGACGAAGCAGAGTACTATGACTGGTGAATTGTTGTGAAGCAGGCATAGAACACCATATAAAAGACGGGGATAAAAGGAAAGAATTGACGTAGAAGTGAAAGGAAGAAAGCATATGACTAATGAGGGCAATATAACGAGTGTAAAAAGGCAAAATTATCCTGCTTGACGTTTAGAAAAAATAATGTCATTATAAACATACTTGTCATTCTTCCACTCAACAATATTAGGTCAAGCAATTCTTTGACACAGAATGACAGCCTAGGAACAAGAAGCTGGGTAGATTTCAATCTTTTCCACCCATGCTTTTATTTGATATTCTGATACATGGAAGTGTTGAGAGACAAATACGCCAAGCTAAGTTAATGGTGATTCTCTACATTTCATTTCTAGTGAAATTTAATGGGCATGAATGCTCTCCAAGATAAAACACATTCTAAGGAATTTGCACAACAAGTTGTTGCCTTGAAAGTTTTAGTTCAATTTGAAATGACAAATAATGCCACATGAAGCTGTGCAAGCTCAGAATCATAAAGTTTAAAATATATAGGCAGATGAGAGAAGAAAACTACAAAAGAAAGATCTAGACACAACACAAAAAGGTTTAAGCTTTGATGTAGATACTTTGCTTTATTTGATCTTCCCTCATTCGCATTGCTAGGGGATCCCTACGGATACGAACATCAGTCCCCATCATTATGCGATACTCTCGATCTGTTTGATAGCTGAACATGTCAATTAATTGGGTGTTTTCATCTTCACCAGTTTCTTCAAAATGTTTCTGAACTGCTTCACGAGAAGTGTCCCTCTTCCAAGCTTTTACCCATTCTGAATAAAATGCTAATGGACCTATCCTTTCCAGTCTCTCTTGTTCAGCTTGAAGCCTGAATACAAAAAAGGAGTTATTTTCACAACTTCAGTCAAGTGGGACATGCTACTACAAGAAGCTTTTACAATCAACATTATTCAGGTTTGCAAAGCAATCGTAATGAAGACATAATAAACCAAGGTTCTTGATGCTCCGATGCGGGTGAAAGTGATTGTTAAATTTTTAAAATATATTTAAATCAATGTTTAACATACTAATAAGAAATTAGATCCGTCTTTATCCTCAGATATCATATTACTAATTAGAAATCTCAAACTCACCAGAAAGACACAGCAGGTAGGCTTTCTTGATTTTGTCCTATGCTTGCTGGGAAGTCTTGTGTTCATATGAAAGGACAATGGTCCCTTATGGCCCCAGGAACAGATGTGCATCCAAAATTTGGGATTCTCCCCTTGGACACAATATTTTCTTTGAGGATATTATTTAGATAATATCTCTACAAGGACAATGCTCATTCATCATCTACCCTAAATTCGAGGGAGTAAATTTCAGTTCTCACCTATCATCCAAAACCGATTAATTTTTGTTAGGACCTAACTACAAGGACACTCGAGTTTCACATTGGAAGTGTGGAGCTTTTGATGTAAGGTTTATAGGGACCTTGACTTCATGAGCTTAAGTTTTGGGGTACAACTCTCTTAAGGTTTCCATCAATTGCTATCAACAGCCCAGTCCTTTTAGAACTCCTCCGTTACGGTATTGGTAGAAGGATTAGAAAAGAGTAGAAGGAGAAGAAGAATAGAGAGATAGAGACAGAGGAAAACAATCGGTAATCTTTATTTCTGTAATTCTGCAATTGTGTCAAACTGAACAAAAAATGATGATCTATCTCGGAATGACAATTCTGAATGCTATTTATAAGCTAGCAACAGTAATAACAGAATAACAGAATTAACTAACACACTTATGGCGCTGCTAAGGGCTTAAACATAACCCGGCCCAATATCATACTAATGGCCCAATTCCTACAAATCCTAATTAGGGCTAAACAAGGGAAATTAGAGATTTACGGAATTATAAATGATAACATACCTCACCTTCTAAGGAACTCTATATCAAAAGTTTCTACTCAGCTACTCATTTAAGCACTTGTACATACAGATATGCTAAAGAATAACACAATTTCATTTCAAGTTAGAACTATTCTACCAGTATAATTATCAACAATACCTTTCTTCCTTAAAAATGTGGCGTCTTGCTCGGTAAAGAGAAGTTTCTGTTAGTGTTGGATGGTCACCATAAAGCTTTACTTGCCCAGTTTCTGCCATGGCTTTCAAGAAAACCTGAAAGAGTTGACAGAGAAGCTCACAGTCCATAAGGAAGACACTGTTATCAACAATAAGCATATCTAATGGGCTTGTAGACCTCTTCTTAAGCATGTAAGCATGGGGGAATCTAAAAATGGAAACAAGCATGGATTGGGAATGAGGGCATCTACAACCCAGATGATAATTTTGGGACTAAGTCCTGTTAAAACTGCTTGCTTCTACACAGCATGTGATAATATCAATAGGAATTATTTCCAAAACAAAAGAAATTAAGACCTTTATAAACATTAAATGGATCAAGCAGAACAACTATTCAGATACGAGTCAGGATTCTAAAGCAAACAAGCAGTGAATGCGAAAAATATCCAGTAGTTGCAAGCCTCAAAGGAAGTGACATGTGACCCATGTGGCTGAGTATGGATGTGAAATTTATGCCCTCTCTGAGGTCAAACAATATAGTTACGTTGCAAGACAAATTTTCCCCTTCCTCACATTGAGCGCAAGAATAAACACCAATTTACATGGTGTAGTTCAGCAATAATAGATGTGATCATTACAATTAAAAAACATGTTCCCATATCATATCATATGCACTAACCGTTTCAACATCAGGTCGCCTCCTTTGCCATCTAGACCATTGCTCTTTTTCTGGCTTTCTCCAATGCCACCACAATTCTTCACTTGAACGTGGTTCCACTATTGGCTTTTTAACTTTTGGATCAATAAATGGATGGGGACGTCCTAATTTCTTATCTAGGTCATATCCGGCCTCTTCTTCCTCAGGTTCAGATTGATAAACAATATAGTCAGATGAGAAACCTTGAGAATCTTCCGTGGACTCCACTGATGATTCAGGAGGGTTAGGATCATTTGACTCCACATAGACCTCAGAGGAAGCAGCTGCAGATGATTTATAATTCTTCCTCCTACTTCCAGGCTTTTGGCCATAAGATGGTGTTCCTGATGATTCACCAGTTGGTTCAGGCGCTCTAGCAGCCCTAACTTGATTAGCAGTACCCTCAGGCCAATATTCCTGCTCAGGAATACTAGCTCGAGCACCAGAGGCTGGCTCAAGCTCGCCAGAGGTTGAGTCTTGGTATACATGATAGGGGGGACGTTCAACATATTCATATTCAACATAGTCATCTTTCTTTTCACACTTTATACAAGTAGAAGGCGTAACCCTGCTTCGTGTATAACTCAAACCAAGTCTAACTTGCAAAATTCCAGCTGGAAATGAACCCAGGTATGGCGTCTACAGATTTCAAGAATCACATAGATTAGCCCCATATAACATTAAACACCGTAGAAGCATTATGAAATGAGATAATGAAGTGACCACACAGACCCCAATAGAAACAGAGAAAGAAATGTAATTTATCAGCCTACCGAATCAAACTTCTTTTTGAAATTCAAAGTAACAAATATATTACCAAGATATACTGCAGTGTATATGAAATTCAAAGCAACTCATATGCTATAAACTATAAATTTAGTTATTCAGAGCCGCCCTTGTAGAAAAGAAACACAGCTACTAAAAGCAGATAAACCAAAATTGTTGAGAAGAGAAAGAAGCCAACCCGGAAGTGATTGAAGCACAAGTTGCCCCCAACATTGCCATGAACAGATGCCATGAGGTCCCACTAAGGATCGCTTCTGGATTTGGAAGAAGATGGGGATAACACTAGATGGTCAGCAGTGGCACCGCATCAAGAAGTTCCATAACAAAGAAAGATTAACGAAAGGGAGAAATAGCGAGAATAGGAAGAAAGTTTTCGTCGGAACTGAAATGAAAACGCAATTAAGATTGAGAAGCGACTCTGGGGACGGAGCAGTGTCACTGGAACTAGCGAATGCCGTTTTGCTTCTATCGTCCCCTTATCATATTCACCTCCGAAGTTGGAAAATAAAAAATGAAAAATTCCTGAAATGTCTCGTTACAGAAGAACACAGCACAAACTTATTTTATCAAAAGAAAATAAGAAACTTATGTATGTTGCCATGTTTTAAAGGGATAATTACGTTAAGATTTTAAGTAAAGAAAATCAATTTTTTAACAAGTTTCAATTAGCTCATCGATTTATCAATATAACTCTTCAACTTGTCATTAATAGCTTCTCAGCTTGTCAACGGGACCTTTCTGATATTAGTTTCTTTACTTGGAGCTTCAATGTAATCCCTATTTTACACTACAAAAAAGCCCAAGATTATAGACGGAAATTCTATCTCTAATTGGTTAGCGACGTCCGCCTCTAAAAAGGGTGTCACTAATTTCATTTAGCGACGGAATTTGAAATTCCGTCCCTAATTAGAGACGGATTAGGAACGGAAATTTCCATCTCTAATCAGCGACGGATTAGGGACGGAATTTTCCGTCTCTAATCAGGGAGGATTTTTTTTTT
>JBAGKO010000001.1:1765588-1784781 GCA_037177275.1 Acacia concinna | reverse complement strand
CTTACTTTTACCTAATCTTACTTTTACTCAATCTTACTTTTCTAAAAGTACCAAAAGCAATCGTTAATCCAAACACATCTTTACTCAACATATTAGATGCTTTTACTTTTAGCCACAATTCCATCATAAGTACAATGACTCTGGACGGTAAACCAAACATGCGTATTTCATTTTTAATTCCAATATGATCACAATCGGTCCAAAAGCATCTTCAAACGGCGGGCCAAACATGCACTTAATCATATGCTTCACTGGCTCGTTTGCAATCATGAATAACTTTTGTTATGTAACTAGACTCGAGTACAAGCTTGCAGGCTTTAATGAGTGTCTCTCTCACTTTGTTGCATCGACAACATATATGGCGAATCCGGACCCCCTCCCTGTCCCCTCCTCTCCTTGGCTCAAGATATAGCTGTTCTGGGCTAAAAATGGGGAGGTTTGTCTCTCTTCTTTCTGTTTTTTTTTGCAGTACATAAAATCTTTTTTTAGTAGTACCCAATATTTGAAAAATTGCATAAAATATTTTTACATTAGCACCTAGTATTTGATAAGCGATATCATGAAATATTTTTTTCATTGATATGGAACATGTAATAATGAAATAGTTAATTTAAAAAACTCACTGTTATTGAAAAAAAATTTGAGGGTGAAAAAATATCATAAGTTTATGGTGTTAGTTGCAATTAGAAAAGTATTTTACAGTTTTGAATACACAAAAAATTATTTTCTGATACTGGGTGACATTGAAAAAATATGTTTAAGTGCTAAATGTGTTTTTTTTCTATAACAGTGAGTTTTTTAAATTAACTCTTTCATTATTACATGTTCTGTATCAGTGAAAAATAACATTTTATGTAAAGCTTATCAGATATTAGGTGCTATTGAAAAAACATTTTATGCAATTTTTTTAGATATTGGGTGCTACTAAAATATATTTTATGTACTACAAAAGAGAGAGAGAGAGAGAGAGGCAGACCTCTCCATTTTTTAGCCCAAAACGTTGTGTTTTAAGCCAAGGAGGGGAGATTACAGGTAAGGGATCCGAATTCATATATGGCATCCAGAAATGCAAGCTGCATGTAAATTGGCCAGATCTTATATAGGGAGAGGAGACCGAGGAATCGGTGAGATTGCCTATTGAGATTTGACATGAAGTTCTATGGAAAGAGAAGAGGCGGAAAAAGTAACCAGATATATTGATAAAATCAACAAATTTTGAAATTCCTAAAAAGACATCTCGGCCTAGGATTTGATTAAAGTAGAGTTCTAAATTTAGATTTAGATATTTTAAATAGATTTGGGTTAAGGGCTTAAATACTCTATGGCCCCGTTTGGTACAGGGGAATGAATTTTGATGGATTGGGATAGGGATATGGATAGGGATTGGGAATGGGATTAAGACAATGATTGAAAGTTAAAATAACGTTTGGTATATGGTAGTAATAAGAGGTATTACTAAAATTAATTTTATTTTTTAATTAATCATAAGTTAATAAAAAGACTATTATACCCATCACCTAAAATCACAAACACCTGCACCATCCATGCCAATCCACCAGAGCTCGGCGATCTGGCTCTCCTCCCAGCCTGTGATCTCTGCAAAATTTAATTGTCATCTTCCATATATTTAAACTGGTCTCGATGTTTGAAAGTGAGCATGGAAAATGTGTACGTGGGACCACCATACCTTATAAATATCTTCGCCATGCACCCCACACTTCTTCACTGAAGTGAGCCTCAACTCTTGAAAGTTGTAACTGTTACTCTCTCTCTCACACACACTCTCTCAATGCACTCTGTTCTGGAGCATTCGATCATTGATTTGCTCTACAATTTTTGGAAGCCAAACAGTAGATGACAATTAGATCGAGCATATTGAAGCGGAAACTGGAATTGGAACCTCAGCCGTGCATCAGGAAGAAGCTTTGGTCTAAGTTATATCGTCGGAGGAGAGCTTTCACCGGAGCAACGCAAGAATGATGATGATGGTGCCAAACTTGTGCGAACGATGATGGTGCCAAACTTGTGCAGATCGGTGACGGTAGATAGATTGAGGAAGGAAATATTTTTATTTAGGTTAAATCAATGAAGGGGTATTTTTGACTGAAAAAAATTATAAACAAGGATGCTTTTGTCCACAAATTTTGGAATCCCTGGCTTAAAAATGCAAAACTAGGGGGAGGTGGCTTTGCAGAAATCCCTCCTTGGTGGTATTCAAATCCCTGACCCAACCTCAATCCATTGTACCAAACGGTACAAATGGTCCAAACCCTGTCCCAATCCCTCTCCCTGCTCATCATTCCCTCGTACCAAACAAGGCCATAGGGTTAGTTTTCAATACTAAGATCCTATAAATAGAAACATGTACATACAGTTGTGGTGATGAATGGAATGAGAATCACTCACTTTTTACTCTCCAAATTCTCTCGTCTTACTCATATTTTCATCTCAATTTTCTCTCTTGCATTCTTCTCATTTTATAACACTTACCATTTTTTTTAAAAAAATAACTTTATATATATTCCCCAATAATAATCAAGTAGGGAAGTAAGGGAAGGGGGAAAAAGATAGTTAAGTATTTAAAAAAAATATAACTTAATCTATTTTCTTAATCAAATTATGTGAATAAAGAATTAGAGGAGGAATATTTTTACGTGCAATGAGATAAAAAGTTTCTCTCTTACTTATCTCATATATTGGCATATAATATCCTATTTATGCATTATGCATTCCATAACAAAAAAGTTCTGTAGATAGTCAGCAAACAAAATTAAAATTATGTAGGAATTGAAAGATGATGAAAATCATGGTTATAAAGACAGAAAGATCTTGAAATAATTTTTCGGCATATAATTTATCACTGTTAATTATTATCAAATATTATCCCATCTCCACATGATGGTAATAGACCGTGAAATCACTAAAACTGAAATAAAATAAATCTAATATCAGCATAAGTCAACCTATATACCGCATGTTCAAGTAGGAGTTGGCGGTTTCTTTTGGCACACAAGGTCGCCTTCTCCAATAACTAGTTAGTTCTTAATCGTATCATAACAAGAACAACAACCTTCTCCTGGATTAGAGGATTGTTTATGCTCTTCAAATTAATCAAATTCGCAACTGAACTATGAAAGGATGATACAATGAGAATGGAAGTGAACCAATGAATAATTTAGAATTATCTATTGATTTCTACAATACCGATGCACAATATATTGTAAGCAGTACAACCAAGTCAAGCACACAAAATTATCCAGTGGCGTTCAACGATTACAATGAGTTTCCTGTTTACTTATAGAATTCAAAATCTGTGTCCGGTTTCTTCACGTTTGTCCGGTATCCCTTCTCAAAGTCCTTCGGCAGTATGACATATCTATTCTTACGAACAGCATGCATTCCTGCTTCTTGACAAATAGCTGCTATCTGCACATACCAAAGATCCATTCATCCATCTCGTTATAATATAATCTTCGTTCAAAAATACACAGTGAAATGATGGCATAATAATCTTACACGCTAATGTTTTATATAATCTCAGCATATTTTGTTGTTGTTTATACATAAACCTCTTTCCAGCTTAGAGCATAAACACATATCTAGGCATCCCCGAATGCAACCAATGAGACATGCATCATCGACTTTCAATTAATCAATTAACAAGCATCTTTCCCTGATTACCCATGGTGACTGATTTGTGACATTTATCTTGCTTTTACAGGTAAGGGTTTATCAACAAATACATCCAAACATTTCTATTATCTCAATTTTGCTTAGATGTAGATCATACTTCTTAGTTGTCAAATATTTTCACCTAAGCAGAGCAAGTTTTTCCTTCACAGTTCAATACTTCCTACATCGATAACATTGTATTTTCGTTTTTCCCTCTGCATGCAAAAGATGTTAATTGAAAGTACAAGAAAGTGATCCAACAATTTCTTCACTCAATATGATATAGATTCCCTTCCACGCGTTCTGGTCACTTGCAATTACCATTTAAGATACCTCATGGGAAGATAAAATAAAACTAAATTAGATAAGTGGAGTCCTGTCAACTCATTTGGTAAGGATAGAGCTCACAATTCAAGAAGTATCTACAACTTATCCTTGGTGAGCTGCAGGAGCCAACTTACCAAGGCTCTCAAATCATTAAGTAAACTAGCAACAAGATTCTCACTGTAGTAATAGGATCTGAACTCACTCTTATAGTAAGGTCAAATCCTTACTAATTTGACCAAATTTTGTTGACATCATAAAACTGCACATGCATAACAGGGTTCCTATCTAGTGTATCTCATCGCTTTAGAATATATATAGTTATTTTAAATAACATGATGGTTTGTATTTGAACATTGTTTCCAATTCATACGAATCTATCCTCTACTTCTAGATCACAAATCTCACACTGTCAAATTTAAATCTCAAAAGCATAAAATCAACATAACAAATGGTTCAAGCCATTTTGCCATAAGAAAATTAATAACAAAGAAACCAGTATTTCCATAGAACTAAACAAACAAAAATTAGAATTAAAGAGAAAACAAACCTCAGCAGCACTAATTTTGTCTGGACGAGAAACATAATCCTCTAGGTCTACCTCATCACCCAAGTTCATTTTGGCCGTGCAAACCTGTCCATAAGCACACCAGTCCGCCCCAAAAAAAATGTTACTAATGAGAATATGATAGCAGCCCACAGATGGCATATTTACGAAGAGGCAAATGTGCCAGAGAAAGTGGACAACAATAATTAATTTTTTTAATTGTCTGTATTTATTTAAATTAGTTACTTTCATTATGGAATAAGTGGGGCAACCCACTAAGAGTCACGTAGGGTCAATGTCAGTTAGTTGCTATTTTTCAGATCTTGCTTTATTATTATTTAACATAAAATACCAAAAATTATGCTCTATGGATGATTATAAAGGCCTATGGCCTTGATCAATGAAATCATCAAATTTACAGAGTGAAATTATTGTCATTAGGAGATACTGCAGGCTGTTAGAAAAATAAGGGAGAGATCTTTCTCAAGTTTTTCTAATAGAATTGTTCCTTTTATTTCTTAAAAAATCTTTACGGGCTAGATCCTAACAATATGCAATACTTCAAAAACTTTTACCTTAACCAGTGTTTATTTTATTTTATATTGATTATATTCTTATATTGTTGATTACCTTTTTTTTTTTACATTATTAAAATCCCTCTTCTCTCCTCCCTTTTTATCCATATAAATAATGTAAAATAAAAATAACGTGCATGTTAATTAATAGTAGACAAAATATAATATTTTCCATCTAAATTTTTCTAATTTTAGAGGAGAGGGTTAGGAGGGAAAGGAAAGGAAAATCTTTCTTTAAAAACTTTTCTTTTCTTTTCTAATTTTTTTTATTATTTAAATAAAAAAAAAGAACAAAATTTCCTAATTTCCTCCCCTCTACTCATATCAAACAGACCTGTCCCCCTTTTTATTATTTAAATAAAGAAGAGGAAACAAAATTCCTCAATTTCCTTCTCGCTCCGCTCATACCAAACATACCCCCTCCCACAGAGCGAAATATACCTAATGAAATTTTTGTTTTGTTTTGGCTTTAAAGTGCATGTTCTTTGTTTACAGGGTCCCCTCATTTTCAAGTAATCTCGTTGCGAGTGTTCACTTTGGTGTCCTCGCCATACATGCTAATTTGCTAATACCCGTCGTCTTTCTTCTTCATCATCTTCTTTCTGCCCTTCAATGCTGCATTTATCTCTGGCTTCTTCAACCGCGATCAAAGATCTCCGTTTCTTTTCTTGGGCTGACCTTAATCTTGGCGTTGATTGCTTCTTTTTTTAGTGCTGGATTTCGAGTTTTCTGTTAAATGCTGGCTGAATTTTGAATTTTTCAGGATTCTTCGTCTCTGATTGTTTTGGGGTTTCTTGCAATTACTTGCTGCCTCGGTTCATTTCTGAACTTGATACCTTTTCGTCCTCGGAGTTCTGATTCGTTCTATATTTGCCCAGAAACCCACTTCCATTGTTCAATACCTAACTATATCGACTTTTCCACAAAGTTGGACGTGTTTTGGCCTTAAGGATTTGGCATTGTCTCTTGGTGTGTGCTTTTCCGGTTGGGAATCTTGTTTTAGTTTCTTCTAGTTAGTTAGCGCATGAGGCTTAGGGAAATTTTGTTCTGGAATATTGTAGACTAATTCGGGTATTAAAGATGAAGAGACCAAAAGGTGAGCCTCCCAATTCGAGGAGGTTCAGATTGTCTCATTTTTTTATTGGTATTGGGGTGTTATATTTGATTTTTATATCATGTAAGTTTCCGCAATTTCTGAAGATTGTATCACAGTTAAGTGGGGATGAGAGCTATGCTACGCTGGATGAGACAGCTGCAGGAGGCTCTAATGATGCAGATTTAAGCAAACCCTTATTTAATTCTGTTTATAAAGATGCTTTTCATAGGAGCTTAGAACATAATGAAGACCAGGATGCTCCATCGAGGCCAAACAAGGAACCGATGAAAGAGGAACATGCCCCAGAAAATGTGAAGCAGATTCCACAGCGATATGGTAGGATTACAGGAGAAATCTTGCGTCGACGGAACAGGACTAGTGATTTGACTGTTTTTGAGAAGATAGCAGACGAGGCATGGACATTAGGATTAAAGGCTTGGCGAGAATTAGATAAGGTTGACGAGAAAGAGTCGGGAGAAAGCTCTATCATTGAAGGAAAGCCTGAGTCTTGCCCTTCTTGGATTTCAGTGAGTGGAGAAGAATTGGTGAAGGGAGACCGGTTGATGTTTCTTCCTTGTGGGCTTGCAGCAGGTTCTTCAATCACTGTTGTGGGCACACCCCATCATCCTCACAAGGAATATGTACCCCAGCTTGCAAAGTTGAGGGGAGGTTCTGGATTGGTTTCAGTTTCACAGTTTATGGTTGAATTGCAAGGGCTGAAGTCTGTGGATGGGGAGGATCCTCCAAAAATATTGCATTTGAATCCTCGTCTAAGAGGGGATTGGAGTAAACAACCTGTAATTGAACATAATACTTGTTACAGAATGCAGTGGGGAAAAGCTCATAGATGTGATGGTTTGCCAAGCAGTGATGATGAAGAAATGCTAGGTATGGTTTATCATATTTCATCATAATTTTGAAGCACCTAATTTAGATATAATGTGTTGCAGAGTGGAGTCTCCATTTATAGATTAAATGGGGACAAAATATAAAGGATTTAGCTTTGATGATTCCTTTAAAAAAAAAAGATAAATGATCCTTCCAAACTATGATTTAAACGCAAGACCAATTATCTTTAAAGAGCTTACCATTTCCTTTGGGACACCCCCTCTAAAATCATTTACTGAATACTCAGGGAAGCTTTAAAAATCATTCTCTATCAATGGAGACGTGGCAGAAGAAACTTCTGAATCATGACTTTGGCGACTTCTGCAATTAAAAATTCTATTTATATTTTTATTCTCGAGTTACCATGAACTTGTAACAATTGATGCAATAAAACCTGCCTTTTTAACATGTGTTTTCTTTAGCTGATTTTACATATTCAATGTATTTTTGGTTTTATGTGTGTTTCCATATGCTAGCCTCATTGTATCTTTTCTTTTAAGAACACTCTTAGTATGCATATCCTTGTCGTATCATTATCATATGTCTGCTTATACACACTGGACTGTTCTGCAAGACCACAGATCAAGGCTGTCTACTCTCCTCATTGGAACACAAACACACATTTTAATACGTTGTCAGGTTGATGTTTTTGGTTGGCGTGAAATCCAGGAGTTTTGAAAAGAAGTTTCTTCTTTGGGTTGATTTCAGAAAATTATTCTTCTAGGGAAGTGCCTTTAGGGGTCTAAAAGGGTTTATAAAGATCTATTGAGATAGTCTTTAGTCCTTGTTTCAAGGTGGTTTACTTGTCTGATGTATTGTTTTCTATTCCCATCAATAAGGCATTTTTTAATAAAATATGAATTTTGATTTGTAGTTGTCTTTTTTAGATATTTTACTTTTGTTACATTATATATGTTCCATCTGTTTAAGGTTGCTAACTTTCGTCTTCTTTTTTGTGATCTGATAAATTTATTTTCTTAAAATTGTCAGTTGATGGGCATAGACGATGTGAAAAGTGGATGCGTAATGAAGTTGTAGACTCAAAAGAGTCCAAGACAACATCATGGTTCAAGCGATTTATAGGACGTGAGCAAAAACCAGAAGTGACCTGGCCATTTCCTTTTGTAGAAGGTAGAATGTTTGTCCTTACACTGCTTGCTGGTGTTGAAGGATACCATGTTAATGTTGGAGGTCGCCATATAACGTCATTTCCATATCGGACGGTAAGTTAATTGAGATGAAACTATCATTCATACCTCTTGCATTAAATACCTTGACAGTGTGAAATTGCATATCGAGCTGATTGACAACGATTATCTGTCGTGGAGGGTTAGATAGCATCAAATCACTTAATGGGCCCTTGCTTAGTGATTTTCATAGCCTAATTTGTTTTGAGTCTGTACCCTTGTTTTGCAAACTCTGCCACGTTTGTATTTACAACGATTATGCCATGTTTCCTTCATATTATTGCTTTTACTTTCCTGTCTTGGGGTTTTAAAACATGCTTTTTATATCTTCATATAACTGCTTTTATTTCATGTAATAATTTTTTTTTTTTATTTCTTATAGTGATTGTAAATTGTAATGGCTTTTTTCATGTGTAAAAGTTCCTCAATGTAAAGGCTTAAGCTTTGAGACTAGTCAGATTTTATCTTATTGCTGCCCCTTGCCTCTGGCTGTTTTGGGCCTCAGACATTTCCTTTTCTATTTTTTCTCAGGGATTTACACTTGAAGATGCTACTGGATTGGCAATCAAGGGAGAGGTGGATATTCATTCAGTTTATGCTACTGCTCTCCCTAAATCTCATCCGAGTTTCTCACCTCAAAAAGTACTGGAAATGTCTGAAACTTGGAAAGCCAGTCCTCTACCAAAAAGTCCTATTAAACTCTTTATTGGAGTTCTTTCTGCTTCTAATCACTTTGCTGAACGCATGGCAATTAGAAAAACATGGATGCAATCTGCTGCAATCAAATCTTCAGATGTAGTAGTTCGATTCTTTGTTGCATTGGTAAGTCTTGTGCCTTATATTTATTCGGCAAAACGCTCTTAGTTTATGTGAAAACGTGAATGTATTCTCTGGTGAAAGAATAATGTCTTGATTCACTCTAGACATGAGCTTAAAGAAATGTGTGGTCTGAAGAATGATATGTCACATTTGTAAAAACTTAATGGACAGGATATTAACAACTCTCCAAGAGATATTATGAATTTATGGTGGAGATTGCAGTGTGAAATTGTGGTTTGAAGGCCTGTAGAAGCAATGCATGGTCCCATGGAAGTTATGGGAGGGCAATAGAAACTCAATTGATAAGATATGAACAACTCTCAAGGGATTAATATGATGGAATTTGTGGGGGAAATTCCGGTTTTAAGACCTATAGGAGATAGAATTGTTGCAAGTCTCACAAGGATTTTGATATGATTGATAAGATGTTACTGTTAATGGAATTTGGAGTTGTGTTGTGGCCTCTAAATAGCATCTTCTTAGGGTTTTTGTTGAGCTAGGATCAGATTCACTTGCAGAGAATGTGTTTGAAAACAGTTGAAATACAATGATGTAAGCTCGGATTAATGTAGCATTTGAAAAATTTCTCATTCTAACGCACCAACATTAGTTTAATAGACTGTTTGCATTAACTTTAAGAGAATAATTTTTATGATTTACGAGAGGAGTTTTGTTTCTACTTGCGGAATAGGGTTTCTCATAACACTATTTTGCAGTTACCCAAACAGGCATTAAGTATTTGAAGATTAAGTTGAAATGATTCATGTGTTAAAAACGCTTAAAAAAGTGTTTCAATCATGCAGCTTCTTTTCATTTTCTAAGGTGGACTTGCCTCTTAATGGCAGATATTATAAATTACTTAAATGTTGTCATTAAATGATGAATGTCCGCTTAATTATAAATAATATATGTGAGTTACAAAACAAGGCCTTGAGCACCCTTGTTAGCTCTGCTCAATTAAAAGGCATACATAGTTATAGAACCGCTAGTTAACAAAAAGGTGGAAAGAGGGAGATGGACATAAATTTTCTAATTCTCTTTCAGTTGTTTAAAAAGTGAGAAGGGACATCAATATTCATGCTGATTATTGATTTTTTGTTCCACTTGGAAATGTGAAAGCATTCTTTTTTACAAAATTTGATTGTGTTCTATGCCATTCTCCAGTGGCCTTGCGTCCGTTCTCTCTCTCTCTCTATTTTTTACACAATACTCTCTCTCTTGGTATGGTATTGCTAATTCATCTATGTATTTTGGCTGTTATGAATAATCAACACGAAGAATCCAAGGAAGGAAGTAAATGCTGTGTTGAAGAAGGAGGCCGCTTACTTCGGTGATATTGTCATTCTGCCTTTTATGGACCGCTATGAGCTTGTTGTTCTTAAAACCATTGCCATCTGTGAGTTTGGGGTGAGTTGATGTTTAAGACTTTGGTTGCTTTTCCATCTATCCGCCCCCATCCTTTATCAATAATTAAAAAGGATGGGGCGGGTACTTTCAAAGCTGCTGTCCTCTGTTTCCTTCTGTTACCAAGCCATTGTTTCTTCATGCAGGTACGGAATGTGAGTGCCGCATATATCATGAAATGTGATGATGATACGTTTATTAGGGTGGATACTGTCCTGATAGAAATTGATCGTGCCCCCCAGAAAAAGTCACTTTATATGGGCAATCTCAATCTCTTGCATCGGCCTCTGAGACATGGAAAATGGGCTGTCAGTTTTGCGGTATTGTAATTGCAACCTCATAGAGCATAGAGGAACTGAAAGCTAACACAGAACAGTATATCCTGTTTGTTTACATGCTAGCTCTTATTCCACAAGCCCAACTTTAAGAAGGATTCTATTTTTATGTCACAGGAGTGGCCAGAAGAAGTTTATCCTCCTTATGCAAATGGACCTGCATACGTGATCTCCAGTGACGTAGTTCATTTCATCATATCTCAGCACCAGAAGAGGAGGCTCAGGGTTGGTCATTCTACACTTTATCTGGAATTTACTTCTGCTTCCCCGTTGTCTCTTGTACTCCCTCCAGTCCTATATATGAGTAACAGCTGACCAAAATCATGTAGATCGAAATGTTGGTTAAAATTAGTTAAAAGCAATGGATGCGAAAGATGTGTGTCAGAGAATGAATGTGAAAAAAATGAAGAGAATGTAAAGAGTGTATTAAAATTTCAGATAAAAAGAAAGTGTAACTTTTATACAAGACTAGCCTTGTTTCAAAAAGTGTAACTTATATATAGGACCTGAGGGAGTCGCTTATTCTTCCTCGTATAAACCTAAACGGATTATACTGTGGTACTTCCTTGTTTATCGTATCCTCATAATCTTTTGTTTCTGGGTGCAGCTTTTTAAGATGGAAGATGTAAGCATGGGAATGTGGGTGGAGCGATTCAACAGTACCATGAGAGATGTACAATACTCACACAACTGGAAATTTTGTCAGTATGGTTGCATGGAGGGCTACTTCTCAGCCCACTACCAATCGCCCAGGCAGATGATCTGTCTGTGGGACAAATTGACAAGAGGTAGAGCTCAGTGCTGCAACTTCAGATAATGACAACGACGACGACATTGCGCAGCTATGCTACTGAACTCGAGCGTTTTTGTATCATTTTGTATGTTAGAACCCCACCACTAATGTCCAGCCAAGAATGAGTGGCTGTCATGAAATAGGAATTAACATGAACACGTGCTTGGAAACGAGACTGATAAATTGAAAGTGTTCGAGAGAGGGGAGGGAGAGAATACTTTCTGTGTGTACTGTGTAGGAAAGGAGAGGCATTGAATTGTTGAGTGCAAAGATGTGACAAGAGGAGTTAATTCTTGCTGGTTCGGTATAACTGACAGCTGCATTGTTTGTACCCAAGAATGTTGGTAGGTTATTTGGCTTTGGTCAATCTGGATAGATCAAGAATCTTTGTAGATTTTTGTTTTTTAATAGATTAAGAATGGAGTTAGATTTCTTATTTTAGTCTGATTTGGGGTGGTTGACTTGATTCAGTTAATAATCTAAAGCTTCACATCCTCACACATAAACAAAGTGCAATATAAATTAATTAAAAATATGCAAAGAAAACAATGAAATTACCAATTTGATCTATAGACTATAAGGTGGTAATTCATATTTTGCTACTTATAGGTAGGTATATATAAATATACCCCTCTTTTTCATAATATAAGACACAACTGTCATACATACTCTTTTATATTATATGAAATATGAAGAGAATATTTTATTTTTAACCTCTTATTTTCCTATATTGTTTTTATTTAATCATCATATTTAATGTTAATATGTTGACATCATACACTCTCTATTATAAAATCATATTTATTATTCTTACCTTCTACTATATTTAGTATTCTCCTTTTTTCACAATAGTCTTTCATTAATAATTTTCTTATTCTCTTTCTTGTTCCATATTTCTTCATAAATAAGAGTATATTAGTCAAAATAGATTACGATTTTAACATATTTATTGTTTTTAACGAGATTCGGTTAAATATTTCTTATAATATAGTAAAATAGAAGGAGTAACATTCATTACATATTTATTGACCACTCCTTCCCATCTTTAATATAAGAGTCAATTAACTTTTTAAAAAAAATATTAAAAATTAAATAAATTATTTAATTATAATATATATTGTACAATTATACCAGTTTCTAATTATTAAGGAAAAAAATATAGTAATATAATTCATTCGTTCGTTCAAACTCCCATGTCTTTTTTTAAAAAAAAAAAAACGAGAAACTCCGATGCCATTACTCCTTCGTGGCATGAACAATGACCCAGATGGATGTGACATTGTTACCCACTCTTAGTCCGTAACATATATATAGGATACTTCTTAAAAAATGACTTGATCTGTAGTATAAGGTAATTATAAGATAATTAATATTTAATTTTTAGTTTTGTCTTTATAGTTAAAACCTATTTTTAATTTGTTTACTCATTAAAATTATAAACACATTTTTTAATAAGGGTAATAGTGAAAAAATTATAATTTAAGACATACTAAACGAGTTAATTACTATTTTTTATTTTTAATAAATTAATTGAAGTACTATTTTATATTGGACGGAAGGGAGTATTCCTTTTGTAAATAATTGAGCTTAGGCGCATTAATTAGTCCCATGAAGCTACAAGCCAACAACAGCACCAGTGCAACTCACATTAATCAAACGCAACGGTTGACGGTTGGATTTTATTTTCGCTTAGATTTTTGTTTTTAATCCAATGATAGATGGGTTTGCGTGTTTGAGTGGTGTGGGTCCCACTTTCCTATCTGGCACGTGCATGGCCCCTAACATGCGCAGACCTCAGTATACAAATTTACAAAAACAATAAGGAAAATGGCTAGAGCCTTAAGAACTAAATATATTAATAAAAAAATTCTAATAATTTTGTCTTTAATCAAGAGGTCTTAAAGAATTTTTAAAATAATATGTTTAAAAGAGAAATGACTTATCTACCACTGTCATTAAAGTAATGTCAAAAGCAAACAGAAATTTGCAGATTTTTCATACTAAATTTTAACAATTTATGAGGCCACGATGATAATTACATGTGCACGTTTTAACAATTTCGTGAGCACATTTTGATAACTGATAATACATGTTATGACACTTCTATTTTGACATTTTAATAACTTATGAGGCCGTGATGACAATCACATGTGTATGTTTTAACAACTTTATTTTCACGTTTTAACAATTTGTAATGTATGTTATAATAAATCCATTTAGACAATTTAATAACTTATGAGGCCATGATGACAATCACATGTGCACGTTTTGACAACTTCTTCTTCAAAGCGTGAAAATAAAATTGTCAAAATGTGCACATATGATTGTGATCATGTCCTCATAAATTGTTAAAATATCTAGGTGGAATTGTTATAACATGAATTACAAGTTGTTAAAATATGTTTACGAAGTTATCAAAACATGTATATGTGATTGTCATTATGGCCTCATAAGTTATTAAAATATCCAGGTGGACTTGTCATAACATGCATTACCAGTTGTCAACACTTGCTTACGAAGTTGTTAAAATGTATACATGTGATTGTTATTATGGCCTTATAAGTTAAAATTTAGCATGAAAAGGCGTGAGTTTCTCTTTCATTTTGACATATGCTTTAATGACATGGGTAAATAAGTCATTTCTCTTTTAGACATATTATCACAAAAGTCCTTTAGAACCTCTTAATTAGAAACAAAATTGATAGAATTTTTTTGTTACTTGTTTGATTTTTGAGACCTTATTGCTATTTCTCAAAAAAAAAAAAAAGCATATTGAGGTCTTTTTAGTTTTCATCAACTTTAAATAAGACTCCTAAGGCTCTTTTTTTTTTTCTCCTTTTTCATGCTGATTTTATAGTTTTTCAGTTAAAGCCGTTAGTCTTTAGACCTTCGAAGCTATTAAATAATATAAACAGCAATAAATATTGCTCTTAGAAGTTGCTGACCCATAACGGTGGAAATCTCCCGTGGTCATGTCTCCTTGGCAGTTTTGGAGCCTTGAGGTGCTATGTCTCCTTCTTTAGTCCATGAAATTAAAAATTGTCTAGTATTAATTTAGGCTCATGAAAGACATATTGGTTTTGGATCCGGGCAATGTTTGAAGATGCTTTTGAAAATTATAACACTGGTGTTCAAATGGCAAAAATGAATCTGTATTAAAAAAAATACACTTCCATATTTTTTTTTTTGGCGAAAGGAAGTGCTAATATTATAACATATATGAAGTTATAATAGATGCATAGAACATAAAAAACAAAAGCCCAATAAACACAAACCCTAACCCTGATCTATCAAGAAAAGCATCACACATCCATCACACTTAAACCAAAGAAACAACCAAAAACGTAGCTGCGCCACCACCGCCACAGTACAAAGAGAAGCTTCAACATCCCACCATAAAGCCGATAAATTGGCTGGAAACAAGAGATGGGGTTCATAGAACCACCTTAATAGTCCCATCTCAGTAATATCACTACAATGCGAAGAGCAGTTTTAAAAGAACCACACACGGCCAACGCCGTGAGGTGAAGAGCATCGATATCGACAGTAACAGCAGCACGTCAATCATCTAGAACAACAAAAAACACCACCAAACAAGCCCTGTATAAACATCACCAGATCTATGTCGAGATGCCATAACCCACCGCAAGATGAGAAAGATCTTGGAAGTCCTCAAACTCGCTGGCCCAAAAATCTCCATCAATCCTGTCAATGTTGCCGCATAGATCTGTCTCCACCACAACACACACAGCTGAAAGGAACCTCTAAATCATAGCAACACACACACCCGCTCACGACACACCCACCCTAGCCAAGGCTGGAGAGAGCGATGCCAGAGACGCAGTCGACAAAATTGTCAAACCCTACCAAAGAGGGAGAGTGCTCTCAGAGAGAGAAAGAAGCAGGACTGAGCTCGAAGCGTTCGTCTAATATACTTCCATATTGCTTATTAGCAAAGGGAGACGAACTCACTGATAAAAAAATGATATTTAATTTATGATGCATGCACCTGCTAAAAAACTTATGTTTTCCTTCATGTACCCATGTATGTATAGTAATATTTAATTTTACAAAGGTGACATATTGAATTCGAATCATATCTCATGTTGCTTTTTATATCTCGCATAGATCACTCCTTTGTACATATATTGAGCCTGGTGCTTTGAATTGTTAGATTCAGTTAAACGCACATGAAGTAACATTTATTGACTACTCCCTCCTATTTTTAATATAAGAGCCCATTGACTCTTTTTTTTCAAGAGATTAATGAAATTAAATAAACTAGTTAATTACTCCCTCCAATTCTAATTATAAAATCCCGTTAACTTTTTTGGAGAATCTTAAGAATGTTAATTACATTATTTAATCATATCATATATTAGTTCATAAGTCAAACAACATAATTTAAAGAAAAACGATAAATTTTATGTCTTAAAGTAATGTAATTAGCTTTTTTAGGATTTTTTTATGATTAAAAAAAAAATCAACAGACCCATATAATTATGGCTGAAGGGAGTATAATATATATTGTGCATGCATGATTATATTTTATACCAGTTTATAAGTGTTGGAAATAATGAGTATGTGTATCATAAAGAACAATTCCTATATTATTTGGGATTATAAAGGTCCAAATAATTAGTGACTATCTTAAGCTAAGAAAATGAATAAACTCGTATAATAATGGGCCACCGGTTGAAATCTGACAATATCTCCCCTCTCCTTGTGTATGAGTTAAAAACGGATTGAAAAATTTTTTTTAGCAAGAGATTTTTTGAGAAAATTTAAAATTTTATTTAATGTGAAGAGCTTACTCAAATAAACAATTATTTTATACTTTTAACATTGGATCATTGGGACATTCATTTTTTACTTCAAGCCACACGTACACCATAACATTCTTTTAATGTCATAAATGGGTTAATCATTTCCTTTAATGGGTTTTAAGCACCAACGTTTTAAAACATCTTTTTTAATCCAATTTATGTGTGTGTATGGCTTATAAAACGTTGGTTATTAAGTCTCTAAAAATCTGCCAATGTCTCTACAATCCGTGGCCTATATAAGGCCGTGATATTGTCTGAAAAGAAAAAAAAGGCACACATGGGTTTTCCTCCTCTAATTTTTATTTACCAAGTTTAATTATATTTCATCATTCTGTTCACTCTATTTTACAGGAATAATCTGTTTTATTCTGTAAAGTGATACTTTTTATCTATCACAGTGTTCTTGGACACGACTATAATTATTTATTTTTTCTGTAAGTGTTGCCGCTAATAGTATCTAAAAAGGAGCTGAAAGACCTATTTATTACATGACAATTTAAGAATTGATACCAACAATAAATACAGAGGAAAAGGTATAGTATAACGGCCTAAAAAAAAGGAAAAGATATAGAAATATAACTCATTCATTCAAACTCCCATGTCATTACTCATTAGTGGCAAGATCATGCTGGATATGACCCACTTTAAGCGCTGTGCTTTTAATTATAAATTGGTTGAATGATACTTTTCTCTGAGCAAAATTAAAAGAAAAAAGAAAAAGATATTTCTTTTATTAATAATTCAGATTAGGCGCATTAATTAGTCCATGAAGCTACAAGCCAACAGCAATACCTGTTCAAGTGCAACTCACATTAATTATACGCAATGGTCGACGGTTGGATTTTATTTCGGCTTAGATTTTTGTTTTTAATCCAATGATTGATGCGTTTGCGTGTCTCAGGGGTGTGGGTCCCACTTTCCAATCCGGCACGTGCATGGGGCCTATCATGTGCCGACTTCCACATAAAAATTAAAGAAAATCTTAAAACAAATAAGGGAAATAAAGAAAAAACGTACAATGAAATTAGAAAATTTAAAATTAATTTTTTTTTTCATAATTATAAAAACACCACTAAATTTTTAACAACTTGAGTATCTTAATTCACAACAAGAGTATCTCAATTAACAATATCAGCACAAACAACTCACATCATAAATACGTAGTACCTGGTGTTGTTAATTTAAATACTCGTGTTGTGAATTATGATACTCGTATTATTAAAAATCAAGTGACATTTTTGTAATTACGTAAAAATATAAAAAGGCTGATTTAGAATTTTTCGATTTCACTGTATTGAATTGAGATTTCCCTATTTTTCTTTTTTTTTTAAAAAATTCCCTAAAAATTAAAAGAAAAAGTTCATACGTAGGTCCTTATAGTTTTTATCAATTTTCACTAAGGCCTCTGATTTTTTTTTCCACCCTTCTTTATTCATTTCTTATCGTTTCTTCACTTAAAGCCACTAGCCCCTGAGCCTTCAAAGCTGTTAAATAATACCAATAATGTTTTTTTTTATATAGAAAAGTTTAAATAAGTTGGACACTAGTCATTTAGCACAGGGGCAAACTCATTATTTGTGCCAGCTTATTAATTCCTTAGCATCTTCTCTTTTCCATCATTCTCACAATTTGTAATTTGTAAATGGCTCACTGTTCCACATCTCCATGACACCACTGATGGTCTTTGGACATCTCCACAAGTCATGATGTATGTCTCCTTAGCAGTTTTTTTCTTTTTTGTTTTTATAATGACAATGCCAAGTGTCACATTTAGGTTACATAACACACAAAGCAAATAAACTAAAAGAATCCAATCTTAACTTAAATTAGTTAACATTAGATTCAAAAACTTTTTATTTTTCAATATGTGTCCATATATATGTGTGTAGATAGTACTAATATTTAATTTTACAAAGGTGACATGTTGAATTCGAATCATATCTCATGTTGCTTTCTATATATATCTCCCATATATATAGATCACTCCTTTAATTTGTTACATATATTGAGCCTCGTGCTTCTTGCTTTCATGATCCGCCAAGTATATATATTACTCATATATATACTATCCTTTTTCTTTTCAAGTTGTTCATGTTACACAATTCTAATTCTTTGAACGGGTTCGAGCTCGACTAAACAAGACGCGCGTGACTGTGGGGATGGCCAAAGACAATCCCAATTAATGTATAACCACTCCAATAGTACAAATATAAGGACTTAATAAAAAGAAGGGAAAAAATGTGGGGACCTGATTCAATATCGACCAAAATCATAAGATCTCTGCATTAATTTTTTAAAATTAAAAAGGGAAAAATCCCATAAAAAGACCAAGGATATAAAAAAAGAATAGATTAGAGCTACGAAATTTAAAGATCCCAAATCACGTTTTTTTGTATTTTTTTTCTAGAATTATGAAAATACCACCGAATATTAATAATACGGGTTCTTAATTCACCACAAGACTATTTACATTGAGATAGTCTTGTTGTTAATTGAGATAGTTTTATTGTGAATTAAGAGCCTCGTGTTATTAAAATTTAGTGGTATTTTTATAATTAAAAGAAAATATAAAAAAGCCTAATTTAAGATCTCTTCATTTTACAACAGCTCTGGTAGAGCCGGTAATACAGTTTTTAACCGTGGGCCGAGCCCACCTAAACTGAAGTATAGGTGGTTTGGGTTTAGAAAAAGTGGGACCGTTTTTTAGCGGATCTTTCAGGTCCGAAC
>JBAGKO010000001.1:1753445-1765488 GCA_037177275.1 Acacia concinna | reverse complement strand
CAGGGTAGAGCTAACCTTAGAGCTCTATTACCTCCCTCCTCACGTTGCCTTTTATAGGCAGAAATCCATATGGCCGTTGAGTAGTAATAATGATAATTAATGACAGTTTAATGACAATTAAAATGACAGTTATAAAATAAGAATTGATTGTAATTAAATGTAATAAAACCATTTAATTGTCATTAAAACTGTTAATTAAAATTCCAACGGTCAGTTCAAGAACTCCTCTCATCAGCCTTTTACTAACTCAGCTCATATCCAATAGTATACTAGGGTATTTCTAGTCTTGAGTTATATGAGACTTCTTCCTTTGACACACTTACACACAATAACTACAACAAAATATACGTGCAATTGCTTTTGAATCTATCCCAAACCAATGCTCTCGTCATTTTTACCGCCCCTCTTTCAATTTATTTGGTTTTCATAGTATTTTTCTTTCAACTTTTTTAGTTTCTAGCCATGAAAATAAGATTTATGAGAAGAAGAAATTGCCAAAAGCTAATGTAGTTCTCGTTTAGAATAACTTATTTTAAAATAATAAGATCTTATTTGTGGAGTATTAAGTAAGCATGTAAGATGGGTCTTTCTTATATTTTGTGTATAAAATCTTATTTGCCCAAATAAACTATAACAAACAAGGCTTACTATAAAAGAAAGAAAAATTTTGGTTTTTGTTGGAAGTAGCAAACTGATAATGATATGTGACGCAAGCATATTGGGTCTACCAACTGAATGATGAGTTGGCATGTCATAAATGATATTTGATTAACTTAATGGATAAATTTAAATTTGGATAATGTAAGAGTAAATTTGTTACATTTTATAAACTTCTAAAATGGTATTGGTCTTAAAATTACTTTTTAGTATCTAATGCTTATCAGTAAAAAATTTTAAAGAAAAAATAAACTTTATTTCATTAAAAAACCAACTTAAGCTTAAATGGATGTTTGTTATGATTTTGACGAGGGTAATTAATTTTTTTCTTAAAATTAAAATGACCTTAAAGTATTTTGACCTATCTAATAACTACTAATTTCTTTAGTCGTAAATATAAAAGTCTTTTATAAAAGGGCTTTATATTTAAAATTGGATGAGTACTATTTTTTTCCTAATTTATTAATTATTGGGATATAATTGTACGTATGTAGCTTTGACCGGCTGTTCTAGCTAATTCGTTTATGATCATCTTTCATCAGCTATATATGCCATTAACTTCATGGGTTATCATATTTTGATGATTTTTTTTGGCCAACATCATATTTTAATGAACAGTAGTACTAATAATTAATATTATAATGCCTCAACTTGCCAATCTAGTTGGAATATTCTTTCCCCTCACGTTTCCTTCAAAGGATTCTACTCTATCCACACACCTTCGTGTGGGCTCCACTCACCCAGTGACACTTCTAATCATTCACTTTGTTAAAAGAGAATTTTCAAATTTTTACTAAGGAAAACTATTAAGATAGGTAAAACAAAAATAAGTGTTATCAAAATCTCATGTCAAAGGAATTCGAATCTTTCAAATTTCTTCAAATCTTTTAAATTGACTAATATGCCCTTAACTATAATTTGAAAGAGCATAAAAAGTGGATGAAGTTTTGAAATAGGATATTGAAGCTATAATTTATAATCTCATATTGTTATTGACCCTTAAAAATTAGGAAAAATTTTAAAAAAAGATAAGTGAAATAGGAAAAAGACAATTCAGTACAGCAAAATATAAAAATCTCAAAGCAGTCTGTTTTGTACTTTTTTTTAGGTAATTACGAAAATGCCACTGAATTTTTCACAACACCCGTTTCGTAATTCACAACACGGGTATCTAAATTAACACCAGGTACTACGTATTTACACTATGAGTTGTAAATACGTAATACCTGGTGTTGTGAGTTACGAAACCCATGTTGTGAATAACGAAACGGGTGTTGTGAAAAATTCAATGGCATTTTCGTAATTACCCAAAGAATTACAAAACAGACTGATTTGATATTTTCAGATTTTACTGTACTGAATTGTCTTTTCCCTATTTCCAACATCTTTTTTAGAATTCTCCCTAAAAATTATGTCCTAAAAAAATGATATAAAAATAAATTTATAATATTTCATATCCCAAATGCCTCCCTATGATTTGACTTGAGATTTTTTAAATTGACCATATTGTAAAAGTTGTCACTTAAACATCTTAGGATTACAAGGTCAAACTAATGTTTCATTTTTCAAAACATAGCCGGTAAAATTATGATATGTATTTAAACATATTACCACTGCTTACTATTATTATTCATTAGACATATGGTTCTCATTTTATACTCATCACAATAATAAGTAATTAATTTCTTGTCATTATGATAAGATCTCAACTGTTTAAATTTAATCTGAACAATCTAAATTAAAAATTATTAATTTATCATTTTTAAATAATTAATTCATTTTATAAGAAATGATAGTTATACTTTTTTAAAATCTACATGTTATAAAATAAAATTTTGTTTAAAATACAATAATTTAATTAGACTCAATTTAAATTGTTTAAAATTAACTTAATAGTGATGATAGGCAATGAACATTTTAATGTGCTCCAATTTTGACTTAAAATTCAATAGGAATTAAATAAGCACGCATACCAGTTCCAGAAGGCAAAAATGCTTGTGGTATACGCGCTTCTTGCTGAAAAAAAGAAGAAACTAATTAAAGATGAAATATAATTATTATTTTTAAGCACATTTTATTGTTTTGTTCCAACATAAATAAATATACAAACGAAGAGCAATCTGTTTCGTAATCAAGTAGTCCATCAAGTGGCTGTTTGCACTGCTCATCATTATGGACCACACTCAAAAATAACATTGTCGTGGTCATGTATCTTAGCTTTGACCTATATATATAATTGAAAAGCTCTTGTCATACATACATTGACACTAATACATATACACACACATATATATATGATCTTGGGATATATATATACATCCGACCAATAAATAATTTTGACTGTCACGCGGCTTTAGTCTTTTTTTTTTCCCCTCTCTCAAACGGCTTTAGGCGTTTGACCATATACATTTAATAAAAATATTATACTGTATTAACGAAAAAATAGTAGGCAGAAAATGTAAACATTCACTATAGAGCCGGTAAAATGGTTTTTAACCGTGGGCTGAGTCTGCCCAAACTGAAATATGGGTGGTTTGGGTTTAAAAAAAGTGGGACTGTTTTTTAGCGGATCTTTTAGGCCCGAACCCATATGGGCTCAGCCCGTGGCGGTCCGGACCGGTGGGCTCACGGTTAACCGTATTTTAACCGTATTTTTTTTAAAAAAAAACGTGTAGGCCTAAGTGCTGGAGGTCAAGAAAGTGTTGTAGCTTCTTCACATCATATTTCAAATTGTGAAGTTTCAAATTCCAACACTATTAATATTAAATGATTGTTGATTTGTTGGTCACTTTGTAGTTTATATTTCTATAATGCGTGGAGTGTAGACTATTAATTTATATTTTTTAACTTGTAACTTGTAAGTGAAAGTTGACTGATTCTAAACTTCCAGTGGATTTATTAATTATTATCTAAAGCTTCTTAACCATTTCTTTATTGTTTGATTTTGAGTTATGACGTTCTGGAGAAAAAAATTTCAATGCTTATTTTTTTAAAAAAAGTTTGTAAAATAGGGAAAAAATATGGGCTGGCTCGCCCAAACTGCCAGCTCAGCGGTCCTAAATTGGACTTGGCAAATGTTAGTCTATATAAATATGGGTCTTTTAAGTTCGAACCCATATAGCTCCAACCTATAGTGGTCCGCACATATTACCGGTTCTAAGATCTGGTCTATTATTTATCTATTTCCTCGATATTTTTTAAAGATTTTTCCAATTAAAATCTCGAAACCCAACAAAAGTGAGAAAGAGAAAGGATAAGGCCCCGAATCAAGCAGGACAGAGTGGATCCGGTCTCTTGTTGTCAACATGTCGGCAGCACATCACATTACCCCTCTTCTCGACACGTGTCATGCAGCTGGCTCCTCCTCTCTCTAACCCGACGGCCCCACCACATTGCATCACATAAAATCTTCGTAACATCATTATTGGCATTTGGCAGTTCCGCAGTCATATTTTGTTGAAGTTACCATATTGACCTCCTCATGGTTATCATTAAGTAAAGGATTCATTTACCGACACTAATAAGAATTTGTCATGGCCCCCAAAAAAAAAATAATAATAATAATAAATGAGTATTAGATACTTTTTTTCTAGAATATCTTTTTTATTCTTGTATATTAAAATTATCTCTTGATAAAAACTCTTCAATGTGTGCTATTAATTGGGATAATTTAAAACAAAAATTATAAATTTTAAAAATAAAGTGAATTGAGATATTATATTTAAATGTAATATAAACCTTTTATTTAATTATTATATTAGGGATAAAAAGAGTGTTAAAAATGGGACATAGTGAATATTAACAGTTGACCAAACAAAAAGAATACTAAATACACAGTACTAATACGCAAGGTTTTTTTTTTTTTATTGATATGGTGTTTTGTAATTTTATTTTTTCACAAAATTGAAGTCTTACTCAGTTAAATCAGTTAAAGCAGATGACATATAAATTAATGCTTCCCCCAAAAATAAAACCACACACTGACAAACTATATCAAAATAATTAGAATCAAGACCAATGTGTTACACGTCTGTCAATATTAAGGTGTATGTAATAGAATTAGAATGAGATGACAGAAAAAATTTATACCATTACAGTATTATTATTATTATTATTATTATTTTGCTAGCATATCATTATGTATTACTATACTATGAACATAGATGTAATGGAAAACGACAAAAAACTTGTTTACGATAAAAACATGTAGAACAAAATTAAATTATTTATCGATGTTAAAATATAGATAAAACGTGAAAAATCAACTATTAATTATCAGTCATTAAAATAATTATAATTATATTTATATGATGTTTTTAAATAAATAAATAAATATTGTTGAATATGTTCCAAACGTGTTGTTTTCATTCAAACTTTGTCTCACGAGAATTTCCATATTTTTAAAATGGATGCACTTGCCTGATGGCGCGCGAGCACGGTGACCCCATTAAACAAAGGATAAGAGAATTGGCAAATAACAATCATTTCACATTGTCGCTTACTTCATCATGCAAAGAAGTTTAAGTTTTGAGTCGGCAAAAAAAAAAATTTATTAGTTTACGATAATACTCCCTCCATTTCTATTTATAATATTTTTTAGAGAATTTTAAAAAAATACTAAAAAAATTAATTATGTTATTTTAAAAATTAAAGTTTATCGTTTTTCATTAAATTATATTGTTTGACTTATAAACTACTATATAATATAATAAAACACAACATATGATATTATTAAGTAATGTAATTAGTTTTTTTAAGATTTTTTTTATGATTCTTCAAAAAAGTTTTATAAATATGTAAACTCGTGAGTTTGATAATCTTAATTATTATAACTCTAAAATATTGCCAACTTTTTTGTACTTTAGTTTATCATCCCGTACTAATATATATAAGACCCTGTCAAATTAAGTATTCGACACGAGCAAAATATGATTGACGACCCTGAAAACAAATGTCAATGAGGCTATGAATAATGTAATTTACTAATTTTCCTTAGAAGCTTAATTAATTGCTTTTGCTAACTTTGGCCCAATCCTGAAATAGATGCATGATATTGACTTGCTTGAGCATCCAATGGATATCATTTCGAGTACTAATAGATATTTTATATTTCAAAAAAAAACAAATTAAAATCAAAGCAATTGATAGCCCAGTTTCATTGTTTCAATTTGAAGCAATTCATCAAATGATAAGAACAACTGCCACGCTAACATTTACTTTAATCATTGTACTTGACGTGTTTAGTTTGTACCATCCAGCTAGAACATCTGGCTTAAGTGTTCTTTTTTTAAAAATATCTTTATTGACATCTTAACAAAATATTTTTTTAAAAAATAATTTGTCAATAATTTTAATATAGAATATATAAATATATACAGTATATAGTCATATCATATAGTTTTAATATAAGACGTATTTAAAGAATTAATCATAATTCTAAATATAATGAACATTTTTTAGTGAGAGGAAACGTGAGAATGAATGAAAATGAAGAGAATATTGTATACAATACATGATTAAGGTTGTGTTTGACAAATGTTTGAAGTACCTTAAGCAACGGTGACTTAAAAAAAGGCAAATGAAAAAAGTGTTTAACAATTACTTTAAAGTCACATCTCATAGCTAGTTTATTTTTAAAAAAAATACTTAAGAAAGGAAGCTCCCCAATAAGGTTTTTTACCAAAAAAAAAAATCATTTTTATTATTTTTAATTTAAATACAAGTCGCTTTTATAATCTGATTTATTTTTTTAAGCCAATTTTAAAAAATTACTTTTAAAAAATCACTTTTTTTACTGCTCTAACTAATGAATTAATTTTTTAAAAATAATAAATTAAGCAAATATATGATTGAGAAATAATAATATTTGTTTTATGCTGAGGGCAATATAGGAATTTCGTATTTAATCGCAGGGCATCATTGTCATATCGAAAATTCGTTCATCCCCGATCCTTTTCCATTTTCAAATCTATACCTCTTTCTTTGTTGCGGATAAAATATTATTCTCTTCCTTTCAATGGGTCACCATGTCTTCAATCCATATATTCCGCACTCTCTTCTCTCTCCTTTCCTCCAACGCCACACAAACACACACTCTCTCTTATCGCATCAGATTCAGAAACTGAAAGGAGGAGAAGGATCGGAGGTTTTTTTCCCATCAAAATGGATTTGCTTCTGAAATGAAAAGGCTAAACGGTCGCCATCACAAGTCACAACAGCTACTACCTTGCTTATCCATGCTCAAACGTATAATTTCCCTTTTCTCTTAATTTGTTTGGTTCCGTACAACTGCTTCTCCTTCTCCGCCATCTGCAATAACTGACTGTATTTCTCGCCCGATGTGCCGCATTTGAATTATCTCACTCTGTTTGAAGAGGAAAGAGGAGGTGAATTAGAGCCTTCACTTCGACTTCGACATGGATTTGTCTTCGTTCCTGACGTCGCTGGGGACGTCGTTTGTGATTTTCGTGGTGCTCATGCTTCTATTCGCGTGTTTATCCGCTAGACCTGGGAACAATGTGGTGTATTATCCCAACCGGATCCTCAAGGGCTTGGATCCGGAGGAAAGCAGTTCCAAGATCCGGAATCCTTTGTCTTGGATCTTCGAGGCGTTTTCGTCCACGGAGAAGGACGTCATCGCCATGTCCGGCGTCGATACTGCCGTCTACTTCGTGTTCTTGAGCACTGGTCAGTTTTAAAACAATCTTCCCCTCTATTTATTCTTTCCTTTCACTTCCTCTTGTCATAATGATCAATTTCCCCACCTTTTTTCTCTGTAATACATTTAGCTGCTGTTTTGATGAAGATAGATATAGATCTAATACGATATTTATAAGCAGCAAGTTTCGTACCATTCTTTTCCCTTTTCGGGGAACGCTCCACCAGTTTGTTTACAGTACGGACAAAGTTGGTATGTGCGTAAGAGTCCCTACAAGTGTATTGCTTGGGGTAAAATTTTGAGAAACTATAAGATATATCATACTCCGTATTTATGAACTACGTCACATTTATTACCCCTCGAGTGTTTTTTGTACTCGTGAGTCTCTCCCCCCCCCCCCCCCCAAATTTTTGGGCTTCATGCTCGTACTTTCTTTTTCTAATCATTATTCCTTCTTAATTAGGAAATTTATTCACATGATAAAAGGAGGAGCAAGTTTTCTAAATTACTACTCCCTCCGCCGGTCCTAAATTCTGTGTTGAATTTAAAAATTAGTTTCTACCTTGATATTTTTTTTAGTTTTACAGCAAACTGATCCTCTATTTATTTTATAATTTAAAATTATTATATAATTATGCATTTGAATTGATGGAATATTAGTTTGGTTAAAAGATGTTTACATTTGAATATTTGATCAAATATTAAAAAACATATCGTAACTTTATTTCAATAAAAATATGAAAAATTTATTTAAAAAAAATTAATGCTAAGCTTTTATTCATAAGATCCAATTATGCATCGATTAATTTTTATGTTCGAACAATTGATTAACATTTAAATACATTTAATTATGTTCTTCTTGTAATATGTCAGTGTTGGGCATCCTTGTGTTATCCGGCATTATACTGCTACCACTTCTTCTGCCGGTTGCTATTACTGATCATGGAGCTAAGTCTAATTCAGATACTGTTAGCAATGGGACGCTCAACGAACTGGACAGGTTATCTATGGCAAATATCACAGTAAAGAGTCCAAGGCTGTGGGCATTTCTTATTGCCACTTACTGGGCCTCTTCTGTTTCTTTGTACCTCTTATGGAAAGCCTACAAGCATGTATCAGGCCTGCGATCTGAAGCTCTTAGGTCTCCTGATGTGAAACCTGAACAATTTGCTGTAGTTGTTAGAGACATACCTCCTCAACCTGAAGGCCAGACTAGGAAAGATCAGGTTGACTCATATTTTCAAACCATCTATCCTGAGACTTATTACAGATCCATGATTGTCACTGACAACAAAGAGGTACTTTGTCCATTCCACTGTCCTTATTCATGTTCTCTCACTCACTGTTCTTGATTCCCTACTTTATGTCGTTGAGCTTGCCTTTATACTCTTGTGGTCCTATTTATAGGCTAGAGCTTCTTGATTCTCTACCTTGTGTTAGAGTTTGCTTTTACTATATACTCTTTTGGTCCTATTTATACAGGGTATAGAAAGAAGAAAGAAATTTTTTTATTTAAGTATTCTATTTTACTCTTAATTTATTATTGTATTGACTTTATTCTCATGTAAAATAATGTATATTAAATAGAGATGAAGTTGGGAGATTGTTGAATTTTGAGATAGAGCTAATGCAATTTAAGGTTTGATTGATATGTATAAAACATGTTAGAAGTATTTATAAATAGGACCAGAGTAAATTATATTTGCTGTGACATTTAGAATTTGCTCTTTGTAAACTCATTTTGTCTATGGTGCTTCTTTCCTAATTTTTTTAATGCTTTTGAGTTTTGAGTCTTCGGTGTTATAATATATGGTAGTAATTCAATAACTTTAAGATTACGATTAATGCTTACAGGTAAACAAGATTTGGGAGGAGTTAGAAGGGTATAAGAAGAAGCTAGCACGTGCTGAAGCTGTATATGAAGCGTCAAAAACAGCATCCAAGCCAGAAGGAACAAGGCCAACTAACAAGACTGGTTTCCTTGGTCTTCTTGGTGAAAAGGTGGATACCATAGAATATTGCAATGAAAAGATAAATGAACTAGCGGCTAAATTGGAATCTGAGCAAAAGGTCACTCTCAAAGAAAAACAGCTGAATGCTGCTCTGGTTTTCTTCACGGATAGAGTAGCTGCAGCATCCGCAGCTCAGTGCTTACACGCGCAAATGGTGGACACGTGGACAGTGTTTGATGCTCCTGAACCACGACAACTTATATGGTCAAATTTGCATATAAAGTTTTTCGAAAGAGAGCTTAGGCAATATGTGGTGTATATCATTGTTGCTCTAACTATATTCTTTTACATGATTCCAATTACGTTTGTTTCTGCTTTCACAACCCTGAAGAATTTGATGAAATATCTACCATTCATAAAGCCCCTTGTGCGTATCACTGCTCTGAAGACAGTGTTGGAAGCTTACCTCCCTCAAATTGCATTGCTTGTCTTTTTAGCTATGTTGCCTAAGCTCCTCTTGTTTCTATCTAAGCTTGAGGGCATTCCAACAGAAAGTCATGCAGTTAGGGCTGCTTCTGGGAAATATTTCTATTTTACTGTGCTTAATGTTTTCATCGGAGTTACTGTGGGTGGTACCTTGTTCAGCACATTCAAGACCATTCAGAAGAACCCAGACCAAATTGTGTCCTTGCTTGCTCAGAAACTTCCTGGCAATGCTACGTTCTTTCTGACCTTTGTGGCTCTCAAGTAAGTTACCCTCCTGATGTTTGGTTTCTTCTATTTATATTACTCACTATAGGCGCATAATGATGTGTCTTAGAAAAAAAAAATCCTCTGCATTGTATGTTTTTGTTGGAGAACCTAATAATTATCTGCTGAGAAACTTTACACAAGTCGTGTGCTTTTTGTAATGCTAGCCTTCTGATGATAGCTGAGTAATATTGATGGGATTATCAGAGACTGCTGCTTCACATTATCTCTTTATTCCATTTTTTTCTTAGATACACTTTAAGGAGGAGATAAGATGAATTTTTTGAAACCTGGCTGTAACAACATGCTATTTTCTTTCTTGCTTTGGTTTTACTACAGAAATTTGAACTATTCCTCCCATACACAAGAAGAACAAAATTTTACCGTTTCTTTGGATCCAAATTTACTGATTTGGCGTTTTTTTTAATTGTTTTTAATCATCTGTCTCAGATTTTTCGTTGGCTATGGGCTTGAACTGACCCGCATAGTTCCTCTTATTATATACCATTTGAAGAGGAAGTTCCTTTGTAAGACTGAAGCGGAGGTGAAAGAAGCTTGGTTTCCTGGAGATCTTGGCTATGGGACCAGAGTTCCTGCAGACATGCTGATTGTTACAATTATTCTCTGCTACTCTGTTATTGCTCCTTTAATAATCCCATTTGGAGTTCTTTATTTTGGTCTAGGATGGCTTATACTTCGAAATCAGGTGAGGTTCTGGTAATTTTGTCTGACACTACTTCAGCTTTTTTCTTTGGCATTTCCTCAGTGTAGCTTTAAAATATCGTATCTCATAACATTGTCAAATTCTAAGAGTAAAACATTTTGCTACTACTGAGACTTTCCTTAAGTTATATCAGTAAAACCTCAAGATTTAACCATTTTTTAACATTTTGTTCTTATCCCTGTATTAACAGGCACTGAAAGTTTATGTTCCATCTTATGAAAGTTATGGAAGAATGTGGCCTCACATTAACAACCGTGTACTAGCATCTTTAATATTATTCCAACTTACCATGGTTGGTTACTTCGGCGTGCAGAGATTTGTTTATGCGCCATTGCTAATTCCTATTCCGATCTCGTCCTTAGTTTTCGGTTTTGTCTGTGCAAAGAAATTCTACCCTGCATTTCAGCATCCTGCCCTTGAGGTGGTAGTTCCTAGTCTGAAGGATCGTCCAAACTTGGAACAGATTTTCAGATCATTCATTCCACCAAGCTTGAGTTCTGACAAGGTTGATGATGATCACTTTGAGGACGCCCTGTCCCAGGTTTCAAGATCAACATCATTTGTCTGATGTGTGTAATTATGTGAGTTACAGCTTACTTCCACTCGACAATTGTAGTGTTGTGGTGATTAGTGATGTTTTATTTGTGAATTCTATTAATTATTATTTGTTGATAAATAGGCGGTAGGAGCCAGTTTGTTGATTGATTGTGTATCTTGTAATATTGAATTTATGACCATGTAAGATTGGTGGCTTGAAAAGTTATTGTATCAGCATGCTTAAGTTTATGTGCAAATAGATGGAGCTTTTGTAGATAGTTGTGGATTAGCACAGGGAAGAACTTCATTTCACTGCACTCTTGATATACAAGAGGCCTGGCTTTTCAGCCCATTGACATTGCTTTTAGGTGTTTCCACAGAAGGAAAATTACCCAATTGACTGTATTTGAAACATTTAGAGTGTGTTTGTTTTAACGTTTGAGGGACGATTCACCAAATCTAAGGCACGATTGCCGATAAAGGGGAAAAGTAAGTGTTTGGACGGGTGATATATTTGACTGGAGAAGCAGCATCTACCGTAAGGATTTAATAAGCATAATTTTTTATGCTTTTGGTCCGATTCAAGTGGCCCGATTGGGGTGTTTTTTTTTTTTTTAATTTTCTGTTATTATTTACTCCCTTTAATTTTAATTATAAGATCTAATTAATTTTTTTTATAGAGAATAAGAAAATCAAAAGAGTCAACTAGATCATATAATTAAAACCGAAGATAATATAAATATCACACATTATTTATATGTAATA
>JBAGKO010000001.1:1738462-1753345 GCA_037177275.1 Acacia concinna | reverse complement strand
TAGATCTTATAATTAGGATTGCGATAGTATAAATATCACAATATATTTAGATATATGTGTAATCTATATAATATGATCTATGCCCTTTTTAATCATTTACTATCAAAAGTAACTTTTACAAAATTTCAACCAAACACACTTACTTTTGCATAAGTAACTTTTAACTTCTACAATCTTTATTTCAAACACAAATCAAATTACCCAATTTTATTTTTACCCAATCATACTTTTATTCAATCTTACTTTTTCAAAAGTACCGATTGCAGTCTTTAATCCAAATACACCTTTAATCATATACAAGTCACTCAAAACAAAAAATGATTTCACATATGACAAGAAAGTCGCCCCTTCACGGACATCTGATAAAACTGGAACGACACATATAACAAGAACATCGCAAACCTCTGATATGTAATTTTGCAATTACACTCAACATACAGAATCTTTACATGTTCAACCTTATTCATTGAATTGAATAAATGAAGCATATCAGGTTGAGGTATTAATATGCCACCATTGCCATCTTGTCCCTCCTCTATGCCTTGCAAATGAAAGCGTTTAAGCCCAATCTCTTAATCATATAAAACCCATAATCAGATTCAGAGGTTAAAAGAATTTCTCACAGCAAGCACAAAGCTTCCATTTGTCTGCATCCATCGCTCTAATCCAAGAATAGTATTACCTCATACAACACAAGGGCTCACAGCAAGCATTTGCAGTGTTGCTTGTCATAAAAAAAGAATTCTGCGTAAGAAGTGCCTCACACATTTGGAGTTTAAACCAGAGGTCAGGCGCGAGTCAAGAATCTATTCCCGAGAAAGGAAATGCAATCCATTCAGCAAAATCTTGTAGGTCTTGTCATTCATTGAAATGTCTCTTTTCCTCCATTCATCAAGTAATTCAAAGGCCTCATTGCCTCTCCCTTCTCTACACAACCCTTCCAATACAGTCTTGTAAGTCAATTGATCAGGGGACCTAGAATTACCCAACATATCAAACACAATCTCAATAGCATCCTCAAACCTCCTCTCCAAAGCAAGACTACAAATGATTATCACATAAGTACTAGAACTTGGCACCAAACATTTGCTCCTCATCTCCTTAAAATACCCTAAGCCTTGATTCACCCTCCCTTTCTCACACAATCCCTTTGCAATGTAACCATAGGTATAAGCATTAGGCTCGCACCCATATAATCCCATTTCACGGAAAACCCTGATGGCCTCATCAACTTCCAAACACTTTGCGTAAGCTTTTATAATCATATTCAACACAAAAGTGTCAGGAATAACCCCAGACGCCTTCATCTGCTTGGTCATTGATCTAACAGCATGTAAATACACATAACACACATTCAACTTATTAAACCTCCTGAGAAGTGAATTGAACAACAAGGAGTAAGTTTCAAGTGTTGGCTTACAATCCTCGGACTTCAACATTTTCTTATACACATCAAAAGCACGATTAAAAAGGAACTTCCGACCACAACAAAATCTGATAATAGAGTTGTATAGAGGAACGCTGACATCACAAGCACCAGCAATTACCTCTTCTACTAGAGTTTCTGCATGTCGATACCGCCTACCCGCAATGAGTTGCTTGATCATAGTAAGGTATGTGACATTGTTGTGCTTATAACCACGTTGCTGGGCAGTCCATCGGAAGATGTCAAGTGCAAGATCAGGGTCCGATTGAGCGCGCAAGGCTTCGTCGACATCATACGGAGTGAACCCAGGTTTAAGCCTCTGAATCCATGTCTCAAATTGCTTCTCCAATGGTGTTCTTGTACGAGGGCTAGGGTTTGTGAGTAGGGGTTCGAGGTTTTGATCTTGGCCAGGTGAGGACGAAATTGAGCGAGCATAGGGGAAGTGACCTAGAGAAAAAACGGATTGTGGTTGAAGGGGACGAGGGTAGGAAGAATAAGAACAGAGGATATATATGTTTCTGGGAATGGAAGAAAGGAAGCGTTTTGAAGGCACAGACATAATTTTTTCCACAAAAGAGACTTTAAGTAGCAGAAGCAGATTGGCTATCAAACCGGTGTAGAGATTTGCTGAGGCTAGCAGTTGCACTGGAGAGAGAGTGCACAAGTGCAAATTCTATTTTTTCGTTATGGAGCTGAGATCAATCCAATAGCACCCCATCTTCTCACTATAATTTGTACACTTTCTTCAACATTCAATAAAATAAGATACTAATAAGCCACTTCCCCAAGGTACCTCTCTTATGCGCCAAAATGAATGGGAGGGGCTCCTTATTTATAGGCTTGAGTTGGGACATGGAGGGAATTACCAAAATTGTTAAAAAAATAATATTTTATGCTCCTTGCATCCCCACATGACACATGTCCTTTCTACATGCTTCTTGGCCTTTTCTTGGCTTATTTCTTAAGACAAAATGTTAGGCTTCTGCTGGGTTAAGGGGACCCACATATTTCAGTATTCTAGGACAATTTTTTCTGTACTGCCTTAATAATCCAGAAATTCTAGAAAATTACATACTCATAAAAAATTCTCAAATTTTTTTCAAAAATCTCTAAATAGTTCAGTAGGCTACAATCAAAATTTTAGAATTTTTTGACATCTGGAGCTCCTAAAATTAATTTTTCTCAGAAGAAGTCTTTTATATTGGCGATAAATCGATTTCAACAATTTCTAATAATTCCTCTGGACTTCTTCCTGACATCCAATAAATCTCATAAATCCTCTAAAATATTATATTAATTTTTCTTAATCCCAGTATAGAACAATGAGACCTCTAAATATCTGATATAATTAATTTCTGGCAAAAAACTTGATCTGGCCAGAAATTAATAAAATATTAATAAATTCACCAAAAATTCATATGGCCTCTAAAAATCATTCTGACTGTCCCATACTGTTCTAGATGCTCTAAAACATTTTCTGAGATTTTATGGGAAATTTTGGGGCTTTCAAACTTGACCAAAATTCAGTCTCTAACTTTGCCGAATTTTTACTTTTTGCTCATAGGTCCTTCCCCGGATTTCACTTCAAAAGTTGTGAGATATTTCAATCTTCTACAAACTAAGGCCTTCTGTCCATCCCAAATACCTCATCTAGACCTCCAAAAATATTAGGGTATGACCCATGGTCTACCCAAAATTCTCCATTCAGGCCTAAAATTTTTTTAGGATTTTACAGTTGGTGGCTAGTTGCAAAGAAGACGAGTAGTGGATCTGAACTCTAGAGACTTGGCCCTCTTAATTAGCAAAGCCCAACTGCACAGACAATTAGGGATTGTAATTAGTTTATGAATCCTACATTTAAAAAAAAAAAAAGGGTAAAAGGGCAAAATTGCTCTAGAAGTATTGTCCTAGGGGCAAATTTGCCCCAAAAGTTTTAAAAGTTAAGTAATTTTGCCCCTACCATCAGTTGACCAATTTGTTCAGCTGGCGGTCTATATGTCATGCGCTGTATTTTTGCTAAGGTGAAAATTTGTGCCAAAACTTTTAAATATAATTTTTTAAA
Organism: Acacia concinna; assembly: GCA_037177275.1. NCBI lineage: Eukaryota > Viridiplantae > Streptophyta > Magnoliopsida > Fabales > Fabaceae > Acacia > Acacia concinna. The sequence goes on along the minus strand of JBAGKO010000001.1, from coordinate 1,749,857 downwards.
AAGATAGATTAAATGATATATGAACTTCTGAGACAATTTTTCATCTTAATACAAATAAACTTGATGACATGTGGACTGTCAATTCAACATATTTGGTCAAAATTAACCGATTTAAACTTCCATGACAAATTTTCATCTAAATAAAAATAAAGTGGATGATATATGAACTATCAGCTCAATGTATTTGATCAACTAATGGTTAATTAATAGTATGAACAAAATTGTCCTATTTCTAAAATTTCCGGGCAAAATTGCCCCTTATAAGACTTTCAGGAAAAAATTACCCCTAAGGTAATACTTTTAAGGCAAATTTACCCTTTACCAAAAAAAATAAAAATAAGGAATCCCACCCATATAGGGTTTTATTGTTGGACGATCAATGAGTACGTTTGTGAGTGCTTTCTTTCTTTGTTTTTTTTTGGATAAATCAAGGTATCCTCCAGCCTGATAGACTAAGGACTAATCATCCGCTCATTGTAGGTTTCTCTATAGGAAGGACAGCTGGCTAGGAGATTTAACATTACTCCATACTCAATGCCAATGATCAAACCCTTGACCAATGTTAAGGATCGATGAGTACGTTCGTGAGTGCTTTCTGAATTTAGAATTAGATGCTCTAAAACCCAATTGATGTAAACCTTTTTTAATAAAAAATTGGTTCACTGTCTCTACTTTGGCTTTATTATGTTTCTTTTATGAATAAACAACACCCAATTGGAATTTGTTCTGGTAGGAGGGGTCAATGTTTTTCTTTTGGAGAAAGAGGGGTTAGTGTTTCACAATATGCTAAATTAAGGTTTGAATACCTATTAAAAGAGATACCCACAATTAGTATTTAACAATTTTTGTAACACGATTGTTTTTAGTAAGAGTGTACATGGTCACAAAAGATGTCCTGATATTCTCTAATTGGGAAAATTATTTTGGTACTTAAGAAGACAAGTTCTTTTTATTGAGCAATAGCCATTATATCCCCATTTATGTTTATGAACATTATTTATTTATATATATTTAACTTTGATATTTTATTAATATTTATGAACTTTGTAATTTTTTTTGGCACCTATAAATTTATGAATCATGTCATCAATGATACATTGACATTGGTAGTATTAAATTCCTACACTAAACTTTAATTAGATTGTGACTTAGGGTCTGTTTGGTATGAGAGAGGGGAGGGAAATGGGGGGATTTTTCTTCACTCCCTTTGTTGGGATAGCAAAAATTTTTAGAAGGGGAAGGAAAATTTAGAAAATTTTCTTCCCCTCCCCTCTAAAATTGGAGGAATTTGGGGAGAAAGGCTAATATTTTACTTTATGTTGACCAATATGTCTATATATTTTCAAATAATATGTATATAATTATAATAATATTTATATATTAAACAAAAATAATTATATTTAGTTAATTTTAATAATTACAAAACTAAAATCCCTCCCCTCCCCTCTCTTTTCATCAATCCAAACACAGTAAAATGAAATCCCTCCCCAACCATCCCCTCCATAAAAATCCCTCACTTTCCCTCCCTTCCATTAAGCCAAACATAGCCTTAGAGTTAACATTTGGATTAGGAACTGAATTGAGTGGCAACCATATTATTGCAACATGCTTTTACTTCAAGGGCGTTGTTACATATTACACATTGTCTTGATCATCTCTAAACAAAATTTGTTATATCAACTTCAAGTGTCTACCAAAGGACTTGTCCTTTTAATAGCAATTTCCTTGAGACTTCATCAGAACTTAAGAAATTCAAAATACTTAAAGCATTCTCAAGTAATCTCATGGAAATATAAGGCAAAGCTGGGAAGACAGAGGCAAGAAAGATTATTTGTCACGTGATGTATAATGAGCACAAAATTTTTGAAGACGGATACATCGAAATGGATATAAGGAAGAAAGAAAAACTGAAACGACTTTAGCAACCAAGGGCTCAGATTAATGGGCAAGATGGAACGGCTCAGATTTTGTTTCAAGAAACAAAACGGCGCGCTTTAACCTCAGAATGAAGAAGAATGCGTGGGAAGTGGGGGAGAGTGAAGCCGATGCCTGTGGCTTTGCTTTAAAACCCCAACAACAGTTTCATTTCCCTCCTGAAGCTCCACAATCAGACACCCTATTTCAAAATTCTCCGAAAAATGTCATCTCTAACACCAGACTTACTCATTAAGAATCGCTTTCTGGGATTCTTAATCTGGCAATCGATTTCCTCTACCGTGGTTTACTTCTTCCTCAATGCTTTCATCTCAACTATTGCCAATTCCATTGCTGATACTCATACCTCCAACTTACACAGTAAAAGCATCTCGTTATTTTGGACTTTCGTACCTTCATTTAGGGGCTTCATCTCGTTCATCACATTCCATCTTTCCCAGCTTCTTTTCTCCTCCACACTCTGCGTCATCGCCTCTCCGCAACCTGAACGACCCGCCTCCCTGTTTGAGCTTGCAACTGCGCTTGTCCGCCTTCTCTATGTTCCTGGAGGTGGCGGTGGCGGGTCTACGGTGGCTGATTCCGACGATTTGCGCCGTCGCTTGAAGGTTTCTTTGAGCTTTGTGTTATTTGTGGCGGCATCAGCAGCTTCCGGTTTCACAGCATCGGTGTCGATTTGTGGAGTGAAAGCAATCAGAGAGCATGGTGATGGGTTTTGGGTGATTGGAAGACTGGGTTTAAGGGGCTTCTTGGTGGGTTTGCTATTTGGGTTGCATTATGTTTATAAGCGCCGGTGGGTTTTGGAGTTTCCTATTATTCAGGTAAGTCCGAGGCTTTTACTGTATCTGTCATAAACATTTTGTTTTGTGCTATTTAAGTTTTCTGGGTAGACTTTCTGGCCTGTTGTAAATGCATTGGTAATTATTAATCTGATGTTATCTCTTGCTTTAGGAGGAATCGATAAATCTACTTCATGACATGCCCATTGCATTGGCTCTTAACCAAGAGGGATATTGAAAATTTTAAACACGGGATGCTTATTTTCTTATAAACACCTAAAACATGTACGGAAGTGACATGTTGATGGGTTGCTGGAGATATATCAATTATAACTTCGTTGTTATCATGCGACCTAAATATATCTGGGTTCCAAAAGGGAGGGCAATTTGATGTTCTTGGATGTGAATCAAATTTACTGACTTGTTCTGATGGCAGGTCATCACAATACTATTGTCCAATCAAATCTATCATCTTTAATCTGATCCATTCTTTGCCGAAGATGCGTTAATTCCATTGTCTAGGAATGAAATGTGTTTAATGAGCCATCACTGCCATCAGCATCTTTCTTTCTTTGCTTTTAACGTAATAACTTTTTGTGCCTGATCTAAAATTATCTTGGTCTCTAACTGCTCTTCCCACAGTAGGGGGCTTTGTTGTTTGATTTTATAGTCTGTTCTATGTTCAAGAGAAAGCTGTAACTTGTCCTTACCACCATTATGCTCTGCATTCACAACAATATGTTCTCCATTTTTCTGAAGAGTCTACTAGGGTCTTTTTCAATATTTCATTTTTGAGTTGACATTATCAAGCTCTATGGATTTATTGTTTTTTGAAACTGTACCGTTTTCCAAATATAGTGGGGAATGTACATTTGTTGTATGCAAATTTTGATTTGTTACTTTTTTTCCTCAGTAATCATAACAACTTATTCCAATTGCTTGCATGAGCAGCGTCCGCCTTACTTCAGCTTCAAAATGGGACTTCCTTCAGCTGTTAGACGAGCTTTGAAGCTTTCCTGTGTGGCATTCATATTTTCAACAACTTTGGTTGAGTTCCTTCCGCATCCATTGAAGAGCAGCATCACAATGCGAATGTTCTTCATGGAACAGATCATCTTTTCCATTGGGAGTTTTGCTGTCTTTATCTGCTGGGAATTGACTCATCATTTGCACCAGGTTAATTTTCTAACATGGTTAACTGGGTTGAACTTTCAGTGCTCTTAATCAAGTGTTGCATTATGTTGACAGCCGCATTGCTTAGCATCATTGACTTCTTGTTTCTTACATTTAACATTCTTACAGTTGTTAGTTTTCAGTTGACTTTTGACCATCTTCATTACATGTTCTGCCATTCATATGCTAATCTATGATATATTATCAACTGTTCACATATATGCATGCACAATGTTTTATATATTTTCATGCCTTTTTTCTTAGACAAACGTTGTCATGCTGTGTTTGTTCAAATACGCATGTTGGTTGTCTCTTGTAATTTTGACAATGCTTGATTGTAGAATAGAAAATTGTATGCAATATGTTTTATTTCACAATTATTAGTTTTAATTGAGTACTTCAGTAGCGTGAAAAATAAAAATGTGAAAATGGTGTATACATTATTAATATCTGCATGGACAAATAGGGCTACATGCACTTCTTTGATCGTGAACCCTGTATATATGTGAAACATTGCACTTACAATAGCAACACACACAATAATGAATTATCTGGAATTTTACATCTTTTTTTCCTAAAACACGTGCACTAAACACTTGGAAAGCAAGAATTGTTACCTACTGATGTCATTTTCTTTATTGATTGAATATGATATGTAGGTTTTACATACTAAAAGGTTCATGTTTGCGCCCCCAAAAGGGTCAGCAGCAGCAGAAACAAATCCAAGTGAGCATCTCCTTGTAGCTTTGGAGGAGAGTAACCCAACATCTCTTTTACGATATCTTGCATATCTTGATCTTTGTATGGTTTGTGATAACAACGTTGACACTTGGCGGCGAGCTGCCTTTTTTGAAGAAACTGGTGAGACTTACAAAAGAGTAATAGCAGTGTGTTTGAGGCCTCTGCAGCAGCTAGCCTCACGGTTAGGTGAAGGCTTGGGAAATTCTGTTGATAAACCTGCCCAATTATCAAACCAGTTATTGTCTCCAACAGACTCACGGCTAGATATGAAGTACTTAGAGTCACTAACTAACTACAAGGTATGAGTACACTTTTGATCCTTTATATTGTTTACAGTTAATTAATAGACTTCACAATTTTATTGCTTTGAGAACGTTGTGGGGACTAATGCCTTTAAACTAATTTCAAAGTCAGTGCTCTAGAACTGGGCCTGGTTCCTGACTTCTGCATCACCAATTTTGTTTTTCAATTCCCTTAAAGGAAGCGCTAAGATGGGGGATAGGAAGTCCTCCAGAGCAAACATGCAAGGAGAAACAAAATGAAAATACATTAGCTCAGTAGAACTCTACAATCCCTCTGAATTCTGTAATCGTGTGAAATCCAGAAAGAGGCCTGTTGCTTTTCTGTCTTTGCTGTTTGAACTTTGTTTTCTTACTTCATATAAGTGAAATTTTATCAAAGGTTTCAAATCAAGCACAGCCCACTAAAACAGCAAGAAGTATACAAGGAAATGTGCCACTTTAGAAAGAAATAAGACATACTTGGAATAAGATTCGTGAGTTTAAAATCTCTAGAAACTCTAAGAAACACTTATTGGAACACAACGATTCTAGCTGCAGCAGATAATCCCAGAAAGTATATATAAAATACTGGTTGTTTGAAACGTCATAAATGATTCTCCTAGCATTTTATAGTGTCCCCACACTTGCACACTAGCATGCATGAATGACAAAAGGTCATTTCCTATACTTTTTTGTTTTTACTTATGTGATTTGCATAGTTATAGAATATGTATATTCGGGTTCTTGTTCGAATGTTACTCTTTTAATACAATCAAATTCATGTGGTTGGCATAGATGTATGCCTCTGTGTTCAAGTTCCTTGTTTTGGCTGCATATCTGGAAATTTAGCTTTCACTTAGTCTGTAAATAGGAATTAAAAATAATGAAATGGTTTCAATTTCTTATAATTTCCCATTGTTTCTGTTTAATGTGTATTAATCTATAAAGATGACAAAATTAGTGTTGATATTCACTTAGAAAGGCCTATTCTTGAATGCTAATACCTGAGCACGCCTGAAATAGTTGTTCCTATATTTCATGTTATTTTATGAATGCGCATGAAGTTAAATGAAAAAGAAGAAGCAAAACAATGAATGGCTCATCTTGAATGAAAGCTTTCTAAAAGCTGCTGTTCGTCCTGGTTCCTCCTCCTCCTCCTTTTTTGTGTGCATGTGCTTGTATCTTTTGATTTGATTGAAATTTAGCAGACAGGTATTCACAGCAACATACTCATAAGTAATCATTATGACCCAAGAAGAAGCCAGATTTTCTTACTGACTTCTATTGATTATTGATTGCAGTTCCTATATGATGACTCTGTTCACTTTATGCCTTGAGTAATTGCTTGCACGTTTCATTGAAATTTGGATATGGTATATGTATTTTTCACATCTGAATCAAGATAGAAAAGTTCTGTGCTTCAAAAATTCTGATAATTTCTTGCTCCTTAAGCTCAATTTGGACTGTTAGGAGTTCTACATCACAATTAACTAAGGTGAATAATGGGCTTGGTCCAAGAAATTCATCCCCCTTCCCCAGAAGACCTTGTTTTCTGTGATTTTGCGGCTTGATTGGGCAACACAGTATTATAGACTTCAAAATGGAACAATCATTTTAGGACTCTAACAACAGGTAGATAGTTGTGGGCTTGGACTTGGGCGCAAATCAGTATTCAATGTGCTAAATAGATTGGTCAGCAGGTGGTACTTGTGGGCATTGGCTGATTAGAGACCATATGAAAGAAGGGAAATAGAAGAAAAGCAATGAAACTTTAGAGTTTTAGGTGTTTGTTGTTAGGTTCTGTGATGAATAACATATGAAGGAATTTTATGGATTACCTAACTTCTGTGAACGGCAAAACATTATGGCTTAGTATTTGACATGTTAAAAGTTGCTCGTTTCTTGTATGCAGCTTTATGCGTGGTGTTCCAAGACTGTTGCCTCACTGACTGCCTGCTCACACAGAGAGGACAAGTTTGGAGTTGCTCAGCTTTCGGGGAGTAACGCTGCTGTCGTGTCAACATTGATATCCTGCCTTCTTGCCGTGGAGACATTCATGGGAAAGAAAACAAACTTGCAATCTCCTAATCAGCTGTTGGGACCTGCCAGTATCCGGTGGCTTCCGGCAAATAGTGGAAGGGCTGATGTTGCAACTGTCAAAAGAAGAAGTGGGCCTGTAAATTCAAAAGCTTATGCTGTTGCTGACGTCCTCAAGACCTCTATCTATCAGATTGTCTCCGCATTCCATGATGAGATGTTGGCTGGTGCTAAAGCGGGTCTTCTCGAGAAGGACTGGATCGCAAGCGGGAAACCCATTTTCGGTACTCGTGAGATCCTTGTACAAAAATTGCGCCTATTCCTTGATTTCCGAGCTACCTAACTGCAAATTTCTGGGCTTGATGCTACGTCCCTTGTTAACCTTTTGGTGAGACATCCTTTGATCCATCAACGTGCTCTTTACCGACATTATAGTGCACACAGATTATTTGCCTAATGGAGGAGAGGATCAATTTTGCTGTCTGGATATTAGGATGAAGGATATGAATCCCTTGGTGTTTTCTTGAATGTGCTTGATTTGGAAGGTGAATTCTTAGTAACAAGATTTGGTAAGGAGTGATCTTGCTTTGGTTGACATGAATATCGAGTATGGGTTTAATTTTTAGTAGGTTTATTTTGTTCTTTTATCTTCAAGCTTATTTTTTGCGTTGCTCGTCACAAGAGAGCGAGTTTTATATGGGGTAGGAGCCAAATACGAATAGCTAATTGATGGAAAATGTCAGAACTGTTTTAATTAAGTTGGTCATTGTTGTACCAATGTAATCCGACTGATCAATTTAAATTGGATTTGGTTGGATTATTTTTGTTATTGGAATTTTTAAATTTTACATTCGTATAATTGAATATGGTACAAGCAGATGGGGAAAGATCCAATGACAGATAACCAATGTCAATGGCCTCTTGAAATTAACAGTAAGGAATGATAATCAACCTGGTTCTTGTGCTTTAAAAAAAGTAATCTAATTTATTTATTTTAAAGATGAGGGGTGGTACATTTAACTAGAATAGTTTAGATTTAATAAAAAACCAAAATTCTAGTATTTTACAAAAAAAAAAAAACCTTCAGTCGTTATTTTCTTAACAAACAATTGAAAGGTTGACATGATTATACGCTTAGTTTTTCCATAATAAAATACCAAAATAAAATTTTACCCAAAAAAACAAAATAAAAACAACTGGAAAAGCTATGTTAAAATACGAACTATTTGACAAATAAAAAAAAATTGAAATTGACAAATAAAACAAATCATTTTCAAATTGAATTGTGGTATCCTGTTGAATGTTGACTTAATTAGCTTCCTAGTTAGGCCGGTTTGGAATAGCGGCAGGGGAGTAACTTTTTTTGTCAATGTGAAACGTTAAATGTAAGGGAGAATTTTATTTAAAATACCTTATCAAATTTAAAATTCTAAATCACTTTTATTACCTATAAAAGTAATAAATTTACTCATAAGAGTAATGAGTTTCACAATTCAATTTTATGAAAAATTATAGAAGGTATTTTTATGAAAATTTCCCTAAATGTAAATGTAATTTATGTTTGGCCAAGGCTTTCTTTTTGGGAAATTTATAATGAAGTCCTAAATAAAAGACTTTATGTAAATAGGTCTCATGAAATTGCGTATTTACAGTCAGGTCCCAGGATTATTAATTATGCTGTTGGGGTTGTTAATTACAACTCCAGGATGTTGTAATTAACAACCTCAACAGCGCGATTAACAACTTCGAGGTTGTTAATTAGGACTTGACAGTAATAAATTCTTGAACCCCATGACCTAACTGTAAATACGCGGTTTCATATGACTTATTTAATATAAAATCTCTTATTTAGAACTTCATTATAAATTTCTCTGTATTTTTTTTTTGTTGGTCCAATGTTAAAGTTTTTGACTTATCATCAAAAGCCACTTTTAACTTGAAGTCACGACAGAAAAATATTAGTTTACAAAACTTAAAATAGCTTAAAGCTACCTAAAGTTAATAAGAAGAAGAAGAAGAAGAAGATTGTTACCAAAACATCCTCTTACTCTCTAGGATGACTTTCATCAAGATGTAGTCGAAGGACTTAGTGTTATGTATGACTCAGTCAATGTTCAGGTAGGACTGATGTTACTCCGTCAGTCCCTCTGGTCCTCCTCCCTTTAAAAAAATAAAATAACGAATAATATTTATCAAATTATTTGGTATTACAGAACAAAATTTTTTTTATCCTTAATCTAAGCCATCTTATTAAATGTATTTATGAATATACAGTTTTAATTTTAATTTATTGTTATGTAAATTATTATTTTTGGGGTAAGATTAAAAAACTATTAAATTTTAAAAATATAATTGATGAAATTTAAATATTTCTCTTCTATCAAAATATGCTGGAAGCGAATTATTATAGGAATTCACCGTGAAACTACTCGGTAATAGGTACGCATTCGGAAAATATATTGTTCTTGCGAATATCATAAAGTAGGTAAAATACTATTAATAAAATAAAGTATGTAAAATTAATATTTAGTTTTATATTAGATCCTGTATTATTACAGAAACTATGATGATTTGGTTCTCACGAATGTATTTTGAAGATATAAGATGATAATGCATCTTTGTTAATCTTATAATAAAATAATTCTTTGATATTCTTCCCTACCAAGAAAAATATATTTCTCTTTTGTTTGTTTGTTGTTGGTTGAGATGGATGTTAATAAAAAGTTGTACCAAAATGTCATGGAACTCCTTTTAATATGATTGACATTAAATGTTGTTTAAAAGTAGTTATTAAAATCTAAATAAATTAATAATAAAAAAATCCCCGATCTAGTTATGGATGAATTATTTTCTCGGAAAGATGCATAGTTATATAATTTTTTATTATGAAAAAAAATACACAAACTTCATTAAAACTAAACTATGATTAAAAGTAATTTTAGTCATAATTTTACTTTTATTAAAAAAAATAAAGTTCAATAACAAAGTTTGTAAACTTTTATTCCAATATCATTTATTCGGTACTAGTAAAGAAACTATAACTTTACGTTATGCTGATTTCTGAATCTAATGTTTACATTAACTAAATTTGTAGCATCTTTGATTCTGAATGGGAAACAAAGACTTACTTTATTATTGAATTGATTGAAATTTTTTCTAAATGTTGTAGTGAGCCTGAAGATTCCAAAGCATGTGAATGAGACTGAACGTAGAATGCAATAAAATTAAGTGCGTGTTGAGGAAGGAAAAAAAAAAAATCTAAGAGACTAGCTGACAAGCGTGTTGAAAAAAATTACTTTGTTTGAATATCATAAAATTTACACACACATTCACACTTAAAAAGTTGTTTCTGATATGCAATTTAAATTAATTTTCTGATATATTTAATATTTTGATGTATTTTTTCCTGCGCCCAACACCATCAGATATTTTTTTATACATCTAGTATAAAGGTATAAAAATACTTTAGGGTATTAAACACACTAATTATTAGAGTGCTGGATGCCTCTAAAAAAGTATTTTAGGATGTTAGATACATTTTAACCCTTTAATTTAATAAGGATAAATTAAGAAATTTATTTCACCCTTTTCAATAATATCAATGATTTAACTATATTTATGTAATTTTAGTAAGATATACTACTTTTGGTTCTCAATATAAGAGTTTATTTCTTTTAGAGATAAGGAAGATAAATAACTTTTCTAATCATAATATTTTTATATATATAACTTATAATATATATATATATATATATCTCAATTTATAAGCTATACAAATTAATTTTAAAAAGGATAAATGTAAATACTTTAATCCAATTTATTTAACTTGCGGAAATAATATAATTAACTTATACATAAAATCAGAATATGTGTGCGTAAATATAATACTAAAACTTTTAGTCCCTTAGACAGGTTGGAGGTATTAATCTGACTACTAAAATTCAATTTATATTAATCTAAGTTTTAAAAATTTCATACACTATTTTATATTCTTATTTGATGTTGATCTTATTAGATCAATATTTTTGTTTTAAATTTATGAAGTTGTCGTTAATGACTAAATTATGCTAAATTATGCGTGTGTTTAGAACTATGTCTTCAAATCATAAAAAGTTAGTGCGCATTGTAACAAAACGTAAATAACTTTATTGATAAAGATTGAAATTTAGACCCCCTACCAATCATTAAAGTTAGGGAAAATTCTACTTAAATGTCTTCTCAATTCATAAAATTTTAAGATACCATGGACTAAATTGAGTTTTTCAAATTCGCTAACGTGAACAATAATCAGCACGAACTTGTGAATCCCATTATTCAACTTGCGAATTTTCACAACTGTTCACGTCATTGGCAGATTTCCCTCTCTCCTCTGTAATATGCGTTAGTCAGTGTCAGTGTCAAATGAACATACTGACAGAGGGGGGAGAAAGTGATCAACACGGACTTGCGAAT
>JBAGKO010000001.1:1712555-1723320 GCA_037177275.1 Acacia concinna | reverse complement strand
TTTTATGTTTTCAAATACTTTTAATAAATAAAATCCACACATAATCACAGTTGTTAAAGTTAATTGTAAAAAATATATCCAAACAGAAATCATGATAGATCACGATTGCTTAATAGCACTTTTATCGGTGTCACTTATGCATATCACGATTACAATTCTCCATCGCTTAACCAAATAAGCTCTAAGATGAAGATGAAGATTCCTCATATGTCCACAGTCAAAGATTTTTTTGTGATCTAAATATATCAAAATATTTTAATCATACAACCATACATAATTATTAAACCCTTGTTTTTTTTAATCGACATAAATAGTTCAGATTTAAACAGACAGTTTTATCAATGGGTCTAGATACTTTCAAAAGGTTTTTTTTTTTTTCAAAATCTTATCTCTACTATCAGATTGACAAAATATATGGTTCAGATTTCATACTTTGTAAAAATATTATTTTAAACATAAATAAATCATTTTTGAAGTATAAAAATTTGATCTACAATATTCATAACGGCAATATAAACAAATTAAACAAAATTAAATTATAAAATACTATAAAAGTTTTATAAAATATGAAATCCCAACCATTCATTTTTAAATCTAAGGATGGAGATGAAAAATGCTCATGAGGATCTGCTTCCTCTTAAAAACGAGTGCAGGGGAAATTTCAAATACAACTGTTATCTTTTTTTTGTGTGCGTATATAATATATATACACACTTATATTTCCTCAATTGAAATTAACCCTGGTACAGTTTCAGGGCTGGCAACGCGGGCCGGCCTATGAGGGCCCATAATTTTTTTTTTTCAAATTTGTTAAAGTGATTTGGAGTGCCAAACAGAAAAAAAAACTATGTGTGTACAATGGGTTGACCCTTTTATTTTGAATGTGTATAATGGATTTGGAGTGCCAAATACTACCTCCGGTTATATTTATAAGACCCAGTTAACTTTTTTAGAGAATTCTAAAAAAATCTTAAGAAAGCTAATCACATTAGTTAATTATATCATATATCATATTTTATTACATTATATATTAGTTCATAAGTTAAACAACATAATTTCAATAAAAACGATAAATTTTAATGTCTTAAAGTAATGTAATTAGCTTTTTTAGAATTTTTTTAGGATTCTCTAAAAAAGTCAACTGGGTCTTATAAATAGGACCAGATGGAGTATTAGTTTAATGATTTGTTTTGAACAAGAAATATTTAATTAGCACCAACTGACAGTTGAAAAAATAAAAATAAAAAAACAGCTGCAAGCTTGTGAAATTAGTTGTGTGCACATAAATAAAATTCAAGAGTGAGAAGCAATCATGTAGATGAATTTTGATTGGATAGCCAACTAATGCTACCTAACAGGTGATCTTATAGAATACTATATTAAATGGATGGTCTAGTTCATGTGAATATTGGTTATTTTTGTGCTAATATTACATATGTTTCGTTTTCATTGTTAGGCAGGGGATAATGTGAACCTCAACATGTTTGTGAGTGAAGCTAAGTGGGCCCACCAGGCTGATGTAATGTTTGAGATCTGTAAACCAATCCTAGCCGTTGGTTGGGGGTCAACGTCAACTCATCTTAAGGTCCTGCGTGGTTTGTGATTATTGATTGGCTCTCTGCTTTTGCTTCCACTCCCATCTTTGTTAAAGGATAAGGATAACGCTTAACACCCCCTGATTAATATTTAATTATTCCATTAAGGAATCTCATTAAACTTTGACTATTGCAATTTTAGTTGCCAGTGGTCACTTCCACTTGTGTTATGAGAAAAAAAAAAAAAAAAAAAGCTAACTAGTGTTTCACTTGCTCCTCCCAACCGCAGCAAGAGAGTATAAAATTTGATTATTGTTTTATATAACAATTGGGTGAACAATATGAAATATATATATATATATATATATTTTAAAAAAATCAAACCTGTCTTCATATTATATACACTCACAAATTCACAATAAATTGAAATCCAACAAAAGCAATATTACAGAAACAATAATAAGTCCTATCTTATTGCGTAAAGTCGGTTACATAAGTTACAAGACGTTATTAGCCTTTGTCGACCATCAAATCTTTTGGAATATATATTTTATTTCAATGAATGATTTTTGCCTGTCTTCTTTTACTTTTGTAGTTTTGTTTAAAGAATTTTATGAATTTATGCTGTCTAATTTACTCTTCTCGTCCAACCACTAGGGTAGCCTATTATAGATAGTAAATAATAGTAGATCATGTCACATTATTAAATTATAATCTTTATTGAGTTGGCCCCCCTAAAGGAACATCCAAAAGAATTGGAATTTTTTATTAAATATTTCAGCCATAAATAATATACGGAAAATTTATTATTTTATTAGGGGGAAAAATAACTCCATGAAATTGAAGGAGGACCAGTGATGATAGTCCACGTATCAAAGAGAGCAAGCAACAAGGCCATGTGTAGTTTCTCTTGGATTTGGATGCTTCCTTGAGCTGTCGGCAACCTGCCTTCTGCTTAGCTGTCACTGCACACAAACAAACGAACCAGACACGTGGCACACCTCTGATTGGCCCCAGTTTTTCTCCCCTCACACCCCGCAACAACACGATGCATCTCCCCAACTTCGCCTGGCAGTCTGGCACTATACAAGTCCCAAACCCACCAAACTTTCACAACTTGATAGTGTCGGCAGATCAATGCAACGCTCTCCAGTAACGCCTTAGAGATATTTTCTCTCATTTTCCCAAGAAAACAGTCTCCTTCCTTCTCTCTCACGCTTTTTTCATTTTTCACTTGCTTCCAGACTTTTTCCCGGGAAAATTGAGTTCAAAATGATGAGGAATAGACCGAGGATGCCGCCGCCGGAGCCGTCGTCTTCCTCGTCATATGCATTGAGAGACGACAAAGCTGAGTGGGAAATGAGGCCTGGAGGAATGTTGGTACAGAAGAGAGGCGACAAACCAGAGGCTCCGGTGCCGAATTTGCGGCTTCGGATTGCGTATGGTGCTCTACGATACGAGATCCCAGTTAGTTCCATAGTGACATTCGGTAAGATAAGCTCTGGATCTAGATTTTTCCATTGTTGTCTTTTCATTTTTTCTGTTATTGGCTGCTGAGAAGCTATATATTGCGTTGGAATGTCAAAATTGAGTTTGGTGGTAAGTTCAGTAGCATCATCATTACTGATATGCTACGTGCCTACGTAGCATTGAATAGTTTATTCTTAATTTTTCTCCGTTCATCTTGGCAAGTCATGCTGGAGATTATGACAAAAGTATTCATGATTTTGGATGGTTTTTCGGTCACTACCTTTCACATTTGAAATACTGATTTGGATTTTGTGAAACTTAACAGGGGAGGTGAAGAAGATGTTGACGGAGAAGACAGGGTTACAGCCCGGTGAACAGAGACTTGTTTGCCGAGGGAAGGAGAGAGAAAATGGAGAATACTTGGACATGTGTGGAGTGAAGGACCGTTCAAAGATCGTTCTAATTCAGGAGCCGGCCAGCATTGAGCGTCGCTTCCTTGAAATGCGTCGGAATGCTAAGATCCAGAGTGCCTATCGCGCCATTTCTGACGTGTCTGCAGAAGTTAACAAGCTGGCGGAGCAGGTAAATCCAACTACTTTTTTCCTGCTTTTTTTTACACGACTAATTATTTTATTATTAATGTCTGTTGATTGGAATATATATTAAAAATTCACCTGTAACTTCCAACACCACATCTAGGCTCTAGGTATTGTATATCAGTCACCACTCCCGGTTTTAAAACACACCAAGAGGATGGTATTTAGATGCGTCTTTTGTTGCCCTCTCCAAACATCAAGTGTTTCTCCAAATTCTAATATGATATATTCACTCCAGTACTTAGTATAAAACGTAACTGACCTTCTTTCGTTGAAGAAACTAAATAAATTATATAGTCATAACGTATAACATATATTGTATATCATTCAGCTCATAAGTCAAACGTTAGATATAAGTATTTTATAGTAATTTATTTAGTGTTTTTACTGTCTCTGAGGAGTCAATTGGTTCTTATGGCTAACTAGTAGAGGTAGTAACTATTAAGGGTCTAAATCTTGCGCTATTAGAGTTGCAAAGTCAGCATAATTTCAGTTTTAGTTAGGGAGGGAGTACAAGGGGCATTTCACAGTCCTATTTTCAAGTTCTGTGTTTCTTTCTTTAGTAGTTGATTTCTGATAGGCAGAGCATCTGCAATCTATTGGTTCAGATTCAGATGCCCCTCTGAAAGTTTCAGGGAATCTGAATGTTTTTTCCCTTGTCGAGTGGGAATATATGAAGATTGGAAAGACTGGCCTTTTCCCTCCCATTTTTTCATCTCTCTGCTTCATTTCTGTGCCTTCAATTCCTTCATCCATTTTCATGTTTTCCGAGACTGAGTGACGAATTTTCTTAGGTAGGTCTTGTGTTCCACGTCACTTTTCTTGGCCTGTCTACTACGTCATTCATTACCATATTCTTAACTGAGAATCTTGCAGTTGCAGAATATATACAGCTGTAACTTAGTGGAACCCTTGTACATATTGCGTGGCACACTGGTTTGTGAGTCTAGTCCATGACCATGGCATTGCCTACATATTAGAAGTTTGAATGCGAACCTATTTTGGTTTGTCTTTCCTTTTTAGTGCGACCTAGGCGGTAGGAACCTATAACAACGCCTTGAAAATTGAGTCAAATTTAAGTTTTAACCCAGACAATATGTATGTGGTGTTCAAATGAGTTAAAACACTTGCTCTGCTCGTTTGACCTTTAGTGGTTATGAACTGTAGCAAAATAATTGGTTGTCAAATTGTAGTATTTCTGTTCAGTCACCTGGACTATGAGCCGCCTAATAGAGATATTTTATTCCCATTGTAAAAGTCTAATTGAAGCAGCCAATGTTCAATAATACAAATGTCTTGATGGACAAAAAGAATCCTGCTTTAAAGGAAGCTCGTTTGAGTCTGACTTACTTGAACAACATAATTGTTCACGGAGTACTGTGGTGAACAACTTGCTTTCCAATCCCATGAGTTCAGGTTTGTATGGAATTCTGCAAGTCCTATATCAGACTAGTGAAGCGTGCTCTGGTCTATCCCAATTAATGTGCAGTCCTTCCATATAGCAAGAGACTATCTCAGTCTAGCCAAGTTTTAGCTTCTATGATGTGTTCTTCTCAATCCCTATGTTCAAATCTTTCATCTAAATTTCATTCTTCATTGACAATTAAATGATCACTTATATAATGTGGTGAAATCTGAGAGTACCGTTGTAAGTGCTAGCCGATTTCCACACGCTCTAGAAGAGGAAATAATAATGCATTTTTAATGTTATAGGTCTCTGCAATTGAAAAATCTATTTCCAATGGAGTCAAGGTACCAGAACTTCAGATCACAACACTAATTGAAATGCTTATGAGACAAGCAATCAAATTAGAAAGCATTCAAGCAGAAGGAGATGCTTCTCAACAGAGAAATTTGCAGGTAATAACCAACTCAACCTTCATAATACCTACTGTGTAACACTCATCCCTGTACACCGACCACTTGTCATCAGCGGTTAGGATTTGGATAAACAATGAGCTAACCTAATTACTGCCTCCTATATTTAATACAAGACATATTTAGCAAATTGATCATAATCATAAATATAAGATATATATTTTATATTTGTCAATCTTCTCCTAATTTACCCTAATTGCTACTCACTTAACGATAATTAAGGCAAAGAGGGAATGAGAGAATTAAGGAAGGTGTCTAGGATGTTTTAGAAAGGGTTAAAGGACAAAATTGCCTCGGAAGTTTTCACTGAGGGGCAATTTTGCCCCTGCCATTATCTTCGTCAATTTTGACTATTAGTTTATCAAATATGTTGGGCTAACATTTTACGTGTCATCCACTTTATTTTTGTTAAGATAAAAATTTGTTCAAGAAGTCCATCTGTTATCTTATTCATCTTTTTTAAAGTTAGATTTAAAATTTTTGAGACAAATTTTTTACCGTAACAAAAATAAAGTGAATGACACATGGACTATCAGCTCAACATATTTGATCAACTAACAGTCAAAATTAACGGATATAATGGAAAGGGCAAAATTGTCCCTTTTAAAACTTTCAGGACAAAAGAACCCTTCAATGAAAACTTTCAGGACAATTTTGCCCCTTAACACTTTTAGAAAATACATATCAAATTAATTAACTTAATCAACTTCTTTAATCTAATCAAATTAAATATGTTTTATACTAAGGATGAGAGAGAGTAACTTCTTTAAATTTGAGCCAAAATAAAAAAGTTCTAATAGATACAGTACAATTCTCTTAACTTTATCATCAATAATTGCCCACTTCACTCTTTGAAGAACTAGAAAGGTGCACGTAAGTGGAGCCAGATCCATTAAATTCTCTTCACTTTATCATCATTGTAGGGAACATTAAATCAATCTACAAGGCTAATAATCTGATATTTTTGCATTTTTTTCAGGGCAAGAGAGTACAGAAATGTGTAGAAACCCTTGATGTATTGAAGATATCTAATGCACAAGTAAAGCCTGTTGTTGTTACAACAAAGTGGGAGACCTTTGAGCCTCCTCCTCCATCATCCACCACCCAGTGGGAGTTATTTGATTGATCACTTCGCTGTGATTTTTCTCCGTCTTTGCATGTTCATATGTACTTAGCTCCAGAGAGCAATAAATCTTGTCATGATCTCAGAGAGCATAACCTCTGTCCAAAATACAGTCTCAGAAGATGTGAATATGTCCATTTTTGTGGTTGCTTAATTTGTTTTTTATCACTTTAATTATGGAGATTGCTTCATCATATTATTCCATATTGGGGGCACATGGAATGTATATTCTTCATGTATTTTTCTAATTGAGTGGTTGGAATATAACAGCTCAACTCTAGTGTGCGTTTCTTGTAATTATAAATGTTCTCTCTCTCTTTGTTTTTTTTGAGGAACACGTGTGGGAACCTTCTTTTATCAATTATATACGACACGCATTTATACCCATGTCGACTGCTGGTTAAGTTTAATTGTATCAACTTCATTAAATTTGGATTCAGTTCTTTTAAAAATGTTTTGTAAGTTTTCATTTAGATCCATGTTTACCAAAGAAATTTTTATCCTAACTGACTTTTGTAAATTGAAACTCGAGTAAAAATCAACCATAGTGTCTGTTTGGAGTAATATAAAAATTGTTTTTTTAACATGAGATAAGTATGTGACATGAGTTTTGTCTCAACTTGTGTGAGAGTATTTTTACCATGCTAATTCAAACTCGCATTGATATAATTTATGTTTAGATAAACTTTTATTAAAAAAAAATTGATGAGTTTGATATGAATAATTATTCATCATCTCAATGGATTTTTACCCTGATCTTCACAACTTTGGCCAGCTAGGAAGGACATTTTCATTTCATCACCAATGAATAATTATTTTGATGATATTGCCCTCACCTAACCGTACTGAAGCATATAATGGTGCATTCCAAGGTTTTCGTCTGATTTTTTTTGTTTTTTTTTTTTCGTTTTTGACTTTACATTAGAGAACAGTGTCAAGTTTCTTTATTTATTTTATTTACGACTTGACCTCTACAATGGTCCATCACTATCTTCTACGTCTAAAAGGTTTGAGATGGAAGAGGGATGTATATAAGCTGGAGTTTTCATTAGCTTTTTGAGAATATTTTATAGAGAAAAAGTGAATTTAAAAAGAATAACTTCTGAACAAAAGAGCTTATGTGAAAAAAATTAATTTTGACAAAATGATAATATTTGGATGAATATTATTAGAATAGCTTCTTTATAGTCAAATAATTAAAAAGAGAATTAGCTTTTGTGA
Organism: Acacia concinna; assembly: GCA_037177275.1. NCBI lineage: Eukaryota > Viridiplantae > Streptophyta > Magnoliopsida > Fabales > Fabaceae > Acacia > Acacia concinna. The sequence goes on along the minus strand of JBAGKO010000001.1, from coordinate 1,715,497 downwards.
TAATTGCATGAAGAAAAAAAAAGAAGGAGAGTGAGAGAGAAAAAGGAAGAGAGAGGAAAAAGAGGATAAATGAGAGAAAAAAGCCTAAAATAAAATAATTTTTTTCAAAATTTAGGTTTTGGACCCCTAAACTTAAGTTAGAGCTAAAACCATAATTTATGATAATTATTGACTGTTTGTCTACTTCTTTTTTGAAACCTAGGTTTGGGCCAAAACCTATGTTTAAAAGACTCACCTAAATACACACTAATACTACTTAATTACTTTTAATGAATCCAATCACATAGCTTAAGCTTTTGGTACACAAATATAAGTACAGTGGCTTAAATCTCAACATCAACAATATAAAAATGGCTCATTTAATGTCTTTTTATACAAATCATGGATCTCAGTTTTGGCATTTCTGTTGGAACAAAAAAAGTTCACATCTTACTCACAATTTTTGTTATCCTATGAACTGCCATAGGTTGGATTACAAGCAAAAGTGGTTTAGTGGAACTTCATAATGAATAGTTGGATATCATTTAACATCAATTAAAGAAGCATCAACCAATCATTGTTAACTTATAATCACAATTATGTAATGTGTAATTGGCTAGATGTATAACTCATCGCTAAGTTCTATCGACAATTCTAAATTATCGTATCTAGAAAAAGTTTATTTTTATTTTCTCTCGTTAATTAAACATTACAAACATAATGAGGGCAAAATGATCATAACATTTTTATTCTAAATTATTTTGTCATCTGTGTCTAGAATGAGCAAGGAGTTTATTTTTATTGTTTTTAAGAACATTGATAGAACATCACAAAATCACAAGGATAAAATTGTCAATAAATTTAGTCAAGTGAGGGGAGTTTCTCCACTCCAACCAAATATGCCATTGATTAATCTCCCCAACCCATTGAACCAAACACACCTCTCCATCAAACCTCGGCTGCAGTTCAATTCGGTGTACTGTAATGAGGTCCTATGACAGATAAACTATAACAAGTACAAGTTTAAAGAGAGAGCTTGATTTTAAAATACTAGCTTATTGAGAGGGAGATTTTATTGTACTTATAAGCCCCGCTCTACTAGTGAGAACTCCTCATGTGGGACTCATACATTGCTACCCCTCAAGATCTAAAGTCCCTGATGGCCCCACACAATGACACTTTACTCAGTCTCCTACCCATTAAAACCATCTGTGGATAGCCTTTTCCATGAACATTGAGCTCTCAATGAAAGTACTAATGTAACAACCACATGCTCAAATGGATAGCCTAATCCTAGAATATTAACTTATTGGTAGGGAAGCCCCTGTACCTATAAAACCTACTTCACTGATGAGGTGTCTTAATGTATATGCCCTAATTCTAAATTAAACCCCACTCCACTACTTGCGAGCCCATACTCAATAAATTAAACTATCATAAAAAATTGCTAAAAATTTTATGTATATGCCCTAATTCTAAAAGGGAAAATTGTAATTAGGTCACAGGAAATGGAATTTACGATCAAACGGTCATGTGAAATCGTGTGTTTGCAAAAAAGTTCCATGGGATATTTTTTCAATTAATTCCAGATGTCAAATTATCCCATTGCCCTTAATAAAAAATTATTTTTCTCTCTCCTCAGTCAACTCTAACGCTGTCTGATTGTCTCTGTCTCTTTCTGAAGTTATAGTTGTCAATGGTAGCACATTGAGTTATCAATAAAAACCCATTGAGTTGTCAATGGCAGCACATTAAGTTGTTAATAGAAACACACTAAGTCTAACAAAGACAGATAGAATTGGTAGAACCTCTAAATCTCATTTCCATGATAACACTTTGGGCATGATCTTTCAAGGAACACTCTTAATAAGATTAGGGACTTATGAGATTTGTCGTTGCTTACAAATTTGTATTTAAAACAAAAATGAGAGATTCGTGGACCACTCAAAATTAAATCAAACTTGTGCACAAGAAATTTTACATGTATAACAAAAATTAATTTTCATGTTTTATTATAAAATATGAAGGATAATGATGAGTGATATGTTTTAGGGAAAATTTTATTTAAATATCTCATAAAATTTTAAAAGTAAAAAAGGCTGGTTAAAACTTTAAAATGATAGAAGGATCATAAGGCGGCTGGATTTTTCCAATTTTTTCTCAAAAGACTAAAATGCCTCTTTTAATATTGAAGATGAGACAGTCTCTCATTTAATATTGTGATCTTGTTATTCTCTTACTCATTTATTTTACTTATTCAGTCATAACACATTTATATTCTTAGAATGCATAAATGATATTGCCAAGAGTAATATTGAATTTGTTAATACTATTACTATTTTAGTTATTTCATTTACCCATTCATTCACAGCACATTTATATTTCTAAGACACCATTATTAAGAGCAATATTGAGTTTATCAATCTCATTACTGTTTTAATAATTTCCTTTACCATTTTAGTAATTCCCTTTATTTTGTTGATAACTCAAAACTCTTTGCCAATCTTCTCACCCAAGTTCAAATTGTTATATTTAAATTTCTATAGCTGATAGGAAGTTGTTGACAACTTGAGTATATACAATCACAATTTTATTACAGCATTCAGCAAAAACAATAAAAAATCCAAAAACCACATATCAAGAAGAAGCTACTCTACTCCTTGCCATAAAAAATAACAATCTAGTAATCTGATGATTTCGGTGATAGGAAGGAAATAACTAAAAACAATTAGCTTTCTCAGCCTTTCTGGATTTGCGATGACTGTTGTTGGAGGTTTGTAAGAGCCCAGAACAAAGGAAAAAACATGAAAATACACTACCGACTTGAAGATGTAGATCTTGCACATCTCACCTTTCATCACCATAGGAGTTGTCTTAGCCTTCGAGTGTTGGAATAATCCAGGTAATTATATATAAATACCGTATGAGAATTCTACAAGAGCAGCAGCGGAAGACTTGATGTG
>JBAGKO010000001.1:1690542-1703167 GCA_037177275.1 Acacia concinna | reverse complement strand
ACTAGATTTTAAATAAAATGAATGATATTTTGATATATTATGGACGAAAAACGGATCTATTTTTAATTTTTTATAATTTTTTAAAAATAAAACTCTAAATTAAAAAATAATCCTACATTTTTTTACATGTAAATCTTTGAAAAATCATAAAAATTGAAAACAGATCCGTTTTTCACTCATAATATATTAAAATGTCACTCATTTTATGTAAAATCTAACCATAAAAAAATTAAAAAAAATATATTTTAGAACTCCCAAAATTAAAGGCTAAAGAAGCACAAAAAAGAGAAGCCTCCGATCCGGAGGGTGTTCTGGTTCTGGCGTCTGGGCGAGAGAGTTATTGGGTTGGGATTTGGGAAACCTAAAATGAAGGTTTGAATTCTGAAATTGAACTGAAGGGAGAAAACGGAAGAGAGGATGGACTGATGAAGTGACTCATGAGCCGTGAGGGAAAGGCCTGCCGATGAGAGTTATTGGGTTGGGATTTGGGATTTTTTTTTTAAATAACACGCTGATCTAATAAATCAAAAAGACTTTTTTGAAAATATAAGCTTAACCTTTTTAATAAAATAGGTTAAAAAAAAGACTGAGTCTATTATTTTTTTTAAACCAAGCTAAAAACAGATTAGGCTTAGACTGTTGATAGGCCGTGTGAACTATTTCCACTAAAACAGTTATAGAAAAAGTGCACCCAGAGATTTTCATTTGATTTCCCTGTTTAATCGTTTTTTTTAATTGTTGGAACTTATATGCAACTTTCCCCAAAAAAAAAAGTCAAAATTATGTTACCCGCTGGCGGTAGAAAGAAATTGGCGCGTGAAAATCGAAAGCGCGCTTGTTGTTGAAGTTTAAAATTACATCGAAATTTGAATCCAAAATCTCTAATGCGACTCCCGCATTTGACATCCAGTTCGACCTTCTAGCCTTCTATTGTTTCTCTCGATTCAACACTCACTTTCGCTTTCCTCGTTCTTCATCTTCTTTTTCTGTTACTCTCTGTTAATCAATAATGGGTGATCCGACTCATCTCGAGCAGATGGGCAGAGAACTCAAGTGTCCCATTTGGTATGTGATTCTTCATCATTTCTTTCTATTTGTTCATCTCGGATTCGGTGTGTGATCCATCATGCTCTTAGCTTTGACCTCTTGCAGAAAATGGGAACCCGACTCCTTTATTCATTTACATTTCAACTGTGTTTTTATCTCCCACCGTTTCTGGGTTATCCCAAGAACAAAATGAATTGAAAAACTCTACCCGATAAGCTGTTGTAGCCAGCCCTTTTTCCGTAATAATTTTTATCAGCCATACTTTTGGACGTAATCATGAACTCTGTCCCATTTACTTTCTCCCTCCAGTATAGCTGCAATGGCGGTAATAACATAGTATGCTATTAGGCGACCTATTGACATTTGAGACAATTATTTATTCAAATGGGTTGACATTTGAAACAATTAATCTAAAGAAATAATAAGAACCATATTTGCTGTAAATTTCAAACGGGTTGAAATTTGAAACAACTTTTTGGATATAACTGGCTGATTTTGTACTTGTTGCACTGAATGTGCAGTTGGAGCTTACTGAATTCTGCTGTTTCTCTTACATGCAATCATGTATTCTGCAAGTAAGTTGCTTTATCGATTTTAAGAATGGTGGTTTTTTTTCTTGGCTATATGATTGAGGAAACTGAAAGTAAAGTAAATTTTTTCCGCTTGCTTTCAGCTCATGTATTGTGAAATCAATGAAATCAGGTTCTAGTTGCCCTGTGTGCAAAGTGCCCTTCCAGCGTAGAGGTAAGTTTCATGATTTAATATGGAGGTAATAGGTTGCAGACTTGCATTGATGAAAAACTAATTTAACAATCTACAATTATATATATTATTTCTTGAAGAGTTGTTGATTGTGTGGCTAAATATGCACTCAATTTAAGTTACAAGCTTGAAAATATATTTCTTGTGCATAGTCAATATGAACTGCCCTGGCAAATACATTCTTTATATGCTTAAGGGTATGTTCTTTTCTTTTTGATGGTTCTTGCTTGTATATTTGAGCCAAGAACGCAAATTTCAAAGGCTGCAATTTGATTCCTTATTTTCATTTGGACTGAGATGTTTGTTTTCCTTCCTCGAGGGATTTTTATGTGCTTGACCTAAGATTCTTGTTCTCTAGGTTGTTATTATGTTTCCCTTTACTCATTTCTAAAATTAATATTATCTCTGGAAGTGCAAGGACGACTGTGGCACTCCATGTTTGACATTGGAGATCTTACTGCCCAAAGCTTAGTGCAGTAAGAAAATTAATTGGTTATTGTGATTCTAAGATTCCGTCCTCACATTCTAAGATTCCGTCCTCACATACCTTAAGGCCCTCAGTAATTTCTGCTCAACTGCGGGGGAATATGTGCCAATATGAGTATAATCTATAGCCTGATGCAGTAGTTGATTTCTCACATTGTTTTAACAATTAAAATCTTAGTCTTTTTTACAGCAAGACAATCACATCTAAAAATTTTTAGTTCTACCAATGGCTGTGTGGCGTAGTGGTTTGAAATATAGATAAAAAAAAGTTCTGATCTCCTGTCTAAAATATAGATTAGAAAACACAGATATCTGAGAAGGAGTCAACTTGATATGCTCATGACTGCATTTGCTTGCCTGCCTTGAACTGCTAATTTTATGTCAGCATTGTATAATATTGAGCGCCTTGCACTTTCTTTAAATGTTATTATTGAAAAAGGATTCTGTGATTGCTGAAAACTTCCAGTTGACTTGTGTACACTATTAATTCTGTCAAAGAAAATAATTTTTATCCTCCCATTTTGTTTGGGTATATCAACTTGGTTTTTGGATGCTTTAAAATGTCTCCACATAATTCTAATCTAAAGACATCACTACCAAATTTTATATCCATTTTTATGTAGCTATTTCATGGAATTTAGTAATTACTGGCTTAATCATGAACAATATATTTCTTTGAGAAGAGATTCGTGCTGCTCCTCACATGGATAATTTGGTGAGTATCTACAAGAGCATGGAAGTTTCTTCGGGAGTTAACATATTTGTCACTCAGAACGTACCTGGTGCTAAATTATTAGGTACGTTTGCTTCTTTATTTTTTCTCTTGATGATTGCAATATTTGGAAAATGACTCTGAAAGTGGATGGTTCAAGTTGTTTGCTTACAATAATCTTTCCTGATTCAATCCTTGTATGCTTCTCAACCAGCAAATTTTGAGTTTTATTTGCTTCTCGTTTACGTCCCTTTATAAAGGGCAAATAGTCAGACTAAAAAAATGATTTCCACCTGTGACTATTTTTTAACTCCTAGACAAATAGCCCAGTTATTGGCTGCTAATTTTAATTTGACTATTATTGTCATCCCTCGGTTAGAGCTTATAGTATATGCTTTGCAGTATTCTAGCTTCGGACAAAATTTTGTTTATGATGATCACATGCCAAAAATATGGTTTTTGTTTGTCATCTGTTGTGGCACATTGCTGCTTTTTTGTTTCCGGGCATGTAAAGCTGCTTATACATTCGTCTTCAAATCATGCTTTGGGTTTGGGCATTTTATATTACATAGTTTTTGCCGTATTGTTATTTCCTTTTGATATTACACCTACACGATCTTTCAGATGGAGAAAAGCAATGCGATGGTGATAACAGTTGTGGTGTGAAGGTTGCTGGTGATGCTAGTCAAAATCTTTCAGAGGCAAAAGAGACCCGCAAAAGGAAGGGCTCTAGGAAAGAGACTGAGGTCAGCAAGAAGAACTCTGGTGCTGACTCTGTAAAGCCTACCTTTCCAACAAAGAAAAGGGTTCAGGTACCACAAAGTCCTCTTTCAGAAACTCCATTTAAGACTGCAGGTCTCAGGCCTTCTCTAGGTGAAATTATCAAAGAGGGAGGAAAAGAGGGATTGGCCACTTCAAATGGGAAGCCTATCAGAAATGAGGAAGAAGTAGCTCTTTCACCCTTCTTCTGGTTAAGAGATGAAAAAGACGGAGAAAAGTCAAGTCAGGGCACCGTTGAGGATAAACTCTGCGATACACCAACACCAAATCTTCCTTCATTCAGTGATCTCAAGGACTCTGATGATGAAAACCCTTCTAAAGTGGCGCCATCAGTAAGTTTATATCATGTACTATTACAACTTTCTAAGCAGCAGAAGTCCTTAATTGTTAGTTAATTGAATATTAGCTGCTTACAGTTATATATCCGATGAGAAAACGGTAAATTTAGCTCTGATATGTGTTCTTAATACTTCAATTAGTTGTTGACGACTTGCTAGGCTACTCGATTATTGACAATTTATGAAAGCTAACCTTGCAGATACTGAAACAAGCTGAACAGGTAAGATTTATCTACAACTTGAGTATGGATTATGCTATAATATTAATTCTCGTCATTCTTATGCAGGATGATGCACAAGATAAAACTTTCATTGATTTATTTGATAGTGAGATTTTTGAATGGACACAAAGGCCCTGCTCCCCTGAGTTATGCTCAAGTCCCTTCAGGATGCAGGTAGTGAATGACCAATAGCCATATTTTCCGCATACTTAAGTTAGTATATTATTTACTAATTTATTCTATTAATTGCATTATTTTCAGGTTGAAGATACTGGTGAGGTTGAAGAAAATCAAGTGAAGGACTATGTACCCGACTCCCTGGACTTTGAAGCAAATCAATTAAGTGCTGAGAATACAAAATTTGAAAATGTGAGACAAGGAAATGTTTTGAACACGGTGGTACCTGGGGTGGCTTCTCTTCAAAAGAATACAAGAAAGAGAGGCAGGAAGGCAACGGAAAAAACTCAGAAAGAGCAGACTGAAAAACACGGGGTCTCAGTTAATGGAACCGATTTCGTTCCAGAGAGATTATCAAAAGTCAGTCACGAGCAAATATTGGACGATAAACCTGATTCTTCAAATCAGTGGAAGACAAATAGAAGAGTTAAGAAGGCTCGTGTCAATACCACTTCAAAGTCAACACCTCAAGCTGCTCGAGCACTTTCTGATGTAACTGGGATTATTGGTAAGGGGGAAGCAAAGGTGGTAAATGATCCACCCGCTTCGCCATGTAAGCAAGAGCATGATAAGGATTATAATCTGAAAAACTGTAGGACAAGCCAGAGGAAATGGTCTGTGAATCAAAAGCTGGATAATTTACAAAAGCTGGTTGAAGACTCATCTTCAATTCAAAATTGTAACAATGAGTATGCTGGTTTTCAATCACCGACTTTAAATCTCCCGATGGATGATAATGGAAAGCCGTTCAGCAGCAGGCAAATAAAAATCAGTTGTGGCACAAACTCCAAGTCCTGCGGCAGAGAATTGAAGAATAATAGAAGGTCAAAAGTTTCATCTGATTACATCTCCCAGCAGGCACATGGTGACGAAACTCAGCCTGCCGATAAGATTCATAAAAACCCTGAAAGTGCGGCTTTGAGTGAATCGTTAAAGGAGAAACTCCGTCCTGGGACTGATCAATTAGTTTTTCGGAAATGTGAGACGCATAACACGAAGTTCCAATGCGCTTTCTGTCTCTCTTCAGAAGAATCGGAGGTAAAAATGCTTGTCCGCATATTGTCTATAACTCTATATAAATTTTCTCCCTCGAGCTACTTTGCCACTCTATGTTCCCGCTAGTTTGATACCATTATAGATGGACTCAAACTTAATGTCTCTAAACCAAAATATAGGCTTCTGGCCAGATGGTGCACTACTACAAGGGCAAGCCTGTTGCTCCAGATCATGAAGGAAGATCAAAAATCATGCATTCTCACAGGAATTGCACTGAATGGTAAGGAATTTTCACTAAAGTAATATGATTGTTTTGGCAGTGGTACCTTGTGGCATATTAAGTTAGCATGGAGTATATTCATGTTGGTTTTGAGCTTGTCCTCATTCAGAAGAGCATCGTATCTCTCTACATCATAATGTCTTACCAATAAGTGAAATCGCGATTTATCATTCTTCTTGAAAATAAAAAATCACGGTTTATTTTATTCTAGTTTGAATTCGGACTTGTGAGTTTAATATGTTCAGTGCCGCTGCACTGTTTTATACATGCACAGGGCCCCCAATGTATATTTTGATGATGATATTGCAATTAATCTTGAGGCTGAAATAAGCAGAAGTCGAAGAATTAAATGTAGTTTCTGTGGGATCAAGGGGGCGGCACTAGGTTGTTTTGAAAAAAGTTGTCGCAGAAGCTTTCACGTTACTTGTGCCAAGTGTACTTCTCAGTGTCGATGGGATATGGTATGTGGTAATACTCCAATTGCACTTAACATTGCCTCCTACTTATATAAGAAGTTGTCTAATTCAATCTATTTACGTTATTGTACAGGATAACTTTGTTATGCTCTGTCCTCTTCATGCTTCTTTGAAGTTGCCTTGTGAAAGTACAGGAACCCAACAAAGAAGCAACAATTGTACAGCTAGAGAGTAAGCCAATGCAAAAATACCCTCTGGATCATCTAAAAAGTTGTCACTTATTATTTAACATGCTTTCAACATTAAATGTCGTTCTGTTTCCCCTTTTGTCAGACGAGGAAATCAGCGCAACAACACTGCTGGCAAGGATGACCCTGGTGTCCAAAATCGGAATGCTCGTTGGTCATATAAGAAAATTGTTCTCTGCTGTTCAGCTTTATCTGGAGTGGAGAGGGTATTATCTTTTCTTGTAGACTTACATTGATATTTTCTTTCTGAATAAATCTAATCCATATTTTACCGTGGCTAAATTCTGTAGGATGTTGTTTCTGAATTTGCAAGAGTTACCAAGGTTACAGTTTTGAAAAAGTGGGATGCAAGTGTGACCCATGTGATAGCATCAACAGATGAAAATGGGGCATGCAAAAGAACTCTCAAAGTGCTGCTGGGTATCCTCGAGGGAAAGTGGATTCTCAATGTGGAATGTAAGTTCTATTCTTTTCTGAAAATTACGTTATTTATGTTCTTTTTATAGTAATAAATTTCGCAACTTTTGCCTCCCTTTTTCCCGATTTGTAATACTTATTTTTTCATTGGCGGGGGTGGGGGTGGGGGTGGATTTGGGGTGCTAAGCAGGGATTAAAGCATGCATGCGAGCAATGGAACATGTTGGTGAGGAGAGTTATGAAATTACTGCTGACATCCATGGAATTCAGGATGGTCCTCGTCTTGGACGACTAAGAGTATTGAATAAGGTTGTCTTTCCCATGATTTTGGCAATATTTTTATATTTTTGTGGGGAAGGAATTTTAGCAATATGACATGTAAGCAATGTTTATACGAAAGAGAAGAAAATTGCAAAGATAAACAACGTTTTTCCTGTTTGGTCTCGAGCCTGCCCAAGAAGCCGTATATCTTGAAAATAAGAATGAAACATCGACTAGAAGGCTAAAATCCTACCTCACTATCTGCAAACATTTTGTGGATACGTTTCATATGCTTTGACGGTTTGTTAATTGGTATATGCCTCTTAATCTAGAGTTTAGTCGTTGGCAACAAAAAAAATAAACAAATCTGGACTCCAGTCTATCAAGTTATATAGCACTTGATCTCAATGTTATTATTAAAGTGTAAATGATGAAAACCCAAGTGTAGTTTGCAAATTTGCACATTAAAATCAACACTAAATGTGTTTTCTTTTTTTTTGGGGGGGGGGGGGGACCAATACTAAATGTTCGCTTGTGTGCTAACATGCCCTATTTGTTGTTTCTACCAATGCAGCAAGCAAAACTGTTTGATGGCTACAAGTTCTATATTATGGGTGATTTTGTCCCATCATATAAGGGTTATTTACAGGACCTTGTCACGGCTGCTGGAGGGATCGTTGTGCACAGAAAGCCATTATGTCGTGACCAAAAAGCATTACCACCTGATAGGCATCCATCCGAAACCTTCATTATTTACAGCCTCGAACTTACTGATAAATTTGATCCCTCAAAAAGGGAAAAAATTCTCAGTCAAAGGCGAAATGATGCAGAGGCTTTGGCAAGTTCAACTGGTTCAAACGCAGCGAGTAACACCTGGATTTTAGATTCTATTGCAGCCTGCAGGTTGCAAGACCTTGTTCAGTAAATTATGTATACTTCAATCTCTGATTCATGTACATGGATATAAACAGCAGGGAGTTGTTTGTAAAGCAAATTTCCGAGTTTTATGTTTGCATGTGTTTGGCAGTAGTTGACTGTTGCACCATAGGATGAATTCATACCCTATTCATGTTCTTAATATCCACTATACTGAGATGAACAAGAATGGTTTTGAAGTCAATAGCAAGCTCTTATAAATATAATTGCACAAAGGTGTATAATGCTTGTCCAAAAAGCAAGCATATGAAGATTTACATCCTTGATAATTAGTTACATACATGGCTTTATAATTATCAATTACAAGATTAAATTGCCACATGAGGTCCTCTAATTTTCTTTTCCTAGAGAAACATGAGCTGAACAAAGCTTGGGTTTGGGACTGCAGGCAGAGTACAAAGGACAGGATAGGAAAGAATCCAGAATGTACAACTCTTGTGCCAATGGACACACAAAAAGTTGAAATTTCAGGAATATGTGCAGGGTTGCTAATCTCCTCTACTTTGACTCATCTCCTCACCCTCATAATACAAACTATATTAAAGGGAAACTATTTAATCCATGGCTCATCTTTTCATGCTCCAAGCATGCTTTCTAGAACTGAAAATGAGTGAGTAATGAGGTAGGCGGAGAGTGATTATGATCTCACGTTCACCTCTTCATCTCCGCCTCTACCTAGTGCTTGTCGAGTTTTTTGTATTAATGATGCCATGTTTGCTTTTGCCTGTGTTTTGAAATCTTCAAGCTTAGAGATCCAAGCATGTGCTCTAAAGCTGAAATGCCTTCTTTGATATTGAGGTCATCCCCATTTGTTGCCAGTCTTTCCTTGAAGCCAATTATCTTGTTAATGCCTGCTTGAACTTCCACATCCATTTCCTCCATTGTAGCAAGGATCTGGGTGTTGTTCTCCTCTTGTGTTTCTTGGAACTGTTTCTTCAGTGATTGAAAATCATCATGGACCTTTACGAGTTGTTCTGAGAGTTCCTTGTTTCTCTCTTGCATTGCCATGCTGCCTTGCCTTTCCATTCCAATACTCCTCTCCTTGCGTTCTAAGCTATAAGAGCGCAACTTCTCCATCAACATATGGTTCTGATCCTTTAGATCCACAATATAATCCTCCAATTCTGACAATTCTTGAGCCTTCCTTGCAAGTTCTGCTGCCATTATTTGCTTCTCTTTCCCCAAACTTGAGCATATGGCTTGAATGCTCTGTCTTGCTACCAAGCTTGCATGAAGCTCTCTCCTTAGCCTTTCTTTCTCATCTGTTATCAGTTCAGGGGCTTTTCTGTCCCTCGGGCTTGGAACCTTAGGCTTAACATCGGTGTTGCATCGCCTAAGTTCAGCTCTTCTCTTTGAAGTTGTCTGAATCTTTTGAATCCTGTTCTTAACTTCATCTATGATAGAAATCATTCCAGCCACCCTATGAGTTTTGCGCTCCAAATTATCTTTTGAGTTGCCCACATTATGATCTTGAATTAATTTCAGCAACAGCTTCACATTGGTGGCAACCCCTATATATATATGGCAAATTTAGAAACAACAGAGAAAGATGAACAGTGCATTATTAAATAGCAGCTATTGTGTGCTTTCTTTCTATGACATATTCCTATATTAGATAAACTGCTTCATTGGTTTTCTGATTGAATAGAATATGATAGATTAAATCTTGCCATGCAGGTTCTGACCAAAAATCAATGCTCTGAATCTAAACATACTAGATTGATTACCTTCTAAACCAACATTTTCTTCGCCTGGTTGTGCAATGCTGCTAGAAGAAGGCAATAATTCTGGGGCTGAAGCGGCTCGAAGTTGACTCATTGTGTTCATTCAGAGGAAGAAACTAATAATTAATAATCAGGTACAAGGAGAAACAGAAAGGAGGAGAAGGAGAAGGAGGAATAAGAGGAATGGATAGATTGTTATGATGATGACAAAATTTGAATGGCAATGTGTTTGTGTTTGTTTTTTGTTTTCAGAGATCCAAGAAAGAGAGATTGCTTTGTTGCAGCCTCTCTTGTCCTTTCTCTCTCTGTGAGCTATGGAAAATGTTGCCTTTCCATTTCAATATTTCTATTTCGGTAATATTCTTAAGTTAGTGTTAAGTTTTTTTTTTTTTTTTTGGATGTGGTTGGTTATTGCGCAATTACTGGTTGTGATTTTGACTCTTTCCATGACCTTCGGTTTCTTTTGTCTGTTGTTTCTCCCTTTTAAGATCCAAAACCACATGGAGATCAGATATAATCCAACTAACATCCCATATTCCCATTTTTTTTATGACCAAAATGTTTCTGTAAAACCAACATCCCTCGTTTTATATTTATTAATGTGAACCAGTGTGTGTTAAGGAATTTTTCTTTTCTTTCTATTTTTTTTTATTCCGCTAAAAAAATAGAGTCCAGTTAAACATAAGCCAATTTTTCTTTCATCTCTCAACAACCACGTTATATGAAACAAAACCCCGTATTGATTAAAAGAAAATAGAAAATGAATCTTTTATTAAGTGAGACGGATTATTTTTCATGGAATGGAAGCTAAATAAATAGAGTTATTTACTAAGAGAAATAACTTATTAATTTATTTTTTACTATAAATATTTCTAAAAAAATCAGTTACATTTTATCTCTACAAAATCATTTTTTCAACTTTGTTTCTCATCTTATTTGATGATATATTATGTATGCGTCAAACAACCTACGACAAGAAATCATTTCCGTACGAAATTTTTTTCACTATGAACAGTTTCAAACTTTGAGGATTGTACTGAAGTCCCGTGGGTAACATGGCAAAAAAAAAAACAAAAAAACAAAACAAAACAAAAAGGGAAGTCTCGCGGATAAATGATGAGAAATGTTAGAAGAACTATCTCCTGAATGGAAAAAAAAAACTAATAGTGCAACTCAAGTATTCCACTTTTCTTTGAAATTAATCCAACAACAACAACAACAATAATTAATGGCAGTATGAAATAATTAAACTTGTAGGAGAAACTTGCTTGTACAAAATTACATATTCCAAAAGTCGTTTTTGGTTTGTAGTCTATCTATCTTTTATCAAATGAAGCAACAATTGTCTACTATCCTTAGTATTCGATTTCACTCTCGGCTTGGCAAATACTTGATGATCCAAAATCAGATAAATGAAGGTATCAAGAGGTTGTTGAGATAATTGATAAAAAGTTGTCAGGTTGGAAAAGCATTTGATGTCTTCTAGTTTTAATTAAATCATCTTTATTATCTCTGCTAGTCCATCCATTTTCCTGCATGAAGTTTTCTAAGCAACTCTGTTATGATATTTCTATGAGGATGCCCAATTTCTTTTGGGGCTTCTCCAATACAGTGAAAGGCTCATTTGCTTCAATGGAAAGAATTATGACATCCATATTATAGTGGTGGGTTACACTTCTTTCAACTAGAAGCCTTTATTTAGCTTTGTTAGCTAAACATATGTGGCGTATTGTTTTATCTCCTTCATCTCTACTCAGCCAGATTATGAGAAAAAAAATACTTGATATCTCGCAATCAGTATACTTTCCGAACATCATACAATAGTTCAGCTTTACGGAAGAATATTATTAAATCGGGTGATGTTGTTTTCAATCATCTCCTATAGTTGGTTGGTGATGTCTTGTCAATCTCTTTAAATAATTGGCTCTAGTGGCCTTTGCAACAGTCAGGTTCAGCTTATCCAGCTTCAACAGTAGCGGACCTTCTACTGCGCAACATAAACACTTGGAACTTCTCCATAGAAGCCTCACTCTATCCTAGCCACATTGCTCAGTAGTTTCACTATCACTCATTACCTCTTTTCAATTGACATGGTATACTAAAATGGAACTACAACTCTTATGGTGTTCATAAAGTTTGTGATGGGTACCATCTCCTGCAACAAGATGCTTCTGTTCCACCCCGTTACTGACAATTTCAATTGGCAGATCCTTTGGAAATCAAGATTGCCTCCTTGTCTAAAATTATTGGTGTATAAAATCCTTCATGACATTTTGCCAACTTCTCAATTGCTTTTTCACAAACATTTGGCAACAACAGGTACATGTTGTCTTTGCCTCTCTACATGTGAATCTTTCAATCATGAGTTCCTATTTTTTCCTTTTACATTGAGGCCTATTGATTTGGTAGTATTCTTGGATTTCACAATGATGCCTTTACCGACAAATCCATCTGTCATTGGATCATCACTTGGTTACAACTTCACATAGACCCAACCGGTTTTTCAACGTTACTACTTTTTCAATTCTTATATTCTATTTGGTATGCACGAAATCAGGTTTATCACTTAGAAGCACATATATCGCCTATACAAGTGATTAGAATGGCTCAATGTAAAGCGTTCACTATCACTACTACAATCTGGAATCATAGAAAATTTAATAATCTTCAACAATTCACTTATACCCGCCTTCACCTTGCCAATGCTCCTGTTCATTCTTTCCCTTCCTTGTCCATAGACTATATCCTTTAAGCTTTATCATCATGCTAGCTAACGTCGTCGTATTCATGTTCACATCTGTTATCAGCATTGTTATTTCCATGG
>JBAGKO010000001.1:1675934-1690442 GCA_037177275.1 Acacia concinna | reverse complement strand
TATAAGGCTGGGAAAAGAAACAAAATTAAAGGGATCCGCATGAGGGGGGGATGCTCTGTGCAGAAGGCTGGAAGAAGAAACAAAATTAAAGGGATCCGTGGGGGGTTTCAGTCGTCTACTGTAGACAACATGACATGTCGTCTACAGTAGACGACTGTGCAAGTCGTGCAATAGTTGCATGAGTTCCATACCAAATACCCTACCCTTTTCATGCAAGTCGTGAATAGTTAACACGATTTTCAGAAATCGTTTTACCTCCACACGATTTAGAGTGTCATATATGGTTAAATACTTTTTAAACTATTATATTTCGTTAAATAATTATTTTTTTATTATATTATATTAAAAAACCTGTAAAATGGCATGCTGTTAATTTTGTCTCGACATTGTCAAAAAGCCGAGCAATTTCTGTTGAGGAGAAATTTTTTTGGAGCGGAAGATCCAGATCCGAAAAACGTTATTGACAGATTGATGAGTTCGGTTAAATTCCGTAAGCCCAATTTTCACTCCACTGCCTAAGATGAAAAAATAGGGTTGAATTAAAGTTTTCAGCTTTTCTCGCAGAATCGGTTTCTGGAGAAGCTTCAATCATGTCGTCTTGTTCGTCTGCGTACTCTGCAGCGTCGTCTTCGTATTCGTCTTCAAAGGAACAATCTGATAATGAAGAACGTCAAACACGGAACTGGCTGGACCTTCCTCGGGACGTGACGGCGGCGATTCTCCTGAAACTCGGCGCTGTGGAGATCCTCACGAGCGCTCAGTCTGTATGCACTTCGTGGCGGAGTATCTGCAAGGACCCTACCATGTGGCGCGCCATTGACATGCAAAATCTGGGGGATCTCCATGATATGCCTTACGATTTGGAGGTTATGTGCCGCCACGCTGTTGATCGAAGCTGTGGTCAATTGGTCGATATTAATGTCGAATACTTTGGTACTGATGATCTGCTCAAGTACATCACTGATAGGTAAACTTAAACACTATTGTTTGTTGTTACTTTTCGAACATTCTTGGTGGAGATCACCACGAGTTTCTTTTGGTAAATGGTACTGATGGATTGAATGCATTATGGATTGTGGAATCATTTTTAGGGTTATGTTTCCTAAAGTTGCGACCATTTCGAACTAGGATGATTTCCTTTCATTTTTATGTGGGTCTTTTTTGTACTGTGTTATAGGGAACATATTAAGTTGGGAATGCAAATGAAACATGCTGTAAAAATGGGATCTTGCGAACAAGCTATATATGTGATTAAATCCTTGTTTGAAATAGCTTAACTCCATACTCGTTACATTTTGTTTACATAGGACTAAATCTCTTTGATTAAGCCGTCATATTAGGTGTAAGTAATTAATTTTTTTTGTGGAAAATTATCCTTCTGTCATATTGTTAAGATAAAAAATATGACGAGGAGCTCTCTCTGCTTTCAATACTAAATACTCATGGTCCAATTCTGAAGTTGAAACACCTCAGCCACCATTGAATTGCAGAAATGCCAACCCACAAGCTTCTGATTAATTTTCCTGAAGCACAAGGTGTGCCTCTACCAGAAACTATGGCCCCTGTTTGTTTTCACTTAGTCTACTTAGTTATAATCTGTGCTATCTGATACAAGAGCTATACTTCGGTTAATATGGATAAGTTGCAACGGATAGAGAGGGAGCGGGGAGTAGGGATGGGAAGATTTTGGCTACATTTATCATTGACTTGGAAAAAAAAAGAGTTTTTGAAATTCAATTTCTTGATCATTTAATGAAACTGTGTAAATCATAAGTGAACGATTAATTAGAACCAATAAGCATGTTTTTGTGTCCATTTTCTCTTTATTCCTTAGAAGGTGACGAAATCATTATATCCTGAAGAGTTTCTCCAGGCACAATCATTTCTCTATTGTTGGAACAGAATCACACTTTACAAAATTTAAAACTACTGCGGAAACTTGAATCAGAGGATGTCAACATTTTCCTTTTGCTTTCTTCTTCCCCCCTTTTAAGTTCAGAGTTATAGACAATGTTTGTTCTTGCTTTGGATTGAGTTTATGATTAGTTATATTGCATGATGAAACTAGATACCATCCAATCTTAACTCAGATGATAAGGACAAGGTTGGGTAGTGGTCTAAAATATAAATCCTTGTGATATCTATTACATGGATCGTACAATACCACTATGCTTTGTTAACCACCAACTTTTCTGACATATCCTTCTCTAAGAAACTCCATTTACAATTTCTTGTAGCAGTCTTTTTGACCTTTCTCTACATCTTTGTACAGCACTAAAGCTTATCTGCCCAATTCGTCACATTGGCACTTCTATTGGTCTTCTTTGCATTCTGTCCATCCACCTTAAATGATTTTATACTATTTCTTTTCTTGATAGATGTTACACCAACATGTTACACCAACTTTTCCTTATGTAATCAATATAGATTTTTTTTTTCCGTTATATGACCACATGTCCACATCCATCTCAATATCTGTTTCACCAACTTGTTGCTCCTATTGCAATCCTTCATCTCCCAACATTCATGTCATATTAGTAATCTTATAGCAGTTGGGTAGAATTCTTTTTTAGGCGTAGCATGTATTTTGTGGTCATAAATGACAATTGATGCTTTCCTGCAGTTCAACCAGAGAAGGAAAAGAGAGGATCCTGACTTCATTTAATTGTCTTTTTATATTTTGGAACTAAATGCTTTATTTGTGTGTCCGCATTGGATGTTAAACTCTGTTTATATTATTTGACTATGCAGATTTTACTTATTTCTGTTTGATTATTTTAATGTTAACATCACCCCTGTCATCATGTTGTTTTATTTTACAGTACAAGCCACCTACGTCGTCTTAGGCTTGCTTGCTGTTATGGTGTATCAGATGAGGGATTATGTGAAGTTGCTGGGAAGCTTTCACTGTTGGAGGAACTTGACATTTCAATTGGTAACATAACTAAGGATTCACTTGAAGTTATTGGCCAAAACTGCCCTCATTTAAAATCTTTGAAATTCAATATGGAGGCTTTCATATGTCCTCACATTGAACCTGATGATGAGGCACTTACTATTGCAAGAACCATGCCTGAGCTACGCCATCTCCAACTTTTTGCGAACAAGCTGACTAATGCTGGTCTGCTTGCCATTCTTGATGGTTGTTCTCACCTTGAATCCCTTGACCTGCGGCATTGTTTCAATCTTAATCTGGAAGGACCTTTGGGGAAAAGATGTGCAGAACAGATCAAAGATTTACGGTATCCATATGATCCCACTAATGACTACCCTTTTGATGCCACAATTCGTGATTCTGGATCATTTGATGAAGACTATCCGTTGGGGATCTCAGACACAGATTTCTTGTCAGATGATGATTATCAGTATGACTTTTATGCATTCTCTGACGGAAGCGATTTCTCTGATGACATTGGCTATTACTTTGATCCTGATACCTACTAGCAAATCATGAAGCATTTTGAAGAAAATAGGTGATCTGAAAATTCTGGTTTTCATCCGTTTGTGGTTCTCTTTTTGAGATTGTGATGAAAGTGCGGCTAGGAGAAGTTTGCAGTACGTTAGATTAAAGTTATCTGGATCTTGTAGGGGTTGATGCTGTTTTAATGAAATATTGTAGATGGAGACGGCCTGACTGGTAGAATATATGAAGCCCCTTACTGGAGAAGATGGTTAATTATTTGGAATGTCCATGTGATATATGGCATGGTTTGCAACCTTCATCTCATGTTACTTTGTTCTTGTTACTTCCCTAACATACTCATGCTCTGTTTTTTAAATTTGTATTAGTCTCTCACTCATGCTTTGTGCTAAATTAGAGCCCTTTAACAGATATTAAAACCATAAGATCAAGAGATATGATATATACTTTAACTTAAAGTAGTAATATAGCACAGATTTAAACAACAAATGAAATTCAATTGATCAAAATAGATCTAATCATTTTCCTCCTATTATTGTTAGATAACCTGGAATCTAACTCTAGTCATCTATTTTTGGAAGGTGTCTCTTTGGTGCTTCATGGTGCTCAACCCCACATTTCAACCTAGTTACTGCTTTTGGAACGTGGAAGAATTTCTGTTTTAAAACTGGTTGTTGCTAGTTATGTATTATGTATTTATGTTTACATGCACCTATCTTTAAGCATGGAGTGAATTTATACAAGGGATGTTGCTTACGCTTGAGACTGGAGTCTAAAATTATGGTTGAAAATAGTCTTAATCAGGAATTTAATTATGTTAATGCTGTTACTATCTTTTGGATTATACCGCCGTCTTCATCATCCGCCATCGATGTAGAAATATCGTTAAACTCCAAAATTGAATAAAACAACAAAAGGATTAAAACAAAATCAGTTATCCTAAACTAATTATACTACTTTTATAAGCTGAATGAACAGGAATCAGCCATCCCCCCCCCCCCCTCCTTCTGTAATTTAACTGATTTTTTATTTATTTTCTTCTTATTGGTATTATAAAATGGGAAAAAGATAAATAAATACTCTATAAATATTAAAAATCTTGAAAAATGGTTCAAATTTGATATATGACAAATAAGGGGTAGAATATTGATTAGTTTTAGTCATTCTTTATTGAGTTTTAGTTATTCTCTGATGAGTTTTTATCATTTTGTTTTAGTTATTATCTGTTCAGTTTTAATTATTTTCTATTGAGTTTTGGTCATAGCCCCTTATTTGTCATTTACAAAATTTAAGCTATATTTTAAAATTTTTAATATTTAGAGGGTATTTATTTATTTATTTATTTCTCTGCTAAGATTATGAAACAAATTTAGCATTGGATATTTTGTACTATTAAAACTTTGAAATGGGTATACCAAATCTGCTTTTTTTCTTTTTTTTCAATACATTGTGGGGATTTGACCTATTGATTTTATGCATATCTTACTTTTATCACTTATTTTCAATACATTGTGAGGAGAAAAGTGGAGAGAATGGGATAAAAATGAATATTAAGTTTCAAAACTTCCATAAATAGTAAAAAATTTATCATTTTTATGAGTTTTCTCTTTTAATTTTTTTTCTTCCCTAAATTTTTTCTCCATCCAAATACATTTTTATGAGTTTTCTCTTCTAATTTTTTTTCTCCCCCAAATTTTTTCTCCATTCAAATATAGGGTTTAGCTATTTGTTACCCTTGCTAAATAATTTTTTTGCAAAAAAAAAAAGGAAGAGTTAAGAACTGAAAAAATATAATTATAAAAACTAATCTCGTGGTCAACATGTATTATAGAATTTATTTATTACAACTTCTAATTAATTGGATGACCTATCGTTCAAGCATCTTCCAGCAACATATGAAAAAGGTTTTTAATTCATAATAAATTCTATGAAGTTGTTAGTGAAATTTTCCTGATCACATGTAGCGTCTGTCATTTGGAAATGGATGGAATAAAAGTTTTATTGTAAACAAATTGAATGCCATTTACATTTACATGTGCAGGCCTTCTTCCACCAGCATACTTTTGTGTTAGTGCTAAGCAACCAAAGATCTCGCCTTTTGGTATTCCCACGTCAACGCCAACGCGCAACAACAAACTTTTGAAATTACCATTACAATACTGAACGCCCAACGACACTTCCGCCGGCGACGACGTTGATCTCACCCTCCGCCACCTCTGTCTTGTTCTGGGTTCCTAACTGTTTGATAAGCGGAAATTTGGGTCCCAAGGATTGGGCCGATAGTAGATCTTCTAAATTCGGATCCCATCCTCATGCTTCACAAATCTATAATCATAGCATTCCTATTCAACCTTTTGTTCTTCGGGCATGCGGATCCCGATGGAAATTGTGGCCGGAACAGCCCTCTTGTCGATTGGGAGTCCGAGTTCAAAATGGTTCAGCACCAGCTAAGAGGGTATGTAAAAATCATTGATGATTGTTCATTTAGGGTTTCACAATTCGATATGCTTTCTGGGGTCGATGTCCATTGGTGGGGTGCAACCAATTCTGATTTTGAAAACTTCACTTCGGGATTCGTTGTGTCCGATCATAAATTGAACGATACCTACAACAATGCTAGTTTTGTCGTGCGTTTGATGAAGAATATTACATGGGATATGATCCAGGTTCTGGCTGTGTGGGATGTCCCCACTGCCTCCGATTTTGGGCATGTCATGCTTGGGGAGTTGGTGAATGGTACTGAGATTTCGATGAGTCCACGTAATCACACGGAGCCAACTATGTTTGAAAACTGTAAGTTGCTATCAAAGAATTTCAGAGTTAGGTGGACACTAAACGTTGAGGAGGATTTCATTGATATTGGGTTGGAGGCGGCTACTGGAATTCTAAATTACATGGCATTTGGGTGGGCAGACCGGAATTCTTCTAGTTCTGAACTCATGATTGGAGCTGATGTGGTTGTGACGGGGATTAAGGAAGATGGTTTTCCATTTGTAGATGACTTTTACATTACTCAGTATAGTGAGTGTATGAACAAAAGTGATGGATCACCGGAAGGGGTTTGTCCTGATTCAGTTTATGAAGCATTCGAAGGAGTTTCTTCAGAAAACAAAACGAAGTTAATTTATGGGCATAGGAGGGATGGGGTCTCATTTGTTCGATATCGGAGGCCATTGAGTAAGGTTCAAGGAAAGTACGATCATCCGGTGAACCATACAGCAAATATGACAGTAATTTGGGCTCTGGGGTTGATTAAACCTCCTGACTCTCTTCGTCCCTACTATCTTCCTCAAAATCATGGGGGACCACTATTTGAGACATATGGGCATTTGGTGTTGAATGTGTCTGAGCATTTGAATGACTGTGAAGGTCCTATTGATGCAGAAGATAAGGAAGACCAGGATATTATCATTGCAGATGCTAAAGTTCCGTTGGTAATTTCATCAGGCCCGGCATTACATTACCCAAACCCTCCAAATCCAGTTAAAGTTCTCTACATCAACAAAAAGGAAGCCCCTCTCTTAAGAGTAGAAAGAGGGGTGCCAGTTAAGTTTTCAATACAAGCTGGGCATGATGTTGCGCTTTATATTACATCAGATCCAATTGGCGGGAATGCAACGTTGAGGAATTTGACTGAGACTATTTATTTTGGCGGCCCTGAAGCCGAAGGAGTTCAAGGCAGTCCGAAGGAGTTAGATTGGATTCCTGACAGGAACACTCCTGATCATATCTACTATCATTCATTGTTTGAACAGAAGATGGGTTGGAAAGTGGAGGTAGTTGATGGGGGTCTGTCAGACATGTACAATAACAGTGTTGTTCTGGATGATCAGCAGGTTACTTTCTTTTGGACGTTGGCAAAGGATACAATATCTATTGCAGCTCGTGCCGAGAAGAAAAGTGGATATCTTGCAATAGGATTTGGAACTGGAATGGTAAGTAGTTACGCTTATGTAGGTTGGACTGGCGCAAATGGTGTTGGTCGTGTAAACACTTACTGGATTGATGGAAAGGATGCCTCAAGTATACATCAAACAAACGAGAATTTGACATATGTCAGAT
Source organism: Acacia concinna (assembly GCA_037177275.1). Lineage (NCBI taxonomy): Eukaryota > Viridiplantae > Streptophyta > Magnoliopsida > Fabales > Fabaceae > Acacia > Acacia concinna. The sequence continues at coordinate 1,682,959 of JBAGKO010000001.1, read as the reverse complement.
GCAAAACAGAAAATGGCATCATTACTCTGGAATTTACACGGCCCTTGAACCCGTCTTGCACTCATAGGGATAGGCCAGAATGTAAAAATATTATTGATCCCACCACTCCTCTTCACGTTGTTTGGGCAATGGGTGCTTCATGGAATGATAATAATCTCAGCGAGAGGAATATGCATTCTCTTACAAGCAGTAGGCCTATCAGTGTACTACTGATGCGTGGTTCGGCAGAAGCAGAGCAAGAATTGCTTCCAGTACTAGCGGTGCATGGGATTATGATGTTTCTTGCATGGGGTATCTTGCTACCTGGCGGTACATTGGCAGCCAGATATACGAAGCATCTTAAGGGTGATTTATGGTTCAGGATTCATACTTACTTGCAATATTCAGGGTTAGCTATTATTTTACTTGCCCTTCTCTTTGCTGTGGGAGAGCTGCAGGGTTTCTATTTCAGCTCTTTACACGTTAAATTTGGCTTTACTGCAATGTTCTTGGCTTGTATACAGCCAGTGAATGCATCCCTAAGACCTCAAAAACCAGAAAATGGGGAGCATGTGGCCGCTAAGAGGAGGCTTATTTGGGAATATTTTCACATAATTGTTGGCAGATCTGCCATTGTTGTAGGCATTGCTGCACTGTTTACTGGGATGAAGCATCTTGGAGAGAGATATGGCGCTGATAATATTCATGGACTCAATTGGGCTTTGGCTATTTGGTTCTTAGCTTTTGCACTCACGGTTGCCTATCTAGAATACCGTGAAAGGAAGCTAAAAAGGGATCAGGCATTTGGAAGAAGTAATTGGGTGCTTGGTAATCTTGAGTCAGACGAAATCGATCTCTTGAGCCCAACCAGGAGGGTTCCTGAGGAAGATTTAGATTCCTCTTCAAGAATGGAAGTACAGTTAGAACCTTTGAGAAGATAGATGATTGTCTGATAGATAGCAAGTTCCTGTTTGGCGCCTAATTGTTTTATTCTCATATAATATGCGGCCTGACAGAATCCTTCATTGCTTGGAGGCTTCCCCCCCTTCGGAATCTATTTTGAGGTACAATTGGAGGCAATGGACCTATAGTCTCTTAGTAAATTTTGTATTGTCTGAGGATTAGATTCCTCTAACATGGATTTTCAATAGATAATACGGAGTACATCTTCAATTAAATAGATTACATTATTTTTCTATGTTGTTGCTGCAATTTTCTCTTCTTGGCACTAAGTATTTGAAATTTTGCCATTACTCTGTGGGCTAGCTGGACTTCTCATGTGCTTGAACTTGAACGCTACTTTTTTTTTTCCCAGTAGAAGTATAAGAAAAGAATCATCGGTTAGATCTAGAGGAAGGAGTTAATTTCTTATAACATGATAAATTAAAGTTCGAATCCCAGTTGTTTTTCAGTGTCTCAAATAAGATTGTCTCTAATAGAAAGATATTTGGGCCTAGCAAAAAATAACAATAATAATAATTAAAAAAAAATCTATTTTGTGTTATATTTGGGAGGGAGAGACTCGAGTTTCTCTTCTAATTGTGCGACTTTACAACTGTTTTTTGACCACACCACTCTAGTCAAATTTATAATTCCAAATTAACTAACTTTTTTTCTTGCCTTCAAATTAACCATCTTTCTCATATTAAGGAGAGTTAGTCAACTCATTAATTATAAGCTAAATTTTCAATTTTGCTCTTATCTGTAATTGATTCCAAAAGTTGGATGATAGGAAATTGTGTACATGTGCTAATTTAATAACAAACTTATATGTAAAGGTCTGACACCCTAAAGTTTTTAAATGTGCAATGTTATAAATAAAGGTTACAGTTTAAAACACCTTCTTGTATTATACTCTTATACCTTTGCTCCATTGGGAAAATTAGGTTCGAGCACAGAGCTCATTGTCACCTTTGAACGAAGAGAGTTTGAGGATTGAGCTTAGTATGCATTCAATGCTTTTTGCCTTTTATAATTAAAAAATGTGACCCTTGAATAACATTTATGACTATTAAAAGCAAAAATGGAGATTTCGCCTTACTCTTAGAGATTGTGAGTGAGTCCAACCCCTTTTTAAAAATTTTTGTATAAAAAAAATAGTAAAGATACAAAAACACCTATAAACTTTTAACACATATTTTTCAGATGTCCAAAAATACACATGAACATTCAAAATGGACATTAAAGTACCAAAATGCCCCCAACTCAAAAAAAACTTACTTCTCTAACTATTCAAATTCTATGCTATTATTATGAACATAACATAAAATTTTATACATCAACTTTAAATTAACAAGCAATTCACTATTATCTACTCGCCGACTCGTATTTATAGGTTATTTCCAATATATATTATCATAACTAAGAAAAATCTTAAACTTTGTAAATTCTATCTTTAAACTTAATAACTTTCTAATTTTATCCCTAATTAATTTACAATCAACTCCAAGTAATTGAATGTGATAATTTAGCAATTAGATGTGGTAATGTATACTACATCAAATGGAATATATGCTGTTAAATTTTCTATTAATATTTTATTTCTATTTTTTTCTTAACTTTCTTTAGAAATTACCTTACAATTAACACGCTTTAATTTTCTATTCCATTTTTAAAAGTTTTTTTAAGAATTTAAATTTAGGGAAAATTCCATATAAAGATGTTGGAAATAGTAAAATTTTAAATCATGTTGTTAAATTCAATAAATCCATAATTAAGTTATTGACTCAATTTATGATATCAAAATATGGGTAAAATGACTTTAGTGCACCCTCCTAATCTATCATATCTTCTCTCCTCTTAAAAAAATTTTATGGCTATATAATTTAATTTTTCAATAAATGCATATATATATTAACATTAATATAAAATAAAATAGAATATGATTAATTTTATATGGACAAATTATCCATAATAATTCAAAGCAATAAATAAAAAGAAGAGCATAACCCCAATATCAATTAAAATATTAAACTAACTTAGATTCAATATACTTAGACCAAACAAAAGAGAAATTTGACAAAGAACTAAGGTATTAAAAACATGATCGGTTATTGAACCGGTTAAGGTAGTGGGTTAAGGGTCAGTGGGTTAGATCGGATAACTAAACCGGGGAGAAAGTTAAGATTTTAGGCTTATTAGTATGAAATTATAAAATAAATTAATTTTTTTAAAAAAATGGGGTGAACGGTTTAGTATGAACAGGTCCGGTCAAAAACTTGATAGGTGCAAAATTTGCAATCCTCGACTATGCAAGTGCACAAACCGTATCAAGTAATAAAGTAATGAGTAAGATATCATTCCCACGAAGACTTGCTACCTAAACTCAGTTTAGCATTGATTTTACACTTTCAATTAATTTGAGCTAATCAAAATTTAATTCAAATAAGTGAAACAAAATTTAAAATCAAATTAAAATAACTAATGACCACAAATATTAAATAGGCAACCCCGAGTCACTAATAACTTATTAGTGTCATAAACTTTGTTTCCACTAATTTAATTAGTTTTTATGTTAATTTTGTTAATCTCGAGTATAGATAGCTATAAGTGACTTTCGGTCCACTTACAACCCTCTCTTAAATATAAAATGTTATGTCTAACATAATTACTCAAGAGGCAAAATAATTCAAACACACTCTTCTACAATTATATGGGGCTATTAGGTATATGTCTATCTTAATCGCAAATTAGACGGTTATCTAATATCATATTACTTAATCTTAGAGCCTAATTAAAATCCCCTTCGTCAAGGTATACTCAAATTCATACTTAATGGTGATCAAGCATTAAGTAGAAAAAAAAAGATTAAATAACCAAAATTAACATTAAAACATAATTAATAAGTTAAAAACAAAGTTTAATCCATCTATAAGCTCATAGCTAGTCCAGGTTATAAAAACAAAATTAACTACAACTAACTCTAAAAAAATCCATCTCAGACAGAGTAAATTTAGAGTCAAACAACATAATAGAAGAGATTGAAGAACTTAGAAACGCAGTAATTAAACAAGTAGAATAAGAGAGTCAAGCAAACATAAATTTGGAAAGTAATAGTGGCCTCCTCCTTCGGCTGCAGCTCTCCAACGTTTTTCCCGTTCGGCAGTAGCTCCTGCTTCCCCCCTTTTCAGTTATTCCGGCTGCTCACGTCCTCCCAAAACCAAAGAAAACGATGAACAATATACGGGAATCAATCTTCAATATTTCTGCCGCCGCTGCTTTTCTTTTTCCCCAAAAACTTGTGATCAACAGTGCTCCCTCTTCCAATGAATATTACGGCTTCCGTAAGCTCTTTCTTCTCTCCCAAGTGATGATAGTGAACAGTGCCGAAAATGATCCAAAACTCGCGTGCAGCTGCTGCCCCTCTCTTTCACGCCTTTTCCCTCTTTTTTTAAGAGGGTGTTTGGATACCCTATCAAAAGTCTTTTTGAGGGACAAAAGGACTTTTGTTACAATTGGAGCCAAACAGCTATCATTTTTAAAAAAGTCCTTGTAACTTGAAACCAGCTTTTCCACCTAAATAAAGCTACTTTTTCAAAAGCTATTCCCTTTGGCTTTTTTCTATTAGCCTGTGACCCATTTGTCCTTCAACTTTACTCATTTCCATTTCACTCCTCTATTATTACCGTTGAAACACCGTGCCTTCTCTGCCATTTTCGAGCCTCACAATGGTCTGATCTCTCTCTCAACTCCTTTCTCCGACGAAGCTAGCAGCAAGTGACTCTCGGCCTAATCTCTCTCTCCTTTATCCGACGAAGCTCACGGCGAGGCTGATGGCGAAGCTCGGCTCACTCAGATCCTGATCTTTCTCTCTTTCCCGTTGAAGACCAGTACGTGTCTACTTTTGGCTTGCTATCTTTCCTGTTGGTGTGGCTCAGCATTCGTGGATCTTGCGCTATCGGCCTCACCCTCTCTTTGCTGTTGGTGTGCCGAAGGATTCCGTGGATCTAAACTGTCGGCCTCCTCCTCTGTCACACGCTCGGCCACCCTCTCTTGTGGAGTCCAGATCAAACGGAGGTCATGAGCTCATACTTTGAAGGTAATTTCTATAAATGTCTAATGGGAATTCAATCACTTGGCCCAAATTTCTTATCTCTGTGATGTTGTGCATATCTTTTGTTCCTTCGTGTCCGTTCCTTCGGCCTATGTCTGTTCCTTAGGCAATGTCACACAAATGCCAATGTCATTGGAAATTATAAGCCTCTTCAGTAGATTGTGCAAGGAATTTTCAAAGACATGTGAATTTTCCCACCCACTTTGTTTGTGTCTTTCTCTTCTTTTCCTACGATGCCTCTCTTTTTCGGCAATGTCACACAAATGGCAATGTCGTTGGATATTTTTTTTATAGGGAAATTCATTCTTATATGTATAAAAAATTAAATGTGAGAATTAATATTTGAAAGAACAAAGAGAAGTAGACAATTATTGGAAGAAATGGCAATGCATTCAAATGTTATTGGAAGAACAATGATTGACAGAGGGAGGGCTTGTGAGCTTGTTCTGTCTCTAGCAATATATAGCTAGATGTTATTTTGAGAAAAAAATTAATAATATATTGTTTTAATATTTTATAATTAAATGGGTATTATCTTATATGTTTTAATATCATCCTCTTGGCTTATTAGCATTTGAGTCAAGTAAATTCTGAAGGTAATGGCTTGAAGGGGGGATCAACGGGTTTCTTATGAAGTTAAGCTTGGGCATGAAATATGAGTATTTAAGGGGCAAGAATTCAGTTGTTAGGGGAGGATGCATTTTTTCTCTTTCAAATCTTCTTGGGGTGAAAATTTAGTTGTGTATGGATGGTTCATTGGTGGATCTGTATTTTGACTTTTCCCTGGCCTGATTGCATGCCTTGTCTGCCCTCCTAAAGAAACATTGGGTGACTTTTTTGTCTTCTGACATTTTAAAGTTTTTCTAATGCCTAAGTGAATAGATTAAATTCTATGGATTGAGGGTGCTTTAATTTCTTATGTATCTAAATCATTAGTTTTGAGAAAACTAGCCTAATGTTGATATAGCATTTGCCGCCCTTGTATGATTTAATCATTAATTATTAATATTCCCTACGGATGTTAATGAATTGTCTAATTGAGATTAATTGTTGACAATGCGTCAAAATATGGCATGTGCCCGCTATTACTGCTAAATTAGTTGGAGAAAAATGCACATGGTGTTGGCCCCATTTTGGCAATTTTTATGAATACTGTTGGTCATACGCAAGGAGTTAGGTTACAAAAAGAAATATTCAACCACTCGGGAGAGACGATCCATAAGGCTTTGCATTCTGTCTTACAAGCATGTTGTCACCTTGCGATGTCCAACATCAAACCCCAAAATGCAAAATTTGAAAACATGCACACAAAGATCCTCCATAGTCCTCGATATTATCCATTTTTCAAAAATGCTATTAGAGCAATTGATGGCACTCATATTCCATGCAAGGTCAAAAAGAAAGATAAAGTTAAATGACAACGAGGCCTTCAATTACTTGCATTCAAGTCTGAGGTCCACAATAGAAAGAACATTTGGTGTATAGAAGAAAAAGTTTGAGATTTTACAAAAGATGCGTAGCTACAACTTTCCGACACAGGTGAAAATCGTGTGTGCTACGATGGCTATACACAATTTCATAAGAAGATCAACTATTTCTGATCCTGACTTCCAATTCCATGATGACGGGGGTAGTTTTGATGGTGACACCGGCAACAATCCACAACCTTTATCGATACCTTCGGCAATATCAAGTTCATCTCATATGGCTTCTATTCGTGATTCCATAAGATATCAAATCATTCGATATACGTAAAATGCGTAATCATGTTTTATTTCCATACTTTCATGTACTGTATTATCGACAAATAGTTAATTGTACTTGTTGCTTGAAATAATTGTGTTTGTTGTTTTGTAATATACTATTTTATTCTTACATGACATATTAGATTCCACTTTTGATTCCACGACAAAAATTAGTCGACAAATATTACACTAAATTACATTTAACAATCGGATAAATTACATTATTCCCACAAAATATATTACAATTC
>JBAGKO010000001.1:1653383-1669635 GCA_037177275.1 Acacia concinna | reverse complement strand
TCATATATGTCTGAAATTTTTAAATAATTTATTTAATATTTTTACCCTTATTGATTACATTTTTCTTATTAATTACCCCATAATTTAACTATTTATTCTTGGTAGATTATCTCTCGTACTTTTGTTTTTCTACTCATTCTTTTTCTCATTAATTTTATTTCACTCACTTTCTCCATAACTAAAGGTAATATCAGGAAAAAAAAATCATTACATACTTATCATTTTAAAATATTTTTTGTTAAAGACAAAATTATTTTAAACTAATTTTAACTAAAATTTTGATTTATGTAATTTAATTATTTGGTTCATATAAGAGTTATGTAGTGTATATGACCGGAGGGAACAGATTCAAATACTATTTTAGAGATTACGGTTGTGAATATTTATAACTTTCAGTATATAGTGATTTTGAATTTGAATTACGATTGTAGGGGAGAAGGTGTTTATCTTATGGCCTTAAATAATACGAACAATTGAATATTTATAACTTTTGGATGTATACAGTGATTTTGAATTTGAATGACGATTGTAGGGGAGAAGGTGTTTCCCGTATGGCCTTAAATAATACGAACAATTGAATATTTATAATTTTCGGATGTATACAGTGATTTTGAATTTGAATGACGATTGTAGGGGAGAAGGTGTTTACCCTATGGCCTTAAATAATACGAACAATTGAATATTTATAACTTTCAGATGTATACTGTGATTTTGAATTTGAATGACGATTGTAGGGGAGAAGGTGTTTACCCTATGGCCTTAAGTAATACGAACAATTGAATATTTATAACTTTTGGATGTATACAGTGATTTTGAATTTAAATGACGATTGTAGGGGAGAAGTTGTTTACATAGACCTTAAATAATACGAACAATTGAATATTTATAACTCTCTTATGTATATGGTGATTTTGAATTTGAATGACGATTGTAGGGGAGAAGTTGTTTACCCTATAACCGTAAATAATACGAATAATTAAATGATATTGACGTACTTATTGTTTACTATTTTTTTTTATCGGAGCTTATTGTTTTACTATGAAACATTGAAATTCAGGCAAATAAATAAAAAACCTATGAAACATTGAAATAAATAATACATTATATATATATATATATGTATATATTCTAATTAGTATTGTTAGTATATTATATACCTTTTTAAGTAATATTTATACACACACATATGGTATGAAAGTTATGATGACAAAAAAATTAAGAAGAAACTAAGTAGCCCCATAATTAATCAACAATGAATTATCAGACTCATTTTTCAAATTCCATGAATAGTTTATTATAATTACATTATATGTTTTTTTTGTTTTTCTTTTTTGAGTCAGGACTCAAGGATAATTAACGTGAGACTAAATTTTACATTAAATAGGGATGTGGATTAAAAAAAAGCTTCTTACATTTAATGTTTAACAAGTTTGGGTGATTAAATCTATTTTTAGGATAATGTAATAATGTATATATTTCACTGCTTCTCATCCACTTTTTTGTTTTTTAACAAATTATTTTTTGGCATGTTTTTACAGTTAGCTTAAAGAAATATATTTCAGTTCATAAAATAAAAATTAAATGAAAATAATATGTTTTTAAACAAAAAAAAGTATGTGATAAAGTACAAACTTGTAATAAAATATCTGTAAATAGCTTGAATAATTTTCAGGTAAAAAAACACATGAGACGCGTTTGACTTTAATGTACGTTGACTACTGACTCAAAAGTTTTTTCCCCATTTTTCAGAGGCATTCAGTAAGGTTTCAACTTTCAGTTTTGAAGCAATTCACAATCAACGCGGATTTTTTTTTTATATATATTTATGAAAATTGAGGATCATATTACACCATGTATTTCAGCACCAATCCTAAAAATCAGAAATCACAACGGTATAGATTGGATTAAGGAATTAGTCAAAAGCACATGAAGAAATATTTATACAACCAGATATGTTGGATTAGATAATTAATTAAGCATATGAAAAAATATATAATGATATAAATTGAATTAAGTAATTAATCAAAAGCATGTGGGGGAGTATATATAGAACGAGACAAGTTGGATTAGGTAATTAGTGAAAGCCCAATCCAACTTGTCCCGTTGTATGTATATACTTCTCCATACGTTTTTAACTAATTACTTAATCCGACTTGTCCCGTTGTATATTCTTTCACATGCTTTTGATTAATTACCTAGTCTAGTTTGTCCCCTTCCAATTCCTAATTTTTAGACTTGGTTCTGAAATTGATGGTGTGATATATAATCCTCAATTTTCATATATATATATATATATATATATATATATATTGAATAAAAAACGTTACATAAAATCTCTCTTAGTAACTTTGAAAAAATTGAACAAAATCTTCTATAACTAAGGGAAAATGACAGTTTGAGATTAGGACATGAATTTTTTCAATTTAAGATCAAAAGATTTTAAAATTTTAGTTAATAATCAAAGGAAAATTAGAGAGAAGGACCTGTAAAAAAATAATATTTATTGGAGAGGACCATAAAAATTATGATTATTTAGAAGGACTAAATATAAATTTTAAAATATTAAATTGCCCCTAGTTAAACCTCTTACATTCTCTCATTCAATTTCTCTCACATTCTATTTTAAAACTAATATAATTTTTATTTTCCCCAAAATTTAAACCACAAAAATCATTCATGACGTGATGTTGACATAAAATCCAAGTAATCATACAATCCCTATACATTTAATTATTAACAATTTACATATGTATTTATCCATTTATATTAAGTTTTTTTTCCTTGTTTGTGTCTTTTGACATAAAATAATCTCTATTCCCTAATATAAATGGATAAATACATATGTAAATTGTTAGTGACAAAAAAAGGTAAATGCATTTCATATGTAATAAAAACTAACTGCGTACTTCGGAAAAAAAAAAAAACTAATTGTGTATGTTCAAATGACAAAAAATGCTAGTAAATTATGTAAAAAATTTAAATATCATAACATATTAATAAAATTCAATGAATGGGCATAAACTCCTATCAAAAATGTATTTTTTAAGTAAAATTAATAGACCAATTTAGAAGATGTTAAAAATATTTTATATAATATCTTAGTAATTAGTAATATTAAGATGTTAAAAAAGTTTTATTTCCTAAAATCGAAACCTCATTACAGCTTCTATTGGTTAAATTAACATTTTTATTGATAATATTTTGATCCTTACCCGCAAGTATATATTCTCCCGTAGAGGCAAAAAATCGAAATGTAACACTAATATTTCAAGTTTATATCAGATCATTATGAAATTTTGAACTGTCAAGTCAAATTACTTTATGAACTTTATATTCTTACGAAAACATTGGCGTCAAATTTTAACAAAAGTTTTTAACGTATTTGTAAATAATAATGTCGAATTGTAGAACATGAGTATCAAAATTGAATTTGGTCTTTTACTAGGATTTTAAAGTTTTTTGATCCCGACGAATTGAAATTAAATTCATCTCTTAGTCTGATTTCTCCCTATAACTAAACGATACAATCCTGGTAAACAAGGGAAAAAAATTAAAAATACTATTCCAAGTCCTTATTCTTTGTGTTTTCATTTAGTTCTTACAATTTTTTTTTGGTAGTTTTTCATCCTTCTATTTGCTTTACTTTTATTTAAAAAAAACCTAAAAAAAGACTTAGAGTTGACCGAAACAGTGTTTAATTTTTACTAAGTTCCATAGTTCCAATACCATAATGCTTCTCCGATGCCCCTCTCCCTCTCATGTGTATTATATTTTTAAGGGTACGCTTGGTTCAATGGAGGGGAGGGGAGGGGAGGGGAGGCATTACAATGGAGGGAAGGGGAGGGGAGGGTTTGAGGAGGATTTTATTTTACCTTATTTGGATAAATAAAAAGGAAGAGGAGAGGAGGGATTTTAATAATGCAAAAAAAATATAATCAACAACATAAAAATATAATCAATAGAAAATAAAATAGATAATAACCAATATAAAATTTTTTTAAACGTAGTATGTAAAGGAGAATTAATATTTGTCATGTAATAAAAAAATTACCTGCAACTTTTAAATATGTGTATTGATTTGTTTTTCTTATTAAAAATATGCATAGAGCGATAAAAAAATACAATACAGTATAATATTATAACACATATCTAAAAAGAAGACATCCTATGCATATTACAAAAGGGGTAAAGATCATGTGTATGTCAATTAATAGAAGCCAAAATATAATACTTTCCCTCCAAATTTCCTCAATTTTGGAGGGGAGGCTTAGGAGGGGGGAAGGAGGGAAAATCTTAAAAAAAATTTCCTCCTATTCTAAAATTTTTTGTTATCCAAATAAGGGGAGGAGAGCAAAATCCCCAAATTTCCCTCCGCTCCCCTTCCATCCCCTCCTCTCATACCAAACACACCCTAAGGGTTTGTTTGGTATGAGGGGAGAGAAGGGAAATTGGGGGATTTTGCACCCCTCTCTTTGTTTGGATAGCAACTATTTTTAGGATGGGAGAGAAAATTTAAAAAAATTTCCCTTCCATCCCCTCCAAAATTGGAGGAATTTGGAGGGAAAGGCTAATATTTTACCCTATGTTGACCAATATGTTCATACTATTGTCAAATAGTATGTATATAATTATAAGAATATTTATATATTAAACAAAAAAATAATTATATTTATTTAATTTTAATAATTACAAAACTAAAATCCCTCCCCTCCCCTCTCTTTTTATCAATCCAAACAAAATAAAATGAAATCCCTCTCAAACCCTCCTTTCCCCTCCCCTCCATAAAAACATGTCCCCTCTCCTCCCCTCCATTGAGCTAAACATAGCCTAAGTGATAGAGTTGCCCCTATATGAGTCCTATCATAACCTGTCCTAATATGGATTAATCCAGTTTATAATTCTCTAAAAGATATTTGTCGAATTTATAATTCACTAATTAAAGAGTTGGCTAAGATACCCCGTGCCAAAAAGAAAATTAATAATAATCTTATAGGGATTTTTTTTTTTTGGCGCCCAGCCTTACTAGGAGTGTTAAGATTAAAGGACACACCTCTCTCAACTAAATTGTTAATAATAGTAATATTTATAGATGAGCAGGGAGATATTTTTTTAAATAATTGATTATAACTTTATTTGCAAATTAGTAAATAGGTGGAAATAGCAGAGTGTACATTTATGTGACATTTGATATAGACGAGCTATAATCTTATCCTCAATCCGGTCATAATTACAAGGGCATTTTAAAAAATTCCAGGAAAATCTTAAGAAAACTAATTACATTATTTAATTTGAAGAAAAACGATAAATTTTAATATATTAAAGTAATGTAATTAACTTTCTTAAGATTCTCTAAAAAGCCCTTATAATTAAAACTAGAGGGAATAGTAGTTTATAGAAACATCAGGGCTTTAATTTCTCCCATTTTTATTATCTGTTACAATCAAGTGATATTAATTAATGGTTGCTTTCATAACTAAAATTTGATTTTATCATACATGGAAAATTATACTCTCTCTGTTCATAATTAGAAGACCCCATTGACTTTTTTAGATAATCCTTTAAAAATTTTAAGAAAGCTAATTACACTACTTAATCATATAATATATTGTGTTTTATTACATTAAATATTAGTTCATAAGTCCAACAAAACTAATTAAAAAAATGATAAATTTTAATATTTTAAAATAATACAATTAATTTTTTTAAAATTTTTTTAGAATTATTTAAAAAGTTCAATAACATCTCATAAATAAGAATAACAAGCAAATTATTGTTTGTTCTACACATATTCGTTCCCTTTCAATATGACAATGACATGCATAATTATTTTTTCTACTATTTATCTATCTTTTTCAACAAGACGTACAATTGTTTTGCTTGACATTTCGGTATCAGAGTATACGTAACGTAAAGCCTATCCAATTAATAAGACAACCATGGTGCCGGAGAGTATTACTTCTTATTATAATAAAAACCAATTCCCATTAATGTTTTTTTTTAATAGAATACTATTAAAGTTTTTTTAATATAACCCACTCCTTCAACCCTTGTCACAAACCACCTCTTTGATAAAACATGAATGATTATTTCGGCATTACTTAGAATTGTCAACAATCACCGTTATTGAAATTCATTAACTATAAAAGAGAATGTAACATGAATAATCTTAATGATTTTATTTAAACATGCGTAAATAAGATATTCATTTTATACAAAAACATGTTTGATACGATTTTTTTTTGATTGTGTAACCATATATTCATCTCAACTATAATCACTTTATACTAATATGGTAGAAAATCACAATTTTTTAATGGAGCTGTAGTGTGTGTGTGTGTGTGTGTGTAGTAGAGGTCTTATAGGATGCAAACCATGTTGATATTTTTCTTAAATGAAAATGGTAGTATTTATTAAAAATATTATAACATGTACTGTCGGTGCATGTTCCAGAAGGAGGAGTTTTTTTTTTTTTTTTTGAGTATATCTGTATTATGGAGCCCACAAGTGGAACAATTTCTAAGCTGTAACAGGAAAGATTGTACCTTTTGGGAATTCTAATCTAATAAAAAATCATTCTAATAATATAAAGAAAACGTCGGGGTTTGTGTAAACTAAACTAAACTTTATAGCTCAGGGGTTTATTTAGTCAAAAGCGAAACGGAATTTGAGGGGAAGATTTTCAGTTTTCACATATAAAAGAAAAAGAATTCTTAATAAAAAGAAGAAGAAGAAGTAGGAGAATTTATGAAGTTTGAAGCGTCAAAACCTAAAGAAACTACATTATTCTAATGCCCACATGTTGTTGTACTCGTAGTAGTAGAAACTAGAAAGTTAGACTATATAGTAGTTGAACTTTCTAGTCCAGTTCCCAATAATTTGAACAATTATTGATCCCTCTTATTTATTATACGTGTTTCACGAATCATGATTCCTATTTCCTACTCTCTCGTGTTATTTCTCTAAGTTTTTAAAACTTGATCAAACCGGTCAGTCTCATCTGAAAACCGCCGAACAAACAGTTAAACTAGTTCAGTTTAGTAGTTTGAACCAACAATTAAATCGATACAGTTTGACGGTCTAAATCGACCCTATCTAAAATTATTTTTTTTTACGTTTGTTTAGAATTTTATATAAATAAATTTAAAATTTTCCCTTACTCATCAATTTGACTCAAATCTAACCCATTAATCCTTAATTTAATATCCTGACATGTTCGGTCATTAATTCAAATTTTAGAACTTTGATTATTTCCCTCATGAAACAAACAGACAAACAACCCTGAAATCTCCAGACTCTAGTTAATTTCTGACCATATACCTAACCAACTACTTCTTTATCCTTAGCTCTAACTGTTGTTCTTTTCTCACACAACCACAAGCACACAACAAATCTCAAATCCAACCGCTTTTACTACTCGCTTTAACTTGAGACCTACTTCTCATATATATATATATATATATATCATAATGTAGATGCTGGCTGCTTCACTATTCCTACCTAAATCCCTAGAAAGCCTCGTACATTATTGTGAACAGGGGGCTATAAAGCAATGAGTAATGACTCATGAATGTGGCGGAGGAAGAATATTAAAAAAAAAAACAATTTTGAAGACGGGCTGAGCTGAATCTTTGCTTGGAAGAATCAAACTTTATTGACGATTCAGGTTTAAAAACATTGGTTAAGTGTATGAATGGTGTTTGTTTGTCTGTTTGTTTGTTGAGGATTCTTAAAAAGGAGGAGACAAGATAAAAAGAGGGGTAAAAGTTTGAGTAAAGGGTCCAAAAAAGCTTTGACAAGACGGTAGAAGTGAGAAGGGATTAAGCATAAAGCTTTGGTTAAAGGTATTGGATTAGATTCCCATATATATGTATACACATATATATGTACACAATAACTCACGAGTGTGACACCTATGTTTGATTGAAGAAGCAAATTACAAGACGTTTATAAGCAACGTTGAAGGTGGTAGCAGCAGACACTGCATTTTATAACGGGACAGGACATGTCATGGGTTTATTTCTACTTCAGGTTATTACATTTATTTACGTGTCAAGTTTAACCATCACTTTTACGCCCTAATTAATCACATGCAGGCAGGCTTTTTATTTTACACGTCTCATTTTTTATTTTTTTTTAACGGTAAAATGGGACAGCGTGAAATTAAAGCATGGAATCTTTTTCCATAATAAGAAGTTTAATACTCGCTTTTACCATTTCGATCTTGCCTAGACCTTCCTCATAAGGTAATGGGACAGCCCTTGTTTCAGCTTTTACAAAGGGCACCCTTACCCTTATCATCATTACCTTTTTAATTTTCATATATTGAAATTAAAATTGAATTCTTGTAAGGAATTCGCTTGAATATTAAAATATCTAACTTTCTTTCCTTCCAAAATAGAAAAAGAGGGATTACAGCTCGAATATACAAATACGTCACCCGCCAGGTACAAAATCTGGAGGTGGGGCCACCGACGAACAAGTGGCGGAAAGTTCGCCGATAGTCGTCTGGGTGGTCAGAAGTAGTCAAACGACGCCGTTGGCCGCAGCTGCTGCTGTCTCCTGCCAGTCCTATTTCCGTTTCCCTTCACCTGAGGTAACGGCGTCGTTTTCTGCCTCCTCGAACCTGGTACCTCTGGTGGCGTCATCATCCGTATCAAAGCCAAGTTCAGGCCTTTGAAGAACGCGTGCTTCTTCACGTCCGCCGCGCCCCGCTTTGACCCGAGTCTCCGGGTCGGGTCTTTGTGAAGCAAAGAGGATATCAGGTCGCGCGCGTGGAGCTCAAGCGTGCTGGACGGTGTGGCTGTGGGGAAGGTCAGAGGCTTCTTTATGATGCCTCGGAGTGTAGCCTCGTTTGAGGTGGCTGCAAACGGTGTTCTACCGTAGATGAGCTCGTAGATGAATATTCCAAATGACCACCAGTCGACGGCGTTGCCGTGAGAGTGGCCGGACGCAACTTCCGGCGAGACGTACTCGTGAGTGCCTACAAAGGAGCATGAGCGAGCCGATACCGGCTCAGCCACGAAAAGTCGATTGGGTTGAAGGGTTTGGACCTTGCGAGAACGGAAAATACGGTTCGGGAGGCACGAGAAGGGACTAGTATACGAGCGAGTGTATGGTAGGGTCTCTGAGAATGCAGGATCTGGAGAGAAGTCAGAAGATTCAACGGCTGGGATTGCGTCTGAGCACATTGAGAGATCGAAATCGGAGAGCATGATATGGCCGTCGGATCTAACCAACACGTTCTCAGGTTTCAGATCTCTGTATATGATTCCCAGCATGTGAAGGTACTCCAATGCCACGAGAACTTCGGCAGCATAAAACCTGGAAAGGAATAATTCCCAGAAAAATTTATTAAAACCGAAGAAAGTTCTTGGAAGCAAGTTATAACAGCTATATCAATGAAGCGAAAATTTAAATTTAAAATAAAATAAAAGGAAAAAGGAAATTGGTAAACATCATCTGATGATGGATTGATCCAAAGGACAAAATGTAGAGCCTGATCTGGTAATATTGATCAGAGCGGTTAATGTTATTCAAGTTTCCTTTAATGGCAAAAATACCTTCATTACTGAAAACTTGCGGCTAAGTCAGGTTTATAATGAGAAAATCTCAGATGCCGAGCAATTTAAAAATGGCTATGATATTTCAAAGGATAAAGCAGGCGAGAAAATAACAAAGCGATAGATGATGATGGCGAAGAAGCAGAAAAGGCCAAAATAGAGACCCAAACAGCATGGCTCTGGATATGAAAGAAAACAAAATTGTGCAGAACAAAACGTCATCGTTTAGGGTAGCTGTGTCTAACCTTGCAGAGGAAAGAGGGAATCGTTTTTGTGGCTGTCTATGGCGTAGGGAGTGCAAGTCCCCACCAGAACAGAACTCCATGACAATGCAAGAAAAGTGTGATGCCTCGAACTCAGCGTAAAGCGTAGGAAGAAATGGATGATCCAGCATCTTCAAAATCTTCCTCTCCATCTCCGCCCTCTCAGATTTCTTCTTCAATGCCACCGCGTCCTTGTCCACAACCTTCATGGCGTAGAGGCAGCCACCGTCATCCTCACGGCTGACAACGACGTCATCCTCCACGCCGCCGGCGACGAACCGATCGTCATCGGCGGCACTGTTGCGAAGCCGGCAGAGGTATACCGTACCGATGTCACCGGCGCCGATGCGACGGAGGAGATGGAAGTCGCGGAAGGTGAGACCGTTCTTGCGGCGGAACGTGGCAGAGCGTATGGCGGAGTATTCAAAGTCCGACGAGCGGTGAGGCTTGAGAGAGAGACTGTCAGGCGAAGTAGGAAGGAGCTCAAAGGAGAGGCGGCTGAAACTGGTGCTGCAAATGCTTTCGCTGCTCATGGAACTACGCTGGGTTGAACTGAGAGCCTCCAGACTGAGCTCGGAATCACGACCAGAACCGGGAACGTCTAGCATGGTAGGAGAGAAAGCTTGAGAAGGCAACAAGCTCTCATAAGAAAAACAGGAAACTACAAAAAGGATGCTGAAATTGGAGGAGGAATCAGGATGTGAAAATCAGAGAGGATCAAAACAAACAAGAGCTTTGAATGCGTCGGCTGAAGCTTGAAACAACGTTTATAATAGTCGTTGCAGCTTTACTTTAAAGGATTTCTGAGCACAAGGCTTTGAAAGGATCATAAATCTCTGTTCGTACGAATACTTAGAGAGAGAGAGAAGAGAGAAAATTGGGTTTGGGAGATGAAGGAAAGGGTAGTTGTGTGGTATTTATGCTGAGGGCGTACGAACGAAGTTAAAAACGTGATGTTACAGAGAGAAGGAGGAGGCACGTGAGAAGTGGGAAGGGTGGCACACTGGCACGTGCGGAAGGGGGCGTGTATTGGGCTTTGAAAAACTTGACGGAAGTAATGACGTGGGGAAGGCACGTGCGGGGGAGGGGAGTCACGTGGCGGAGATTGCTTAAAGAGCATAGCTCAAGCTTTGGGAGACTAGTGGTGGAGTTACTGAGCGTGTGGTTACAGGGTTGAAAGAGGAGGAAGCTTTTTCTGCAAATATTACAGGTTGCGAAATGACAGAAAGGGCCCTGTTGCTGTAACGTTTCAGTACAGCCCTGCCAGCCATGGTCAACTCCGTCTGACCAGGCAATTAAAACTGACCAAAAAGAATGACCTGTGACTCCAATATTTGTATTTTGTATCCGTATATATAAATGCTTTTTTCATTTATTATTAATATATGGGATAAATTTATAAAATGGCATGCTAATTTATAAATTCAGATGTTGTAAGGGATTAAATGTTGGATCTATCTATCATTCATTAGTAGGGAGGGAGGACGAGTTGGGGTACCCGGTGCAAAGTGCTTCCCTTGGCCATCCAACTGACTGAGTGTACAAGGATTTTCAACAAAATCTTATAACTGTATCAAAATATAATTGTTGGTCAAATATATATATAATAGACAAATTAGTAATATATGGTGTGAAGGCTAAACCGTATGATTTACCGTATTAATTGTTAAAAATTACATTTGATGGATCAAATTGATAATTTATATTGGTAAATAATAATGGCCGCTTAGTAACATATGTCACAGACATAGCTTTAAGCTTGAATTAATCAAGTCATATCAGTTTGTCTTAATACTTAATTTAAAATTATTCTTACTTACTCATGATGAGGCGAGATCAACTACGTACATTATACGATAATATTGTATATTCTATGAATAAACAAAATTTTAGACGAATTATAAAATAAGTTCTTACCCTTTCTATCTTCAATAAACGTCAAACCAAACCAACTCTTATTTATATATGTTCAGCCATTTCGTAATCCATGTCCCAGACAATGCTTTAATGTTGAACCAAGTCATATTAGTAATTTGTTGTAATACTTCATTTAAAACTACCATTACTTATAATATCTATTTTATATACAACAACAACCAATGTATATATATATGTTCTTGTTGTCATTCTAAAGTCCTACCTTTATCACCATATATGTAGCATCATTGTAGTGTTTATACCTCAAAAAACTGAGGGTGAAGCAGAAGATGGATCATATCAGATCATATCATGTGAACATCAGCGTCAGGTATAGACAAAGTTTAACAATATATTCATAAGAAAACAGGGAAGGTGAAGAAAGGGAAACAGGAACAGTATTTAGAAGGGATAATGATTGAAAGAACAAGGGCCACAAACTTGGTGGTGTGTTTGGAATCAAAACTAAATAAACAGGGCCTTCACAATACAATACAGTCTTATCAAAATGAATGACACTATATAGTGCCTGTATTTGCAGTTGCAGAGACAGGACGGTGAGAATGTTCATCCAAATATGCCCATCTCTCTCTCTCCATCTCTCTCCATCTCTCTCTCTCTCTCTCACACACATTCCTCTAAAATTTATAACACCCTCACAAACATGCATTAACTAATAACTCTCCCTTTGTTCCCCACTAAACTATAATAGTTATCTTATTTGAAAACTACCACTTGATATCCACTCTTCAAAGTTTTAATCCCATTTAATGCTTTTGTTTTGCAACATTTGAATTTTGAATGATGTGATATGTTAGGCTTAAGGAAAATATGTTACTGTCAAGTGGATTTAGGGCTGAAAATTACATTATCATCTGCATCACAGATATATAAGTTACACTCTTTAAGATGGGCCGTGGTTGGTCTTCTGAATGAGGTACACTTTTTTTTAAGGTTCTCAAACTTGAACCGGTCACTGAACCGGTTGGAATATTGGGTCAAGATTAGTGGGTTAGATTAGAGTCAAATCGGAGCTAAACCGCGACTAAACCGATGAGAGAGAGAATATTTTTAGGGTTATTAATAAAAATTTCTTTAAAAAAATTTTAAAAAAATGATTTTATTAAAAAAAAGACCGAGTTGACCCACCGGACCGAAAAAATTTGGACACCAATTTGGCGGTTCCCAGGCTGGACCGGCCGGTCCGGTCTGAATTCCAAAACCTGGCTTTTTTCCCTTGATATATATATATTATTTCATTTTTTACCTCTTATTAACTGTAATAATTTTTTATACCATTTTGAACTTGCTCTTTCTATAAACAAGGGTACATTTTAAAAAAATAAAGGTTACATTTTTTAACACATATTTTGCTTAACTAATTTTAACCAACATTTTAATACACATAACTTAGTTGATGGTAACTTTCAAGACAGAGTTGATTATAAAATTTTTTTTGGTAAATTTATACCTTAACCTAAAATGTGATTTACTTGTTACTAGATAAAATTATTTTTTATATTATTTTTGTCAAAGTCACCTTAACCAAGTTTTAAAATACAGGTTTTGAGTCAACTTAAAACAAGGGGCTTAAATGCTCTACAAGACAAATCTCCTCTAATGTATTTTTATTCTATATAACATAAAATTAATTCTTCAAGGCTAATAGAACAGGAAATTAGCCGACTAATATATATTCCTTCTCCACATGGCCATCCATTTTAATTCTCTTGTTCTCTCCCTTTTATGCTTATTTATTTATTTATTTATTACCTCAGTTTCATCCCTTTTCGTCTATCACCTTTTCTTTTTCAAATTCGATATCTAAATATTCTCAAATACCCGTACATTCAACCCTGCATTATTCCAATTGTGAGAAAATTTAAAAAAAGTTTCTGATCTGTATCAATTGCATTAAATACCTAATGCAATATATAGTTTATTCAACCATCCTTCTCAATTTATTTATCTCATCACCATATGAAGGAGCTGGGTTATTATATCATGATAATATTGTGAAGTGATTAGTTTCTACTTTAAATTGTTCATTTTAAAAAAAAAGACGATATTAAAATGAGTAAATATTTTATGAGGATATGGGTTCAGCCCTACTTGCTTCAGTAAAATTGAGCCTTTTAATGTATTTTATTTTATCTTGATGAAATTTTCCTTTAATTAAAAAAAAATTGTGATGAGGATGAAGGTGAAGGCGTTATCATTAAAAGAGTAGAGGAATAATGTTACCGAAAAAGGCTGGACAATTATTTTTGTGGTCCTATTTTCACTTTTTTAATTACTTTTGCATCATGACTCTCATCACTCATTACTATCAAATAATTATGCAATAAAATATGGGTCCATCTCTCTCCCTCACCTTTACGCTATAGTAGTGCCACACACACACGCATACGTCACATACTTAATTAATTCTTGACTTAATTATCCAAATAAATAATGTTTTATCCTCCTTTGATCCTTGTTATATGACATCTTCTTGAAGCCATTTTTTATCCCAAATTTAAGTCACCAACCGCCTTATTAATTACTTTTTTTTAAAATTTTATTCCAGTAATTAATTATGTTAAGAAAGATAAATGTAATGATTTAACTGTTTGTTATTTGTATGTGATAATTAGTTAGAAGTGCCGTGTAATAAGGAAAATGGAGCATAAATTGTCTCGCAGAAATTAAGATTTATAATTAAAAAATAAATGAAACTTCAAGGGAAACAATTATAATTATCTGAGCTAATTAATTAACTAGACTTGAATGGGGAAGTTGAAGAGAGTCAGCTAAAGCCAAGAGATATACTGGAGTACGATCCATTACAGTCATTAATATCCATATAAGATTCATTATAATGCACACAAATTTCAAAATTAATTAACGCTCCAGAATTAATGAACATGGAATCAAAGAAGTTCGCTACCAAAAAGATTCTTAAGCATACCACCCAAAAAATGAAAGATGCTTAAATATATACTCCCTCCAATCTTAATTATAAAATTCAGTTAACCTTTTTTAAATAATATTAAAAAAGTTAATCACATTCCTTAATCATATTATATATTAGTTTATAAGACAAATAATATATAGTTTGAAGAAAAACAATGAATTTTAATATTCTAAAGTAATGTAATTAATTTTTTTAAAATTATCTAAAAAAAATCATTTGAGTCTTATAATTATGACCGAATATAATGTGTGCGTAGACACACACATGTATAATTAAGTGGATTCACCCAATGCGTGCCATGACAAGAGGTAATAGATAGGAGTATAATGAGAAGATCGAGAGTATATACATGAAGGGACCACATCTTCACTCAAATTTTAATTAGGATAGAATTTATGTGTTTTTAACTTATTTATTATACTCACTCCCCTCCAAACTATAACTCACGCTCAGCCAATACACATAAATTAAGAAAAGTCAATTAACTCATTATATATGTGTGTATTTTAATTTTTTTTTTCAACTTTACGTACTCGTATTCAAAACATGCATCACCTCTCTCATCTTTCTTTATAAATATATTATTATTATTAATCTCATTTTAATTTTATATATCCTACATTAGACGATCTTGTACATCATCATATCAAGTCAAATACTACTTGACATATGATAATTAAGACGCACGCGCACAGATAAATCTAAAAATAGAATTAAGTAGGTAAGATGTTTATATTAGAGATGGATGTTAATTAGTTGAATGGGGGAGTTAGTTAAGGTAGATGTTTTAATTGGAAGCTTAAAAGGAAAAACACAATGTCCCACGAGAGGAAGGGAGGGAAATGAGTGTGTCTCATAATGTACGTGTGATACATAAAGTGAAAAGAAAGGTGATGTGAATATATATATATATATATATATATATAAGTCATGTTAATAATAAGTGGTTAACAAAATAATTAATGAGTGGGATTGAGAGAGAGAGAGAGAGATTAAAGATGGAGCTGCATGTATATGGAGACAAAATATAGAGATAATGAAGGGACAAAAGAAGAGAGAAGGAAGGGAACATGGGTGGATCGTTAAATATCTTGTCAAAGAGGAGAGGGAAGGGAAGGGAAGGCAAGTAGGGAAACAAAAAGGGGACAGATTAGATGGATACTTAGGACACTGAGTTTGGCCCTATTCTTAATAATCACAAACACACCATGCATGCCATGTTTTGCATCTTCCAAGCAACTTTGTGGGATTTGCCCTCCTCATGGTCCCTCTCATGAAAAATACTTCCTTTCATGTATTCTCTCTCTCTCCCTCTCTCTCTCTCTCTCTCTCTCTCTCTCTCTCATTATTTATCTATTCTTGTGCTGTCATTGTTGTCCCTCCTATCGTTTTCCCCCTTGTTAACTCTTAACCAACATATTTTTCTTTATATTTTGTTTCTTTGGTTTAAAATTTTGGGCGCGTTAGGTTTAGCTAGGCTTACACTTTCCACTACCAAAAAAAAAAAAACATCAAATTTTAGATAGAATTTACCTTAAAATTTCTGATGAAATTTG
>JBAGKO010000001.1:1641587-1653283 GCA_037177275.1 Acacia concinna | reverse complement strand
ATTTTATAATCTATTTTATATTACATAAATCCAACTAAATACAGTAATCAGTATATTGTATCAGGATTACATGTAATAATTTCTTATGTAATTAAACCAAACAAACAATACTTTGTGACAATGCATGTGTTTGGGTCTCTGGTTAGGAGCCCAAATCGCGCGTTTCACTATTCCCTAACATCCGATTTATGAAAAAAAAAGTTGCCTGTTTGTCTCAGCGATTGGGCAATCGGTGGATCTGCCACCAAACATACAATTAACATAAGCAACAATTTGATACTTCTTAGTTTGATTTGGGAGTGCGATATGGGTAATTTTTTTTAAATTTTTTTGTTATAATTTACTCATTCAATCTTAATTATAAAACTTATTTGACTTTTTAAAAAATTTTAAGAAAATTAATTACATTATTTTAAAGTATTAAAATTCATCGTTTTTTCAAATTATTTTATTTGACTTATGAATTAATATATAATATGATAAAACACAATATATGATATAATTAAGTAACCTATTTTGCTTTGTTCACTTTTATAAAAAAAATTTAACTGGGTCTTTTAATTAGAACCAGAGGTAGTATAAATATCACACTATATTTATATGTAATAAGACTCCTTCCATTCCTAATTATAAGACCCAATTAGTTTTTTTAGAGATTAATAAAGCTAAAAGAGTCAACTGGGTCTTATAATTTGGACCGGAGGGAGTCTTATTACATGTGAATATAGTGTGATATTTATATTACATCGAGTTCTAATTATAAGATCTAATTGACTCTTTAGGCTTCCTTAATCTTTAAAAAACATCAACTGAGCTTTATAATTTATACCAAAGAGAGTCTTATTACATGTAAATATATAATGTGATATTAAGATTGTCATTCTTGTTATATCTTTTCTGGAACTGCTAACAAGTTCAAAAACTCTCTTATTTCCTTTTCTTTTTCCTAAAAAGAAAAAAAACAAAGAAAAGAAAACCGAACTAATTTCTTGCTATAGTTTCGCAGATTAACGGTGTATCTCCATTTTTATGAGATTATGTTTTCATTTGTGAAATGTTTAACAAAAAGCTGAAAATAAGCTTATATTATGGCAAATCTCATCACAGTGTCTTCTTAAAAAATCAATGAGAACTTTATAACCTTTCTTATGAGAGGAATACATTTTATATGAAATATAGACATAAAAAGATTGTAATTATTTTATAACAATATAAAACTTATAATAACTTTGTTAGAGCTGGAAAGAATATTGCTAATAAGTAGGGCTGCTCAAAACCCGGTATGGGACTGGGATAAATACCGATTCCAGATCCTTATTTTTTGCATCCCGGTCCCAATCACGGTAATATAGCACGGGATGGGAAATCTTGTTTTTTTTTTTTTTTAAAAAATAAACTTAAAAATTTCATTTTATTAGTTTCTCTTAGACTTTATTATAAACATAAGCAATTTTCTTTTTTATGTTAAAATTTAAATTATTTTTCCACCCTATTAAATATATACCATTATACTCTCTATCCATTTCATATTATAAGTAATCTAAATCTTATAATTCAAAGAGGTGGTTAATAACAATAAATATATCAAAATTTTAACTTTTATTAAATGAAATACCCTTATGTATAAGAAGATAAGGAATAAGAAAATACCCTTATGTATAAAAAGATAAGGAATAAGAAAATTATTATGATAAAGAGTACATCTAGTCCTATATATAAATATATACATATGACACTTTTAACATTTTTTACATAGACTAAAGAAAACATTAAATCTCATTAACTCTGCCATAAAATCCAACAATTTTCTAACTTTAACCTTATTTATATACATAATATCAAATGAAAATAAAATCAACACAATAATAAGTGAATGGTAAATTTGTTTTTCTTTGTCTATAATTTGTTTTATATCTTCTGGTAATTTTTCTATTAATTGATCTAATGTATATACATGTAATAAGTCTTTTATATTTTTATTTATATTACTTTCTAATTGCTTCATTAAATATATATTAATATAATTTACTTGATTAAATATACTATCTCCATCTTCTCCTACTATAAAAGATGTAAACATACAATTAGTTTTTATATCTAATCCTGTAAGAGCTATAATAGGTACAAAACATGTAAATGGGCAAAAGATTACTACTTTACTCAAAATTATAAGAACCAGCAAGCTCAAGAAGCTAGAAAAAAGGAAGCTTCGAAAAAAGCCTAATTATTTAATCTATCAAATAGTTAGATCTCTAATTCAGATACTGTTTCTACCAGTTCGTCTAATCCAAGAAACCCTGTTTCTTTTAAATTTTGCAGAAAATTACCAATACTTTAGAAGATTGATCTATAAACTCAACCATTTTACAATCAAATGCCAAACTGTAAAATATGCCTATCATTTTTGCCTTTAACAAAGCTGTTATTTACATTTTTATTCAGTTAACTATGTTATTAATTATATGCTTTGTAGGTTTTTTATTTCTTTACTTTTATGTAAATTTACTTTTATTTTTATGCTATAATTTTTAAATATCACAATATATATATGTAATATATATAATAATTCTTATATCTGTTTTAGTAATTTCCCATCAAAAGTTACTTTTAAAAGTTTCAACCAAACAAGTTTTACTTTTACATAAGTAACTTATAAATAATT
This sequence comes from Acacia concinna, assembly GCA_037177275.1. NCBI lineage: Eukaryota > Viridiplantae > Streptophyta > Magnoliopsida > Fabales > Fabaceae > Acacia > Acacia concinna. The sequence goes on along the minus strand of JBAGKO010000001.1, from coordinate 1,650,621 downwards.
TCTACAATATTTATTCTAAATACAAATCAGATTACTCAATCTTACTTTTCCAATCTTTATTCTAAACACACATAATATTTATGGCCACACTTGTCTAAGATCCTAGACTCAAGCTTTGAGACAACGTATTTGTATACAGGTAAGATGTATTCACTCTGATCTTAATTATAAAGACTCGTTGAGTTTTTTAGAAAATTCAAAAATTCTAGGAAAGCTAATTATATTATTTTAAGACATTAAAAATTATTATTATTTTTTAAAATCATGTTGTTTGATTTATGAATTAATATATAATATAATAAAATACAATATATGATATAGTTAAATAATATAATTAGATTTCTTAATCTTTTTTAGAACTCTCTAAAAAAGTTAACAGATCTTTATAATTATGGCTAAATGGAGTATAAGTTAGGAAGGCAGAAAACTTTTTTTCCCGCTCTTAGGATTTGCTCAAATCCTCTATCTATATCGACGTTATGAGGAGTACGGTCTGTCTATTGGCATTAGATTTAAAATTTGCACCTTTATAAGATATGAGGCATGCTTTCTCTCTTAACATTGTACACCATGAGAGTTAAACTTAAAAGTTTTTTTAAAAAAAAATACATGAAAATAAATAGATTCTATGATGTTGATGACACAATCGTAGTTACATCAATAAGCAAGTGTGATCGGAATAATTCAAAATTAATAATTCATAGTCTAGATTATTTATAGATGCAGATGTATAAATAATAATTAAGCAGAAAGTAGGAGTAGTACGTTGTGAATTTGCAGCAAAAAAAGTAGTTGGGAGGATCATCAAATATTGCATATTATTGTTTATTGATAGGTGCAAAAGGGAAAGGGACCATGAAGTTTTGGATGGGAATTTCATGTTAAGGGAAAGAGCAACAAAAAGTGTAGCATTGGTGGAATTGTAAGTGTCACTGGGGCCATTATATATATATATATCTTTAATTTTTCTTCTTTTGAAAAAAAAAAACTCAAAAGAGAAAAAGGAAAAGGAAAAGAAAACTATTATTATTCCTTCTTCTTATCAAAGACCAATGACCCAAGACACTCAAATATATATTCATTAGCTTTATTAGTTTGTTAGTTTGTGAAGTCTATGCCAAGATTTTCAACCTTCATTCCCATCAGAGTTACCAAACTTTATCCTATTTACTCACGTGTACGTGGCTCTATTATCACTATTTGTCTTACATTTACTGTCTCTTTCATCCTTTGTTTTTCATAAGCGCCAAATAAAATCTAGGGTAAATTAATTGATGAGGTGTAAAAATAACCTAATAGTACTTCTTCTTTTTTGTGGTGCTTTTTATATGATTTGATTGACCCAAGATAGCAAAATATGCTTCCTCCAATACTTTATGTATTCGTCCTCGCTGAGCAGAAGACTTAATTGAGGAGATGAAGGATAATAGTTAAATTAATTAAGAAAAAATATATTTAAGAAAAATTATAAATAAAAGAATCAATATAGTATCTAGTTATAGTTAAGAGAGTATTGATAGGGTAGTTTGAGAAAAAGTGATTAAATAGGGGAGACAGAATGAATAAATGTTAGTTTAAGATCAAATCAAATTTCTAACTAGTTGTTATAATTAAAATCGGAGGAATATATAAGAACTTCCCTGACACAAGTAACAACACCTATGTGAGGAGCGATTAAGAATGTTAGTTAAACTAATTAATATGATTTTTTTAAAATATAATTCTCTAATCATCTTTCTTAATTTCCCTCATTTTTCTTATACTTGATTATGTTATCACAAGTGTAAAATAGGAAAAGTTCGACAAATATAAAAAATATGTCTGATATATTTTGTATTAAATGCTTTATATTTAGGATTAATATCAACTTTTCAATTAAATTACATTAAGTACAGAAGTATAGTAAAAAAAGACTATTCTATTATACATACACTCTTATAAAAAATATATCCTCATGAATATTCTCATACAGCCTTATTTATCTATTTCTTTTGAATTGATCATCTAATTCAAATTTTCTTCCCCCTTTAAACATAAGGAGGCTCTTTAAATTTAAGAAATGAAAAGGGGGTAGAGAAAGCAAACAGAATAACTGTGCCTGATTCCCCTTTAAAAACATATATATTCGAAAACTGACTCAAATAAGATTTTGCACAAAAAAAAAACATCATGTTTGGTTAGTTTCTCACGAAAAATTAAACATGTTTGGTTGGATATAAACATCATGTTTATATGTTAATTTTTCAAGACGATCAAAACAATTTGACCACAAAATTTAAGACTTGGTACAAACAAGATCACATGCCGAAATTAAAGTAGTAGTGACTAAGAATTAAGGAAAATAGAGAGAGAGAGAGAGAGACCAATAATTGAATATCAAAATATGATCATATATCACCAGGCCACCATGCAAATCCATTGCATATTCTGTGGGGTACACTGCGTGGAAAATCTCACATCAAATAATTACATAAACATCGATCATATCTACTACAAGTACATCATTATTGGTTAACATATCAACATTTGGTAAAACTTAACAAATAAAAAAAAATTAACAACAACAAATTAATCACAGGCATAATAATGATCTGAGTGCCTCCAAATTGTAATCCCACTAAGGGCAACAAAAAAAAAAAACAAAAAACAAAAAAAAACAAAAGATTTGCATCTGTACGTGGCCCAAAAATTAGGTCACACTCTTGTCTAATTGTCTTGGTGTTGCTTCAGTGTTTATTGTCTTGTTTTAAATCAGACACCTGATGATATAATAATGAGACGAGTATGTATGTGTATATGAGCAGTTTATTGCAATAACAACTAGTGAAGAATATGCTCATATATATATATATATATATATAGATATGAACATCATAATGAATGATATATCGAAAGTGAGAGAATATTTACAAGTACAAAGGTATATATATATGTGGCTTCAAATGTTTGTAACATGTGCCTCTGCTTCTTCAATTATTCCTTTCTTTTTTTCACCTAATTTTATTTCATCTATAAGTCAAACCCATAGAGGGGGAAAAAGTCATTTCATCTCCTACTTATTAGAAAGAATTACTCAACAATTTCATTCTCACCGCAAAATTTATTGCTCAAATGTATCCAAATTTTGTTTAACGTGTGCAACTCTTTTTCCAGCGGTATAATTTTTCAGATACGTGTGCAAAATGAAATATACTTATACATAGCCGAAATTAAGTTACTCATATTAAATGTTTTAGCAAATTTTTATTTCCTACTTGTTAAGCCATATTTCTTCCTATTTCTTTCCCTTTCTTAAGATATCAAATGTGAGGCAAGAAAGAAGTAAAAAGGGAAAATTTCATTTAAATACCACATGAATTTGCAAAACTTAAAAAAATTTGTTAACGTTTCAAAAAGACATGGATCAAATTGGATTTCTAAATTTTCGGATGTAAACAGTAGCAATATTTCGCTATAAAAGTAATGAGATTACCCATAAAAGTAATGAATTTCGCTATAATTTTCTGATAATTGTTTTTTCTCTCCCCTTGTCACTATTCATTTGTCACTGTTTATCTGACACTGACTGACGCATAGTGACAAAAGATAAAGGAATGTGCCCGTGACATAGGAGAGAGATGATTTTTGCAAGTTGAATAATGAAATTACCCATAAGAGTAATAAAATTCGCTAGTTTGTGAATCACTTTTCACTTCAACAAATTTGGAAAACAAAGGAGAAAAGGGATTTTTTTTCTCTATAAGAGTAATGGAATTATCTATAAGAGTAATGGAATTCGCTAGTTTCCAAATCACTTTTCACTTCAGAAAAATAAAAAAAACTCAATTTGGTCCATGGTATCTTAGTGTCTTTTTAAAATGCTAGCAAACCTTTTTGAGTTTTAAAAATTCAAATGGTATTTAAGTGTCATTTTCCCAAGTAAAAAGTCCCACATATCGAAATTAGTGGGTTTCATAATTAATATAAAAATCATACATGCATCTATTGTTTTGTATCTTTTTTTTTTTTTGCTTTCGTAAGGTATCCCCAGCCCGATAGGCTAAGGACTAATCCTCCACTCATTATGGGTTCTTGTGAGGGTGTACTTGAAATTATTAATTAATAATAATAATATAATATGGTCATAGTTATCTTAAAATGGTGCGTATTATATATGTGTGTTTGTGTGGAACATATATATATAGACTGGTATAACTGTGGGATCGGATGCTGTTCATTCACCTGTAGCCTCTATCTTTATGTTACCAAATAAACCATTCGAATTTATTTATGTTATTCGTTGTCAGAAACATAGTATCTTTGATAAAATTACAAAATTATGACTTGAAAATTGAAATAAATATATATATAATCTGACTTTAAAAAATGGAGAAGTTAGAATCTCGATGATTAGCACGTATGGTTGGCTCTGAGAGAATATAGAGAGAGAGAAAAGAGAACAACACGTATATAAAATGGAGGATGCTGGAATTGTAAGCAAAGTCTTTTATTCTGAGGTGTGTATATATTGTGTGTGTGTGTGTGTGTCACATATAATATAAAAAAAAATTAAATGTGGAAAAAGCGAGTAAATAAATAAATAATAAGAAAAAAGAGGAGGATAGAGAAAGAGGCAGCAATATTCGCGGTGTATTGTATTGATAGGCCGACAAAGGGACAAAAAGTGTCACATAGACAACAACTCATCCTTTGTGCTATCTATTTAAATTTCTATATCAATAATTAATACTAATATACTTCTAGTATTTATTATTAACAAATATATTAAAAATATTTTGAAAACAATAAAAACAGATGCTGTTTGTAGTTTGATTCCCGTTACATCGTGTCACCTACTTCTTCCCTCCTTCCCTTATAATTTCACATCAAATTCCCCATCTCGACATTTATGTATTTATCTCTACAAAAAAAAATTAAAAAATGTTGATAATAATCTCTCACTTAATTAATTAAGCTACCATTCTTAGGCATACCATTTTTAGCTAGTCCATCTCTTCCTTCTTTCATTTTTTTTTTCCTTCTTTGACAGTTTGGTACTTGATAATTGATATGATCACATAATTCAAATTCAAATCGTTCCACTCCATAAAAAATGTACTTTTTTTAAGCAATAAAACTCAAAATTCTAAGAAATTGAACCCCTTTCATCCAATTCAAGGGGTTGATGATAATACTCATTCTAATCCTTAATATAAAATATATTTGAGAGTTGATCGTTGTCCTAAATATAAAGTACAATTTTTATATTTGTCAATTTTTTTTAATTTATTTTTAAAAATGCTCATTCAACAATAATCAAAGAGGAAAGGGAATGAAAGAATTAGGAAAGTGACTATTGTATTTTATAAAATACATGTCATATTAACTACCTTAAATAATTTAATCAAATTAAGTAAATATGTCTTATATTAAATATTAGAAGAGTACTTTGACAAAATTTTCATGAACCTGTTTGATATAATCAACAGAAGAGAAATGGATAAAAATTAGGTCCATTTACTTATATCTATTAGGTAAAATTCTTTAATTCAATCACGTTATGTGGACCTTTTTTTTTAATAAATACTCACATTGATAATATTTCAAAATTATATTGGTCCATTAAAAATAACAAAAATGAAACATGACAAGATTTGGTTTGACAATTATATTTAATGAATATAAGCAAGTGAACAGAAGTTCTGTCCAAAAGAAATCTCTCCTCACAACATAATTTTATCCTTTCTGAACAATATATACAGTACTTCTTTCTTTTACTTATCCTTTCATTTAGGGATATTAAAATCATTTCACATTGGTAACATTTTTTTTTTGAATGCCAAACGGGGCCTAATTATTTCTTCTTCTTTTGGTGAGGTGTTTTTTTTTTTTTTCGGGTGAGTGTGAACCGTCTGATTGATTCAACAAAATCATTAGTAACCCGTAACCATAATTTGCTGTATCACTGTTTGACTTTTGCCACATAATTGGTCTCCCTAATCTTAAGATTTGCAAATTATTTTAACTTATAATGATTACCAGACACGATACACTACCACTGATGATGCCATTAATAGTTGGCTATCTGCATTTTTTTTAATTATATTTTGAAAACAAACAATAAAATTCACGTAAAAATAAAAAGAGAAGTCAAGTAATGAATCGACAACATCTGAGTGGTAGAAATTTTGGTATGGAATCTCAGTTCTCTCATCCTCCTCGGAACTTTCACACATCATAAAGTCCACACTCTATGTCCCCCAATTTCCTTCACATTGTTCCCTTATGTCTGCTTCCTTAATCAGTACTAAGACTATTATAATTATCATTAATTAAAGTTAATTTTTTTATCAATACTCAACACGTTAAAGGGCTGAGCAGGAATGTGAATGAAACATTTTTCGATACTGAGGCTTCAATTAGTTCAGATGTATGGATCCAAAATAATGAGGCTCTTAGACACTTATTAGAAAGTAAAGCACACAAGACATCTGTCTGGTTGATTGATCTTTAATTTCCACAATAATTCTTTTAGTGACAAATGATTCCATGACAATAATATTTATTCAATTTTTTTTATTATAAAAGAATATATATCCCGTCCTACAGATTTGAGTATCATTAAGGAATTAGATGGATGAGGCAGACATCCATCTTCTTCAACTAAAGATGAGTCACTAAATGTCAAATTTGTCTTAAAATAAAATTAAAAAAAAAATCCCAACTTTTCTCATGTTAAATGAGGTTTTAAAGAAAACAAACAGAGTCACATTGAAATATGAATTACATGGGTAAAATATTAAAGATGTAAAGAGTTTGTAAAGCTTTCCAAATCCGCCATTGTCAAAGGGCAAAATAGAATAGCAAGTATTGAATTACCTTAATATTAAACCAAGCTAAGTTAAGGAAAAAAGAACTCATCACACAATCTGTTCCCTATAATAATATAATGCTCCTCCTAAAGGGATGATTGATTATTATAGGCGGGATATTAATAATATTTTTTAAGATTGCCCCTATTTAACGTTTGATACATTTTTTTTTAATATATAATTCATGATTTCAAACATGGGTTAAATTTAAGATTTTTTTAAAAAATTATTATTATATGAGTCGAGGAGTACATATGTTGGTCCAACGCTTCAGACTTTGTCCTACCACTTGGCCTACATAATATTAAACCCTAAACATGCCTATTTAATCATGTGATTATGAGAGGTGATATGTAGTGATTTTTCCTAACAAGATTTTAATAATTAAGTTCAAATCACACAGCTATCGTATTATAGGCGTCCGGTTTTTGTGGCTTTCGTTAATCCCTTTTTTTTAACACAGATTTTAAAGCAAGTATTATATAATTTTGGCCTTTCATTGATTGAGTGATAATTAGGACGTCGACGTATCTAAAGTTAATCCACCTAGGTTTTGCTTCAGATTGTGTTTACATTTTATGGGATTTGCTATAAAATAGTTCATCTATAATCATTACAAGAAAAAGTTAGAGCAAAATTATTTGCCTAGGATTACTTCTCATTTACTTTCTTTCTTTGCCCCAAAAAAAAAAAAAGTTCTCGAACTTTCTTTCAAACAACATTACATAATTTTCTTAAAAGAAAATTGACCACCTTCTCATTTACAAACATATATACATACATGTATCACATCATTACAAATAAAGGGATGGCACAACATGACGTTGCCTCAAAGTTTCGGTGCTAGATGTAAGATCTAATTTGTAGTGTAATATATAATCTAAATTAAATCATATATATATATATATATATATATTTAATTAGAACCGTAGGTTATTATTAAACGTCTCCTATTTTACTGTATATTGGACCCTTTATCAACATTTGTTTTGGGGGAATTACAGCTAAGTCCTTCGTCAGAAGCTTATTTCTAGTTAATGCTCGTTTCCTTTTATCAAAAAGACACTCGCCCCCAAACCTTAATCCTTAATTATTAATTTTTTTTTGCCAGTATCCTTAATCCTAAATGTTTACAGCGTTTATTGCATACATCTCGAGATGTTATTATATAGTAATAGGTTAAGGTTCTTAAATAATATTTAATATTTTTAAAGGAGTAAAAATAACTTTTAACAATTTTTGATATCAAAAGTAACATTTAACTTTTTAAAAGTGAGCAAAAATAATTAAGGCTGTTAACACCGTTAGCCTCTATTAACTCTAACATTTTTTAGTGTAAAAATAATCATTAACTTATAATAAAAGTGTAAAAAATAGCCATATATTTTTTTTACAAGCACAAATAACTGAAAGTTAACTTTTAGAATATTAATTCACAGGTTTTGTATTACTTAGGTAAGTTGGAGTTCAAGAGAATTTTAATTATAAGATAACTAGTTTTTAATTATGAGATAGGTAGGGGTGACATGGATTATCCTAATCCTACTATATGTATTTGTGATCTTCCACTATGTACAGCCCATCGAGCACAGTCCCCTACTACTGACCCATCCCCACTGCTTAGGTTGAGGCAATTGGGTAACATCTCTCCTTAAATGTGCCCACTGGACTACCTAGACCCGACAGTTGGGTAGCATCTACCTAAACCTGGTCCAGCCAAAAATTATGAAAATATTCAAAAATTCATAATAAAATCCTCAGACCTCAAAACATCATTATGCTTGAGTCATGTTGTTTTGGACTCCTTCTACTTTTTTTGAGATTTTATGAGAATTTTTGGGGCTCTTGGACCTATCCACATTTTAACCTGAAACTTTACAGAATTTTTCCTCTTTGAGAAAAAAATGTATGGCTACTTTTACACTTTTGATATAAGTTAATGGCTATTTTTGCACTAAAAAATGTTAACTTTTAACGGAGGCTAACACTACAAAAAAAACAAATAATATTGTAACTTTTAACAGAGGCTATTTTTTGGTTCCATTGGCGCCTTCCCTTCTCGCCGTCCAGACATACTGATATTTGAAATAAAATCATAAAAATTATAAAAAATTAACAAACAAATAATATTTTAAGTAAATTAAATGAAATATTACAAATTAAATTATCATGAAATTAAATAA
>JBAGKO010000001.1:1614299-1631855 GCA_037177275.1 Acacia concinna | reverse complement strand
AACTCTAGAGGCGCTATTAACAACTTTGGGACCTGACAATAATTTATTAGAGAATTTCAGAAAAAAGACATTGGAAATAAGGAAAAGACAATTCAGTACAGTGAAATCGGAAAATCCCAAATCAGTCTTTTTGTATTTTTTTGGGTAATTACGAAAGTGCCACTTAATTTTTCACAACAAGAGTTTCGTAATTCACAACATGAGTTTCGTAATACACAACACCACGTACTATGTATTTACAACTCACAGTGTAAATACGTAGTATCTGGTGTTGTTAATTTAGATACTCGTGTTGTGAAAAATTCAGTAGCATTTTCGTGATTACCCAAAAAAGTACACAATAGACTGATTTGATTTGAAATGTTCTGATTTTACTGTACTTAATTAGAATTTTCCTATTTCACGTATCTTTTTTTATAATTTTCCCATAATTTATTTCTAAATGAAAGCATATTTCTTTATTTGGGGCCTCATTGTAATTTTCTCTAAATGAAAGTAAGGTCCATACGAACTACAAAGCAACGCGTTTCTGAAACTGAAAGTAAAAACCCTAAAACCACAAGACTGCGGAGGGGAGCGAACGAACAAGAGAATGGCGAAGTCGTTGAGATCGAAGAGGGAGAAGAGGCTGAGGGCTATTCGTAGGGAGATCGTCGAGCCTTTGTACGAGAAGAAAGAAGCCGCTAAGCTCGCCGCCCAAGAGGCTGCCCTCGCCGCTCCTAAGCTTCCTGTTCGACAACCACCTAACACCGCCATGGATGCTTCCACTTCCACCCTAGCTGTCGCTACCAATATGGGTATGATCCGCTCTATTAACTGTTTACATTTTGATTATCAAGTTTGCCTCTCGCCTTGTAATTTTCTTGTTGGTTTCGTGAAAGATGTTGATTTTTTTGCAAGAAAAACAAATAGCATATATTAAAGTAAAACTTTACCTTTTAAGTAACTAGATGTAATTATAACACTATGAGTCTCTGTGTGAGCCATGCTTTACTCTCAGACTTTGAAGTATACTTATCTACTGCTATAATTGTTTTGGGGCGGGGTTTGTCAACTTGTTCTTTTATTTCTGTTCTTTAAAAAGTATCGAATGAAGTTGAATCAATTTTAATATGACTGGTGTAGTGTTATGTCCGTACAAATCATGCTTTACTCGCAGAATTCTTAACAGTTAATTGGTCAACTCCTCTAATACATTGTTAAAATGATGAGCTGTTAAATTATTTTCTGAAGGCAAAAGGGAAGGCCTTTTGTTTTTATTGTTTCATCTTTTTAGCTCAGGTTGGTGGTTTAATGTGTGTTGCCTTTTTTTTATCTCCCGTGGCACATTCTGATATTTGGAATTTCTAATAAATTCTCCAGATGTGGAGATGGCTGATGACAACCAAAGCATGGCTTCCCTTAAGCCTGTTGGTGGAATTGGGAAGAAATTTAAGAGGAAATTCAAGGTTGGTAAAGGCAAGCGTGGTGGTAAAGGCAAAGGCAAGTTTAGGAAGAAGCACATATAACTTCAATTGATAATGGTAACTATTTCCATATACCTTCAACATCGATTCTCCAACTTGTGATTGCAATGTTTGAGGCCGTGCTAGTTTAAACAAGATAGTGTTATATACAATTTGATGTAGTACCATTTTATTTTATTCAAACTTTTGGGAAGCATGGCATGGATTACATTTTTTTGCCTGTTTGGAATATTGCCTCTGTATTACATCAGCTCTGTATTATGAGAATTTGGTTATTGACAATAATACTATTTTAGTACTCAGTGCTATGGTATAAGAATACCAAATATTTTTTTTATGACTACTTGACTTGGTCAAATTCGAGCATTTTCATACCAAATTGGGGGTAGCTTTCCTGGAGGTATTTTCTGCATTCTCACAACTTGTTGAACTTAAGATCCTGTGCTCTAGCGGACAAACCACTAGGAGGTAGTTATTGCCTTCTCAATTTCCTGCACTTTAGGCTTCTGGCTTCATATGCACTCAACTTTCTTCTTGGAAGACTAATAGCCTAGTGGGTTGCCTCATAATGTTTTGACCTTGATATAACAAGGTAGGAAATTCTGCTTCATTGGTGGTTGTAAGGAACATGTTGCTTCTATTTGCATGAATAGAACTGCTTGCTTAAAGCCTATATGACGATGCATGGCATGTAATTCAACAGCTGAACTTAATAGTGAATGCAAAATTTCAGAACTTTTCTTTTTTCTGAGCAAAGTTTGTTACTTATCAGCCTGTTTAAGTCTTAGTTTGCTTGGTAGACTGGATCTTATATTTAGAACCGGATGAAGTAATAATTTTAGTCTCTTCTATTGCAGGTTGTGGTAGGTTGAGTCGAGAATTGCTGACCATCAAGGATTTTAAAATTTTCGCCCTAAGAGGAAATTTTGTACTATATTTTTTAGACTAGATCTCGAGGAATGTCGAAAGTTATGTTTAGCATCAAAACGAGAATGATATAGAACATTAAATTTCGTTCGAGTTCATAGTAGGGAATTTAATCTTCCAATTAAGGGAAGTCTCTTTCTCGTTTTTCTGGTAAAAATCCTGCGTCTTCCTTTCCCCTAACTATTAGACTGTTTTAACTTCTAAAGATTCTGAGAAGTGAAAACCATTAGCAACCTCAATTCCCGTTCAAAGCTTACTGGGAAACCTGTTTAATTTTTAACAAACAGTAACCTTTCTTGAAAAAAAAGGAAGTTAAATTTACAATTTAATAAAATTTCCCGTTTGAATTGTTATTGCAAAGTTTTATGGACGCACCACTCATTATAAATTTTATTTAGTGCTCCTTTCGGTTTTAAATATAAGATTTAGTTTATATTTTTAGAAAGATTAATAATATTAGTTAAATTAGTTAATTATCATGATGTTTTAAAAATACCTTTAATATAAGATTTCATATTTATTATTTCTCATCTATGTATTTATGGTAAGTGGGGAAGGAAGTAGAATTTATCGTTATTTTGTGTGTATTTAAATAATTGTGGGGCCTAATTATGATAAATGAAGTATTGAAGGAGATAGTGTAGGAAAAAATGGTTAAATATAGGAGACAAAATGGATATGAGTATTATGTTTAGGGTTAAATTAAATTTTCAATTAGGTCTTATAAATAGGATTGGAGGGAGTAATTAGCCATGCATCAGCTAAATTTTTCTTGTAACTGACAAGAAGGTATCTTTGTTGAATAATTAATTTTAAGGATGTTTGTTATTATAAATTACCAATCGAAACGTAATATATCACGATGTAAAATATTGAGATGTTTTAATCAAAACGAGAAATGGTGAATAAGACCAAGTTGGCATTTTTGTTTTGAGAGATTAAGGAACTAAAATAGGTTATTTGATAGTGTTTTACTCTCTCCGTCCTAAAATATAAGAGACGTTTAATCGAATATCTTGGTTTAAAGTGGCGGTTAAAAACAATAAGTATGTTAGAATTGTTACTCACTTTTACTAAAATACCCTTATTAATGAGGAGATATAGAATAAGAGAGAAAATACCCTTATTAAAGTCTACCATCTCTCTCTCTCTACCCCCCTCTCTCATTAGGAATGATAACTTTTTTAGTCAACACAAGTATTAATACATTGGTATTGAATAAGGGCAAAATTGGAAAAGAAAAATTAAAGTACAAGATATTCTTCAAATGTTTTTTATATTTTGCGACGGAGTAAGGGTGGTGGTTATTTCTTATATTTTGGGATGGAGGGAGTATTATATTATATATTAGTTCATAAATTAAATAATATAGTTAAAAAAATAAATTTAAATACTTTAAAATAATGTGATTATTTTTTTTTAATGTTTTTTAAAAAATTTAACTCGGTCTTATAATTTAGATCGGGGGTAGTATAATGTGATCTAGAGTTATGAATCAAAGCATGTTTATTTAAAGTGGTGGTAAGAGGTGGAACCTCCCAAAAAAGAGAATACTGAGTTAAACATGTAGATCGAGTTAAAAGCTTAATCTTTTATTTTTGGATGTTGGTAGCATATGTCAACCAATAAGTATGATAAGGAGTGCTTGATCAATACTAATCTTTCTACTTAAGATAGCAAATAGCTTTTCCAACTAGCAAGTTTCTTATCAATTTTCTCCACAACCTCTCGATACTTCATTTTCTCTGATTTAGGATCATCAACAAATATTTTCCTAGCTTGGAATGAAACCAAATCCCAAGTATTGTAGAAAGCTGATGCTTCACACGATATGGCACAGAAGGGCTACAGATTAGAGGTGACTTTTGAAAATTAATGTGCTGACCCAAGATGAGGGAATAATGTTGAAGTAAGGATTTGACAATTTGGCTATCATCCTTGGTAGCATGACAAAAGAGAAGGGTATCATCTGCATATATGAGATGGGTGAGTGGTATAGTGTTACGAGAGATGCATATAACTTTCCACCAATTGTAGTTTTTAGCCTGGTGAATCATGCATGATAACACAATGGCACAGAGAATAAAGAGATATAGGGATAGCGGGTCACCCTGCCATAAACCCCAAGACAGGTAGAAGGAAGATCCCAATGCTCCATTGACAACTATTTGATAAGAAACTACGGAGACACATTGCATAATGGGTAGGAAATTGCATATGACATAAAACTTGGTGAAGAAAATGCTAGGAAATCTTGTCATAGGCCTTTGCAAATGGATCTACTTGCTTTACTGAAAAGAGTTATGTCTTCCTCACAACAGTGGCGAGTTACAATTGGAAGCTTTTAATTCTGCATTGCTTGCCAAACATTTATGGCGCATCGTTTCATCTTTGAAATCCTTATTAAGTCAAATTATGCTCAAGAAATACCTGTCCTATCTTCAACAATATACATTTTAGTCGGCCTATAATAGTTCAACTCTGTGGAAGCAAATTCTTAAGTTGGGTGATGTTGTTATTAATCATCTCACATGGTTGGTAGGTGATGGTACGTCAATATCTTTAGATGGTCGGCTATGGTGGCCTCTACAATAGCCTGATTTGGCCTACCTTGCTTTAACAGTGGCAGACCTTTACTGTGCAATAAGAGAACTTGGAATTTTCCTTTATTAACCTCACTCTATGCCAGAGACATATTTCGACAGTTTGAATCTTACTTAGTGCCTTTTTTTAACTGCCATGATATAATTAGATGGAAAGGTAATTCCAAGGGCATCTATACAGTTCGAGATGGTTACCAATTGCTTCAACAAAGTAGTTCTACATCCTTTCTTCTTGATAATGCATAGCTAACTCTCTACAAGGCGGATCCCACTAATTTCTCTACTCTACTGCCCTTTCATCTCCTAGATTCTTTATGGTTTGCACGCAATAAAATTTGACATACCAGGACCCAGATTTTTCCTCAACAGGTGATTCAAATGGCTCAATCTAAGGCTTCTGCTATTACTATTGTTGTTTGTCACCTAAAGTTACAAGGTGGTACACATCCTTCAGCTATTCCCTTACAGAACTTGGATGACTCCCATGCCTCAATACAGTCTCTACATAGTCAATGGACAATCTTCTTTACACTTCAAAACTCAGCTGCACGACATTGACACATTCACATTAAAATAAGCTTCAACAATTGTTATTTCCATGAATGGTCGATCTCTCCTATAATAAGACTATGGTCCTCTTCATTTGCAATTAATGGCATTGCGTGATGCTCTAACTTTCATTCTCCACCCGCAGCTTATTCCCCATCCATATTGCTTCAATGTGTTAAGTACTCTTATAAAAAAAATCTCATGTTAAACTCATTAGGATTACTAAGAAGGTTGCTTGGAACCTTTCCTACCTCCTTAGTGATGTTTGTACAATACTGCAGTCTTTTGTACACTATATTTTAGCATAAATATAATTTTCCTTTTCATAAGAAATTTTTTTTGGATACTTGACATATGGGAGAAATTTTTAGCCTCTACCAATATGCCATTTTTTTGGCCACACCTCCACCAACATGACCTCGACAACTTAATAATTTACACCACAAGTTTAAATAATTTTGCATACTAAAATTAATTTTTTAATCCTTCAATGCTACACTAAATTACAGTTTAAAAGGCTAAACTAATTAAGAGTTAAGGGGTAAAATTGCTTTAAAAATTCTCGCTGATTGACAATTTTGCCCTGAGAGTTTTTAAAGGGACAATTTTGTTTTGGGAGTTTTAAAAATAGGGCAATTTCACCCTGACTATTATCTTAATTAATTTTGACCGTTTGTTGACTAAATATGATAACCTGATAGTCCATATGTTATCTAAATTATTTTTGTTAAGTAGCAAAATTTGCTCAGAAAATTTTGAATTTAACTTAGAAAAAATGAATTAAATGACATATGAATTTTTGACGCAAATTTGCATTTCAACAAGAGTGACGTGGATGATATGTGGACTGCTAGGTTAATATATTTGATCAAATAATAATCAAAATTAACAGAGATAATAGTCAGGGCAAAATCACCCTAGTTTTAAAACTTTCGAGGCAAAATTGCTCATTCAAAAATTTCCATTGCAGAATTACCATTTAATGAAACATTTCAGAACAATTTTACCTCTTAACCCAAGAATTAGTAAACTTCTAGACTATAATTCACGTTAGAAAGAGGAACCACATGTGTGAAATACATACTCCCTCTTATTCTAAATACACCACCTAGTTTATAATTGAATTTTGGTCCTACTAAACAACAAAATGCTGATGTTCAAGTTTTCCTCATTTTGATTTTGATTTTTCAAATTTCAAATAAGAGGTTTTTGGTTCTCAAGGGTCAAAATGATCCAGATTTTTATTTTGAAAAATTAATCTTTCGGTCTCCATAGTTTTTAACTTAGTTGTAAGCTGTAATTCAGCCCATACACATTGACTCAATGTAATTCAGTACCTATAATTTGACTCAATTGTAACTTAGTCCTTATACTTTAATTCAGTGTAAATCGGTCTCCTGTACTTACAAGGGGTAAAAGAATAATGTTCCCTTTTTATATAATGATAAGGACCAAAGTTTTAAACAAAATAAAATTTGAGGGACCAAGATGATATTAATCTTTTTTCTTTTTATTTTTTCGCTAGAAATTAATTTTTTGTTTTATTTTATCTCTTACGATATTCTCCTCTGATCTTATATATAAGGCACTTCTAACATTTTTTACACAAATTAAAGAAAACTTTAAATCTCATTAATTATATTATAAAATTAAATAATTTTCTAACTTTACCCTCGTTTAATATACACAATACCAAATGAAAATAAAATCAACACAATAATAAATTAAGTGTAAAATTATAAATTCACATTAAAATTTTAATGAGGAGTCTTATAAATATTATCAAAAAAATTTCTTCTCTCTTTGCCTATATACAGCACTAGAGGAATATTTATAAATTTTATCCAAGTTTTAATTTTTCTCCCTTGTACACTGAAAATGATAGGCGGAAATAGAGATAAAGAGCCAGTGCGACCAAAGGCCTTGTAGCCTAGTGGTAATGGTATCTCCAAAGTGAGAGGAGATCAGTTGTAACTTCAGGCCGTTAGTGCCTGCCCGAGCCTATAAACTCCATTTTTTTTAAAAAAAGAGCCAGTGCGTGTCAAATTATCAACGGTGTCGTCTCACTGAGTCTCCCTACCTCTATCCGGCGCCGACCAGTTCTTTTCTCCTTCAGTCCCTCCCATTCATTACGTACCGCCGCTGAACCCTAACCATCAGGTAACTTCCAAATCGCTGCCGCCGCTCCTCCTCTGCACGACGCCGTCACCTCCCATCACCATCCAATTCTCGAAGGACGGCCCCGTCTTCACTTTGTTGAATTCGTCTTCCGCAACTCTCCTCCTCTTGTTCTTCTCAGGCAAGTTCATTTTCAGGTTTGTGCTCTTTCCTCTATTATCAATATATGGGTTGATGCTTTGGTTTGAAAAATGTCCCTACTCTGTTTAACGTATTATAGTTTATTCTTTTCGTTGGGTCGGAAAGTTTGCTTATTAAGCCGTTTTTAGCTTGATTAAGTGTCTGTGTTGGAGAGACTGTCTAACAAACCTTATTGGTAATTGTAAGTCTGATTATGTTCATAAAAATAACTGCTTGTAAGTCTGACCGAGAAGAAACTTAAAAGACATCTTCTCAATGACTGAGTAGAATGCGATAGAACATGCCTTCCCATTATTTTATAACTTTCTGTATGTCTATTGTTTTCTATCGACAATAATTTGTTTAAATAACTGTTTCTCTCTATTCTTACCTGTTCATGTGTTTGATTTTGATTAGTGCATTGGCTGTAGATGGGAACATCTGATGTAGTGATAGACCAAACAAATGGGGAAAACCCTAGTACCAAACCGAAGGAAAAGCGGAAGGGCAAGCATGACAAACCCAAGCCATGGGATGAAGACCCAAACATCGATCACTGGAAGATTGAGAAGTTTGACCCTTCTTGGAACGAAGGTGGCATGCTTGAAGTTAGTTCGTTTTCCACACTTTTCCCCCAATATAGAGGTATGTTAGGTCTCCCAGATAAGCAAAGGATCAATTTTTATTGTTTTATATTTATTGTTGTCTTGCATTCATCCCGATTTATTATTATCAAAGAACGGATCTCTCAGTGCATATGTGTCACTTTGGGTTTTAGGGATTTTTTATAAGTCGAAAATTTTAAACTTATGTTGTAATTTTGTTTGGAGATTGCAGCATTAGACATTGATTTTTTTTTGGTTATATCATTACCAGGAGATAAGAACTACGTTACCTGAGTCCAGTCTCTTATCATTTTTAGGACTTCAGAACTTAGCTGAAATTTCCAGCAGTGATGATATAGTGACTCCAATTTTCATATGGCCGTTTGTGTGTTTGACCTGTCATTGGTGTGTTTGCCTTCGGATTTAGAATTCTCATTTTATTTTAATCAGTGCAATTGGGTTGGGAACTTGGTTTCAAGAGAACATCTTGAATGACAAATGGCCATTTGTAGCAACTTCTAGGCAACTTTATTATATGTAAGATTTTATGGAACTTCCTTTTTCTGGATTTTTATCAACTATGTATCATTTGAATGGTTTTATAGGTATAATTAGTGACATGAAATAATACCATTGGCGTAAGAGTGATTGTAAAAAATATAGATTGTGAAATCTTACTTTTTTATTTATTTGTCTGAAAATTGTATTAGAGAGTTAAAATTTGTGCACGGAGGATTAGTTGGTGAACAAGTGTTTGCTTTAAGAATTATTATTATTTTGATAAATGATTAATTTTCTGAGCTTGTTGGGGCTTTTGGCCTTGAGCTGACTCTCATTTAATTATGACTTGCGCTTCCTATTCCCCCCTTACATGTATTAAGATGAATGAAACAGTATTTTAAAAATATTTCTAGGAGGTTTTCTTCTCAACTTCCAGAGTTGATATCCGCACACTTCTCTCTAAATTCAATTTCTTTTGGCGGGTTCTACACATCTATGCCTAGTTGATAGCATAGACTTCAGGGTTTAGGATGATATTAGGAAGTATAGAAGAATGCAGTTAACGCAGATTTCAGGAAAAGTGACATCTGAAATGGGCCTACACAAGATTGTTAACATGCATTTGTGTGTGCTTGGATTCTATATGTATGAATTACAACTTTCACGTCATCTTGATACAATTATAAAGGACTTTCATCTCGCATGTATTTACTTTAGGACTTTACATTGATTCAAAGGCCATTTGACTGTCCTTGCTTGGAACATAATAGTTCCTCTAATCTTCTTGTATGCATACACAAATAAAATTGTGCATACACTGGTGTCTTATTCGTGTGTTTTGCTAATTCTTTTCTCAGAAAAATACTTGCAAGAAGTTTGGCCCATGGTAAAATCTGCTTTGAAAGAGCATGGTATTTCAAGTGAACTAAATTTGGTAAGTATTTGCAGTTACCTTTGTGAGGTCGTCTATTTAAGCCTTTGGATTGCTGAGTATTGTTATTAGGAAGCATATGAGATTAATTTTGCTCTTCTTCTTTTAGATGAGAGCATATAGATGGTTGGAATAAAATGTGGGCTCTTTTGAGCTAATCGCCCCATTTCTGGTTCATAGTTTATCATGTTTATGCATGTTAGTTCAAGGAGTATTTCCTATCTTCTATCTACAACTCTGCTTCAATTTATGCATGTTTGTTCAAGGAAGATTTCCTATCTTCCCCCCATTTCTGGTTCATAGTTATCATGTTTATGCATGTTTGTTCAAGGAGGATTTCCTATCTTCTATCTACAACTCTGCTCCAATTTTTATTAATAAATAGTAAGTTTCTTTAAATGTGCAACATTCTGTGACTGGTCAAGGCTGAAAGCCCAGCCCCAAATTCCTGGCTATAATATCCGCAGGCCATTAGCATTCTCGTTATGATTTTGGATTTGTGCTCTCATTTATTTTGTGTTTTTTATTGGACAGGTGGAGGGATCAATGACAGTTTCAACTACCCGAAAGACTAGGGATCCATATATCATCATGAAAGCCAGGGATCTTATAAAACTTCTATCACGAAGTGTGCCTGCTCCTCAGGTGAGAATGTGTGATTTTTTTCTCTGATTTAAACACGCACACACACGCGCATATTATATTTAAGTATTTATATGCTGCTGATCTCAGGCAATAAAAGTACTCAACGATGAAATTCAATGTGACATCATCAAAATTAGTGGCTTGGTCCGCAACAAGGTACTGATTTAGGTTAATTTGAACTTGTCAATTACGTATGGTATGGTATCTGCTGATACTTTTTTTTTTTGTACCTGTGATGAGGCACATGGATAGCTACTTTATGGTCTGATTCCTTCCTAGCCCAAGTTTTTAATAGAATGTGGAAAATGTTTTATGACAGAACTTTCCAGTTGGTATATTAGATAATTAAAATTCCTCTTCGATTAAAATAATTTAAATTGGGATTGATTAGAATTGTCAGCATTAGCTTGCTTGACTATTTGAGAGCAGTTTTAATTATGAATGAGATCTGAGTGGTTCCTCATATTACATTGAGTTTTTCGAATATTTTCATGAAGTTAAAGCTTTTCAAAAGAAATGTTTTGATGGTTAGAACTGGAAGTAATTGTTTGATTGCAGGAGCGATTTGTGAAAAGAAGACAGCATCTTATGGGTCCTAATTCTGCTACTTTGAAGGTGTTCTTCAAGTTTTGATATTTTTAGCACTGGGGATGGTCCTTGCCCCTGTTAAATTTCTTACCAAACTCTATGGGTTTAATATTTATTTTTGTTGTATTTTAATGGCAGGCCCTTGAAATACTCACTGGCTGCTACATTCTCATTCAGGTAATTATTTCTTCCTCTTTTAACTTCTACTTTCAGGAAATTTTTGGTTAGACTAGTGAAGGATTTGACTCCTTCCAAATTTTGGTTGCAATTCGATAGGGCGGCACTATTGCTGCTATGGGATCCTTTAAGGGCTTGAAACAAGTTAGAAGAATTGTTGAAGAGTGCATGTTGAATGTAATGCACCCTGTGTACAACATAAAGGTGAATAATCTTGTTTTTGTTCTAGCATGCTTTTAAAAGTTGAGGTCATTGGATTTATATTAACTCTTTATTTTTAAATTATTAGGTTCTGATGATGAAGAAGGAACTTGAAAAGAATCCAGAATTGGCGAATGAGAATTGGGATAGATTTCTGCCAAAATTCAAAAAGTACGCCATTTACTTGTTTTGGTTGTTTGGGTGTTCAGAAATACTCCCTTTTTTGTTTATTTTACTATTCATATTCTTTTCCAGGAAAAATGTTAAGCAAAAGAAGGTTAAGGCTAAGAAGAAGAAGCCATATACTCCTTTCCCCCCACCTCAACCACCTACTAAGGTCAGTACACTACTAGTTTCTTCTGTCAAAAAGGTGGATTTTCAATTTTAATATACAGTATCCGCTTTCATTTTGTTTGCTCGTGTGATCATTTTAATTCTATCATAAATGGTATCAGGCCCATCACTCAACATAGTAAACTGTTTCACCCTTTGATTTAGTTTGATTATCTACCCCTTAGACATTCTCTTTAGTTCTGCTATGGTTAGGGTAGATTCTGGAATGGTTAGGACCACGTTCCTGTATCCACCGATTTGTTCTTGGCTCTCTAGTCATTGATTGCATCACCGGTTTCATAAGCGCACTCTGGATTTTTAACTGAGTTTTATTTTCATATGCACATCTCTTTGTAGTGGTCAATGTTGTACATATCAACGGAAGTAAGCTCAATGTTGCCATTGGTGTGTTTTGCATATATGCAGGAGGATATAGAATTAGAAACTGGAGAATACTTTTTAAGTGAGAAAAGGAAGTCAGCAAAGAAATGGCAAGAGAAGCTGGATAAGCAAACACAAAAAGTTGCTGAAAACAAACGTAAAAGAGAGGAGGCTTTCATACCACCCAAGGTTTGACTTCAATCTTTTGCTTGAGCAATCTCCACTTTTCATGACAATACTTCAAAATTCTTTTGATGATATTTGTCATTTGTTTAATGTTTAATTTGCATTATTTCAGGAATCCACAAAGCAGGAGGAGGATAAGTCTGATGATGCCAACAAGGATGTCTCTGCTATGGTGATGTCATTGAAGGTATGGACAATATGCTAACAATTTTTTTGGGCATAATAAAGTTAGTACTTCAGTTAATGAATTTCCCTCTCATGGACATATTCAAAATGGTTTATCTACAGAAAAAATCAAAAGAGCTTGGGAAGCGACAATCCGAAGAAAATATAAATGCTGAAGCATATATTGCAGGCTCAGCTGTAGAACAAGTACCAAGGAAGAAATCCAAGAAGCAGAGGTTTTAGCAAGATATCCACAGGTTTGTGAAAAGAATTTGGGGTATAATGAATTAGTGATCAAAGTGGGGGTCCAGCACAGTAATTCCGATAAAAATTGCGCAATGACTCTACTCTCTGATTTCACGAGTCTGTCAGGTCTACGGTATCAATTTTAAAATGTAACATTGTCAGAATTTGATATTTTTTGCAACAAAATATTGTCTAATCAGCAATTATAAGATATCCATACACTAATACTCTGTATTAAGGAGTATAATGGGGAGGTGTTGATGTAATGTTTTGCAAATTTATCTTTCTTGGAATTGGTCACTGACATTGATTATACAATGGGGCACAAATAGCCAGAAACTCGATAACTAAGATTTGTCTGACAAAGAAATACCCACAAAAAAGGAGTGATTAAATTGAATTTTGTAAATACTGTCTCCATACCTATAATTATAATCGTGAGTAATGACAATTCAAGATACTTCTGATCCTTAAAATGCCCACTTCAAAGTTCCAACTCACTCGTCGGACCACTCCTCTTCCTCTCTTCTTCTGAACGCCACCTTCACTCACTGCTCCGATCTTTCTCTTCACACATCTGAGCTCCACCAATATCAATGGCTTCCATGGACGGGCTCAAATCCGACATCCACCTTCAATCCCTGCCTCCCGGAACAGGCTGGATCAAGGCCAAGATATTGAGGTCTATCTGCAAGTCGGCTGCCGCGTTTGCCTCTTCAACTGCTGGCAACTGTCGCCGCCGCAAAGATGATGGACCTCCTCTCTCCTCTCCTTCCCCTGCAACACCAATTTCCAGCGGCTACAATTCAGATTCCTGATCTGCTACTTCTTCTGATCCTAAATATATGACATATTGGGTACTGATATTAGTTGTAAATATAAGTCTTATTTTTTATATTAGTTAATATTTTCTTAATTTAGTCTTATTAGTGTTCCATCAACAATAA
This sequence comes from Acacia concinna, assembly GCA_037177275.1. NCBI lineage: Eukaryota > Viridiplantae > Streptophyta > Magnoliopsida > Fabales > Fabaceae > Acacia > Acacia concinna. The sequence goes on along the minus strand of JBAGKO010000001.1, from coordinate 1,618,106 downwards.
TCTGAGAATTAAATACGGGTAGGACATGTGAAAAAAAATGTCATATGAATTAATTTAACTAATTAAAATAGGTTAATTGGCCTTACATTAAGAAACGAAGGTGGTAAATATAAAAATAGTAAAAAAAACATGTATAAAAGGTAATTCAGTATTTTTAATTAGGATAATACTTTTCATAAACTTTATAATACTATTAGACACTAAACTCGGCTTTTGGAAAAATGTAAGTAAGTTAATTAAATTATTTTAAAGTATTTATAATTTGTCTAATGATAAACTAACATATAATTGAATAATATATAATATATGATATGACTTAATAATTTATTTAGCTTCTCCATTCTTTCTAAAAAAGGTCAATTATGTGTTATATCTATGATAAGATAAGAGGAAGTACGGAGTATTCTTTTACATCATGTTACTTGTGTTATTTCACAAGAGAAATTAATATAAAGAAAATCTATAGGGAATTGTATTGTTTACATGATGACACTTGTTTTATTTCACAAGAGAACCTATTTCCCAAATGTTTTCATAAGTTATAAATATACAGCTTTATCTTTCTTTTTCTTTTTCTTTTTTAAAGTTTTATTTGCAAAATCATTTGAAAAACATTGTGTCAAAGATTTTATGAATCTACAAGGAAAATGAAAGAAAATTTTGAGAGAATTTTTCTTATATGCTTGATTGGAATTATCGTTTCATTGTCAAAGGGAACCAGCCAATTGGAAAAGTTGAGTTTTCTTTGTTTATGTCGCCTAGTTAATTTAAAAAGGGAATTCTATCGTTAAATTTCGTTCCTATAAACATTTTTAAATTTTTTTTTTAGGATAGGAAATATTTGTGCCAAGGTGGCTTGATATGCTTGGACATGAGGATTGCTCATAATCTTTTTAGGGAAGACAATGAAGAGATGCCTTTGAGCTGCTTTTGATAGAATAAGGCATTTGTGTTAAATTAGATAAAATGATTGATCTGAAGTATAAAATATAGTTGATTTTTTAAAATAAATTAATAAATCTAATTTAATTACTTTAAGTTATCGTTTTTATTTTCTAAACTATTTTTCCTAACTTGTAAAATAATTTTTTTTGCCATGCCTAATAATAATAATAAAAATAATAATACACATCACATGCTATAATTTAATATCTTACTTATTTTTTTTATTTTTTTTAAAAGTCCACTATCTTATAATTAAGACATGATGAAGAACGAGTATTTCAGAAAATAAAGGCAAGCAAGAATAAAAGGTGTAATAGCAGCCACAACGTTTTCCACATTGACCTTGACTTCGGAACTTTTCGGTTGACTGTGACTTGGCCAACGAGTTAACGACCAAGTCATTGGGTATAACAATGTAAATAACTAAACTCTTAAAAACATATATTAAAAATTTAAAATTATTGATTATATGTATAATCAAACCAGACAAATATCAGTTAAAAAAAATCATTACTAGGCATTAAGTATAATGATTGTTTCCATAATAAGTACATAACTAATGTAAAAGATATACTTAGTATGTTTATATTGAAGATTATAAAGGTATTCTTGATCACATTTTTTTGAGTTTTTATTTGCAAACCACTTCAAAAGTATATGCCATGCTAAAAGGTTTTCTGAATTTACGATGAAGATGAAAGAAAACTTCATTGGATTCTTCTACTAATTTTATCGATGTCCCCAAGAATTTTCTTTTGACGCGTTTGATTGGAACTTAACGTTCCATCGTCACACAACCTTTACATGGAAAAGTTAAATTATACTGTTATTTAAATTTTATAGTATCGTGAAAACTTATGGTTTTGCCGATTGGAAAAATTGACCTTTGGACTTGGACTAGTACAAAGGTATGCTCGTTAATTCATTTGATTATTGAGCCAGTTGATATCAACTTTAATTGCACGACAAATTACCATATTATTGGAATATCAAGTTATATTTAATAATCTTTGTTATCCTTAATCTCTCCTAAAAAATTAAGAGACTCTTATAATTAGGACAAGAGGAAGCAATATTTTCTACCATTACAGTTCAATTAGGTTTGAGTTAAAATATTATGTTTGCTTTCTTCACATGTTAATATATACTGCTCTCTTCATTTTAAAATAGAAACATTTCCTCGAAAAAAAAAAGAAAGAAATATTGCCGTCCAATAAGAACAGATTATATGGTTAAAAAAATGTCTAATGACGGTGACATTTTAATTATTATGATCAGGTGGATGGAAGAAAGGAATTCTCCTTAAATAAAATTGAACATTCAAAAGTTTGTAATTGGAAAAAAAATTATGTTAAAATCATTATCTCCACGTGGACCTTACAATGATAAAATTCAAGTTAATTAGCTTTAAGAAGTACCACTTTGGTCCTTATTAGCAGTTAGAGGAAATTATTGGTTCTAAATACAGGTCACTTGTATGACATACTCAATGATCATTATTTTAATTTTATCCTTATTTAATTTTCATTAGAAAGAGAAAAAGGAGAGATAAAAATTAATTGTAAATGTAGAGGGAGTTTAAGCTTTAATGATGACACATTTATAAAATTCTATCAATTTAATGAATAGGCATGAATGAGTTCAAAGTAACTTATAACAAGTACCTATAAGATAAGAGCACATAGTTGTATAAAAAGGGTCAAATTATATGGAGAAAATCGTTTCTAAATTTTGAATTATATATAAATAACCATATCATGGTTAAAATTCAGACCAAAAGTTGCTCAAACTTATGTTTAGATAAATTAAACATAAAATAACCAGCATTTCTGTAAGGTTTTTTCTAAAGCTCTGGTTAATAGCAACACAAAATTTATTCTCCCCATGCTGGCATGAGGTACCTGGTCGTTATATATAAATAACCATATCATGGTTAAAATTTAGACCAAAAGTTGTCACAAGGTTTAGATGAATTCCTATTTGCTAGAATTAGTTAGTCTTTTTTTATCACTCAGTACAATTATACCTTATTTGAATCATAACTTGATGTTTAAGAAAGTCTTAGAAAAAGTGTTTGGGATCATCGGTTAGGCTACAAGGCTACAAGGTCCCCATAACCAATTAGTCTATTACTTTTTTTTTAAAAAAAAAATATTAATGTTAGGGGTGTGCAAATCTGGGATTGGGACTTAGATTTGCCACTCCCGGTCCCAATCCTAGTCTCGAGAAGACATCAAGATCTGAAAATTAATCCTGGTCCCGAAAAAATCTTAGTACCCCGGAACCAAGACTAGGAAATCCTAGTCCCAGAATTTCTCTCTTTTTTTTTTAAAAAAACAATCATTTAACAACTAATAAGACCATAATAATTGCATAAATTAATCTAAATTTTAGAAATAATGTTTATTGTCATTATTTTTATCTTCATTATTATTTTTATACCGTATATATAGTTAAGCTTAGTATCACAATATATATGGTTTAATTTATACTAAAGATGTTATACACATATTTTAAAAAGATAACTTAAAATAGAGGTAATATACACAAATAAAATGATAATTTAATTTATAAGATAAAAAATTACAAAAAATAAACAGGACCAGGATCATCCCAGGATCACCCTTATGGGGAATTTCCCAGGATTAAAATCTTGCCGAGGGTACCGGGACCGGAATCTTTTGCACACCCCTAATTAATGCATAGTATCATAAGGGATATATTATATTAATATTTACTTTGTATGCGTACCAACTCCTTAATTTTTGAATTATATATACTTAAATAGTCTTGTTTTTTTAAGAAAAAAGTAGCCATATTTATTATGAAGCCACAAAAGGTTACATAGAAGGCCTTCCATTA
>JBAGKO010000001.1:1567778-1580651 GCA_037177275.1 Acacia concinna | reverse complement strand
ATTGAGGTTTTGGACAGGCAGTATGCAGCAGCTGCTCCACATACAACCAGTAGCTATTAATTAAATCTTGAAAATGAAAACACACAAAGAAGAGGAACAGGACTTCTATAAAACTATGAATACTTATATGTAATGGGATTATGACAGATTATAGTAATAGTTCATGGGAAGATGATTAATACCCGTGAGTAGTATAAAAATTTGTAGGTTTGAACTCTCTCTGAGATTCTCTTGGAACTACTGATGGAATTATTAGTTGGGGTTTTGGTTATTGCTCGTTTGTTTATCAGATTAAGTTAATGCTCTTTTGTTTGCATGTTATATGCTCAAGTCCTATGGTAAAATGATGCGGCCAACTAATGAGAAGGCATTTTGGGATGATAAATTTATAGGAGAATTTCAATAAGGGACCACAGTTAGGAATTAATATCAATGTAGTCCATAAACAAGTGAATGAGTTATATGAACATGGTTTTTTCTTGTTTATATGACTCATTCACTTGTTTATGGGCTGTGCTGATATTAATTCCCAACTGCTGTCCTTTATTGAAATTCCCCCTAAATTGATTAATATCTACTGCTGTGAACAATGAAGCAACTGCAATTTACTATTATTGTCCAAATGAAACAAATAAGTCAATATCAATGAGGAATATTCTGTAGAATGATGACAACTGAAATTAAAAACAATGATATGAGGAAAATGGAGACAGAGCCCAGGGGAAGGAGAGGACTATCGGTGGCGATTGTCTGATTTGAACAATGGACGTAAGAGGAACGTGGTAGGTAAATGAATGTGGAAGAGAAACAGGTTAAAAGGGCAAAACTTAAATTATAAAATTTCATTTCTTAAACATATATATATACATATGTATATGTATATATTGCGAAAAACAAAAACAAAATAATTGGTCAAATTAAAAAAAAAACAAGTGAATGTACTTCACTCTAGTGGTCTCCATTTGTGTTGAATATTGATCAGTATACTTCTAATATGCATAAAATCTCGCTTTGTTGCACAAATAAAAAACCACAACTTAATAGTTTTTCCTAATGTTTTACATATTTTAATATTATTTTGTCTTTTATATTAAAAAAAAATCAGTATACTTCTCTCTTTCTCGAGATATATATATATATATATATATATATCTTAATTAGACTTTACTTTTATGAATAAAACCCACCATTAGTTGTGCATAATAGTATTTTACACTATTTTCTTCATGATAGAAAGAGGGTAAAATCTAGGAAATTGCAGTGAGGTCCCAAATAAAGAAATTTACGTTAAAATGGTCTCAAAATAAAAATAAAGTATTATAATGTCCCAAAGTTGTTAATGGTGCTGTTGGGGTTATTAATTACAACCTCCCAAAGGTATCATTAATAACTCCGAAGTTGTTAATTGAAATTTGGAAGTAATATATCCTATATATTAAGGACTAAACAATAATATTTTCTTATCTCGAGACCACTTTGATGTAAATTCTTTTATTTGGGATTTCAATGCAACTTTTCCTAAAATCTATATAAGATGTATCAAAGTTGTCAACTTGTCCTCATTTATAAAATATAACATTTAATTAGAGTTTTCTTTTATGATAGAAGTTCTATTCATAAAAGGAGAGTTTTAAATGGCAATATTGTCATTGAACTCTAATATCTTAATTTATTTTTTGGGTAGGTATGCTTAGACGACTCCCAGAGGAATTGAGTTTTTTAGATCACCCCCGTTAATGATTTCTGCAATTTTAGCAGTGGATAAAACGGCAATAAGCCGATGAAATCAAAATGAAAATATGCAGAACTCAGAGGAAAAACCAGAAGCTAAAGGAAGAGGAAAATTATAAAGGAATTCGATGTCTATTATTGGTACTGTGCAGTGATATATACAGAAGGCAAGTGGATCCCATCAATGTCCTACTTCTCAGCGTCCTTTTTTTTTATCTTAAAATAAAATTTGACGGTTGGTTTTTGTTTAATCATAACCGTTTAATTATTTACTTTATTAGGACGCTGAGAGACATTGAGTGGGGCGAAGCTGAGAAGATCCGGACTCAAACAGAAGTTGGTAAAGAGTTTCGTGTCCCAAAATGATGTACATCTGTCAGTTCTAACTTTCTAACTATTTCCTAACTAATTGCTTGTTTGGAGACCTAAGAAAAAAGTCCTTTTGGGCTAAACCAACTTCTGAAAAAAAAAATATTCAAACACTTTTATTTTTTAGAAAAGTCATTTTGACCCCAAACTAACTTTTTTTCCTCCAAAACTAATTTTTCAAAAAGCTACTTTTCCACTTTTATCCTTCATCTTTTCCTAAAATTTCCACTACCCCAAACCAACTTTCTTCATTTTTCCACTTTTCTCCTCCCTCTTTCTATTTTATCATCTTATAATATAGACTAGTGTTGTAATTTTAATTTTATTATCCAATTTATTTAAGGGAGAATTTCACTTAAATACCACATGAATTTGCAAAACCCAAAAAGGTCTGTTAACATTTCAAAAAGACATTGATCAAATTGAGTTTTCAAATTTTGAATGTGAACAGTAGCATGATTTTTTGCTATAAGAGTAATGGGAGAACCAATAAGAGTAATGGATTTCGCTATAATTTTCTGATCTATGTTTTTCTCTCTTCATCTGTCACTATTCATCTTACACTAATACTGACACCAACTGATGCATAGTGACAGAGGAGAGAAATATGCCTATGACAGAGGAGAGATGGGATTTTCGCTATAAGAATAATGGAATTACCCAATTTCTGGTTCACTTTTCACTTCAGCAAATTTGAAAAACAAAGGAGAGAGGGGATTTTTCACTATAAGAGTAATGGAGTTCGCTAGTTTCCGGATCAATTTTCCCTTCAGAAAAAAAAACCCAATTTGGTCCATGGTACTTTGGTATCTTTTTGAAATGTTAACAGACTTTTTTGGGTTTTGCAAATTTATGTGGTATTTAAGTGTCATTTTCCCTTTATGTAAATTACAGGTAAGGGTTTGATGTGATATAATTTATTTTTACATTAGTCCATATCATAAAATGATAAAATGGAAAGAGGGAGAAGAAAAGTGGAAAAATGAAAAAAGTTCGTTTAGAAAAGTTATAAAAAGTAGCTTTTGAAAAAAGTTGGTTTTGGAGAAAAAAAGTTGGTTTAGGGTTAAAATGACTTTTGCAAAAAATGGGTGTGTTTGGATGGTTTTTCTTCAAAAGTTTGTTTGAGGTTAAAATGGCTTTTACAAAAAATAGGTGTTTTGGTTGTTTTTTCTTCAAAATAGCTTTTATATTTTTTCCCGCATAATATATTATACTACAATTTTTTTAATAAATATACATTGGCCTAATTTGTATCATATTTTAATATGGACTAATGTTGTAATTTTAATTTTTTTAATTATTATAAAAGCTAATACCCTTTTTTATCATTTCACCATAAAAAATTATTCTGGTAACATTTATCCAAACATTATTAATTTTTTAAAACCAACTTTTTCATAAAAACTATTCTCAAAAAGTTGAAAAGGCTATTATGCACTAAAAGTCATTTTCAAAAGCTCTATCTAAATGAGTTCTAAATTAGTTACAATGTAACAAAGCTAATTACATATAATTTACAAAATGACTAATACGTACAATATTGAACTCTGTTAGTGGATGTAACTCAGTAGTCTTTAGTTTTATGTTTGTATAATTTAAAAAAAAAAGAAAAATAAGGGGAAAATGTATTTAAATTTTAAGGAAAAGAAATAATTTATTAACAAGTATCATAATAACTTCCTAATTTATCAATATAATTCATTAATTTTGTCAATAGTAGTTCTCCACTTATTAATTGAAACTTTTCTAATATTATTTTTTTACTTGTAACTTACAATTCTCCTATAAAAAAAAATACTGCGGATGAACTATACACTCCTAATATGTATACTTTTTTTCTTGCCTTCCACTCCAAATATATATACAGACAAACACTAGTTGGTTAGACTATCCCAATTCTTCCAAAAGGAAAAATTTATAGTAAAATAAAAAAAAATAACCTGAAAAAGACAAGAAAAAGAAGTAAATTATTATTTAATCTCACCCACCAATGTCCACACATTTTTTTTTTTTGGTAATACAAGACAGGTGTTTGCACCTGAGGGAAAACCGACATGCCGGTCAATCTACGCTTAAATCAGCCAACATCTATGTCCATATTACATGTATCTGTCTAGAGAGAGAGAGAGATAAATCTCTCTCTAATTAGTCCAGCGAGGGTTTGTTTTTTTTTTTGCCCGAAGGTAAATCCAAGTTTGTTAACACTTAACAGAAGAAATTACAAAAATATAAATAAAACTCTGAAAGAAAAATATTGATGTGGATGACATGGGATTGTCAAGCGTCATTGGAATGTTTTAAATGAAACATGTGGTACAGTGCTTAAAAAAAAAATCGTTGCTTTAGTTACAATCCCCTTGCTTATTAAAATGGCCCCTCACAGCCTTACCCTCTTCTAGATACTCAGTATATTTGGAAACAAACTCATTGGCTTACCCTCCTCCTCCGCTGTTCTATCACTGAGAGAGCTTGAAGATGGAAGCGACCGTCAAAGTGTCATCGATTTTCATATATCCAATCAAGTCTTGCCGCGGGATTTCAGTTCCTCACGCACCCATCACACCTACTGGTAATAAAAATCAGAAATTCCCATCTCTCTCTCTCTCTCTCACTCACACACACACACACACACACATGCTGTTGAATGCTTCATGTTTTATATTATTCTTTTAGCTTTGTTTTTCCTTAAACTTCAAGTTCTTCTGCGGAATTTTTTATTTGTTATCGCTTTTCTTTGTTTCTTGGAACCTGATTATGCCATATTTGGTAACTGAAGGATACCTGTAAGCGGTTTAAGAACTTGATCTCTGTCTGTCCTTCCTAATACTTAAGTGATTTCAGCTTGAGGGGTGTTGCAGATATGATATATTGTCTTAATTAAGATTACAATTAGTCAACTAAGAGCACAATTAGTTGGTTAATAATGCTAACTATTGCTATTGTGTTGTGGAGTGTAGGGATATACTGAAAGTTGAGGGTAAATCACCCTTTATTGTATCATTATCATTTGTTGAGGTGATCAATGGTATCTTGGACAATTCAAAGGCGTGCCTGAAGATACAGATGTATAACCATGACTTTAGAAATCTCAATAAAGATTTTATATTAAAGGCCAACGTTTTGTCTCTCTCTCTCTCTTTTTTTTTTGTTAGCTGGTTTTTTCGGTCAAGGAAGAAATCCCTGGATATGCAAATGCTGGGTTTTGACCATTTCCATATAGCTCCTTGATGCTAGGATTCTTAAGTATGGCCAGCTGCGCCATGGTGCATGTATAGGTCTGCTGATTCTGTTTGCTTATGTAAATATAAAAGCTTTGGTTCAAGAGGTGGTAGAATGTAAAATTATTTTCGTCATACTGGTCATTTAAAAGAAGTCACCACCGTTTTACCCCCAGAACATTTAGTCCTTACATTTTATCTCAATAAACAAAATTCTTTTGGGTGCCTCTTTGCCACTACAGCTATATGTTGACATATGACATTGTCTTGTAAATAATTTGGAAGCTAAAGTTGTATGTATAATGAAACTGTTTTTTCATGTGAATTGCTTCCCATTGCCTTGAAGAGTTTAGAGAACACAAGTAATCAAACTATTTTCTCCTCTGAATTGCTTCAGACAATCAGACCTCATTGCCACTTTCACTGACTGGTTCCTTATTTTCGTGATACTGTTTCATTTGAATAATCATATTCAGAGCATGAATCCTCTGAGTTTTCCACATCTTCGTAATTCTACTGAGATGCCTGCATATGAGTTCCCTTCTTAAAAATACATTGAGTTGATGTTGGTGATGTAGCCTCTACCGATCTTTCAATTTCTTTATGAGATGATTTATCAGAAGTGTTCGTACACTTGTCAAGTATATGAAGTTAAATGCCATGAAATACATTGTATAAGAAGCAAACAGAAAATATCAAGTACTGACATAATGAATTCAATCCTTTTGCTGTCTTAATCTAATTGACAGGATTTCGATGGGATCGACAATGGTTGGTGGTGAACTCAAGGGGAAGGGCATGCACCCAAAGAGTTGAACCAAAGCTTGCTTTAGTGACGGTAGAACTGCCAAGTGAGGCATTTCTTGAAGGATGGCAACCTACAAAGAACTCATATATGGGTAAATTCTTGCACTGTCTTCATGCTTTGTGATATATTAATTTTTTTTTAAATAATCATTTATTTTTCATATATGTTCTATTTATCTATAATATGCCTTTTTTAACTGACAACATAAGATGGCATCAATCACTGAATGCTGCAACCTATAATTTTGTTTTTTGTTTTCATGGACGACAAATATTATTATATCCAATCCAATTTTCATTCACCAATGCTTCCAGGCAAAGAATTGCTAGTCTGGTGTCCTTTTGCATAAGTGTGCAATTTAAGGGTCTTTGAACAAAAGGGCCACTCTCTTGTGTTACAGTGTTAAAAGCGCCTGGTGTGGAAGCTCTCAAGATTTGTCTGAGTAGACCACAACATGGAGTATCAGATGGCGTCTCAGTATGGGAATGGTCTGGCTCTGCATTGGATGAGGGAGATGAAGCATCAAAATGGTTCTCAGATTACCTGGGAAAACCCAGTCGACTGGTCCGCTTCAATCCTGGTGAGCCTTTAAACATGAAAAATAATTAATTGGATATTGAAAACACTAACGCAAATAAGGAACATTTTGTTTGTGTTGTTGGCAAATGCAGAGTCAGAAGCTAGAGCTGTGAATCCTAATTATGCCAATGGGCACAATATCATGTTTTCTGATTGCTTCCCATTCTTGTTGTTATCTCAGGTTAGTCAAGTTGAGAAAGTGACATCAGAGGCCATTGTTTTGTGTGTGTGTGTGTGTGTGATTCTGATCTTTTTCCATATTTACCATTAATCCATTTCAGGGGTCAATGGATGCACTCAACGAGCTTCTCAAGGAACCCATTCCTGTTAATCGATTTAGGCCCAAGTATTACTCGATTCTTGCATCTTGTTTATCTCCGACAGTTATAACATTTCTCTTTTCTTACTTAAGCTACTACTCTTCTGATCCATAATTTAAGGCCTATTTATCTAATTATAACATGTATGACATTGTCTCTCTAAAATATTTGGTTAACATTAGATTATATATCAATTTATAAGTTAGGTAAATTAGTTTGGAAAAAAAATAAATAAAAAAGATAAAATGGAAAACTGTATTACATTTAGGATCAAAACTCACTCAAAGACTAGTTCTCATATTTATGAATGGGGGAGTATTTTAGACCGTAGTGTAATGGGTTTATATATAAATAAAGTTCTAAATCTTATTATTTATACTTGACTATTGCATTATGCAGTATCCTTGTTGAAGGTTGTGAACCATTTTCTGAGGACTTATGGACAGAGATCAAGATAGGAAAATTTTCATTTGAGGGTGTGAAGCTGTGCGACCGTTGCAAGGTGAAGGGCTGTTATTTTCTACCAATCATGTGGTCAATATGTATAGTATGTAGTGTTGGATATGATGGAATTTTCTTTTATAATCTTATTCTATTGTTAACTTATTAGGTAACTTAATGCTTGTTAACTTTGTTGTATTTCATATATTGGATCGTAATTCCGCCTGGAAAACTATGTATAAGATATTTTGACTGATTTTTGGTTTGTGATGTTTAGGTACCTACGATCGATCAAGAGACTGGGATTGCAGGAAATGAACCAACCGAAACTCTGAGGACTTTTAGGTCAGATAAAGTCATAAGGCCAAATGGAAAGCAGCAGAATAAGGTGAGAAATGCAGTCATTGAGCTGTGAGTAGACTTTTATCTCAACTGACTATTGCAAACTGAAGTTAAGATAAAAGTCAATTGGTGTGATGTGATTTGTTTGTATAGGTTTTTATATATTAAAAAATCAATTTGACATAAACTTGTTTGATGATATATTGAAAAGTCAGTTTCAGAAAGTTAAAATATAAAAGAGCCAAAAGGCTAAAAACGTTGTTTTAACTTTAAGCGGCTTTTGGGTTAAAGCTCATTTGTTTCTGCCCCGATCCCAAACATGTATTTTTCCCCATCCAATTTGCTTTTTTTTCATCAAATAACTTGTGTGAACTGTCTATGCAGGTATATTTTGGGCAGAATTTGGTGTGTAAAGATTACTATGAAGTAGGAAATGAGAAAATACTGAAAGTGGGAGATCCTGTTTTAGTCCTCCAGAAGGTCTCTTCTGCTGATGAAGCAGCTGCTTAAGCTGTGTAGACTAAGCTCTTTTTAAATAACAAAATAATGAGAGAGAGAGAGAGAGAAGAGATGTATTCCTTTTCCTTCTCTTTGATCAGTTCATATGAAATGTTCTTGATGAAACTACTTCTGCAAAGCCTGCATTGACAGCACATTATGTATCCTTTATCTAAATAATGATGATGATCCATAATTCCTACAAGTTGTGAGTTCTTACTTGATTCATCGTGATGGGTGAATGTGGACAGAGTTCTAAAATTTTTCAAGCTATTTTTTTTTTTAAAAAAAACAATGATTACACAATTATTGTTCTTTCTCCTAAAATACAAATAAAGTTTAGATTGTTTAAATAAAGCACTTGAATGAAGTGAACAAATTTTCAACTGAAGGAATTTAATCCTTACTCGTAGAGCCTCTTAATTTTGTTCAAAATATTGCAAGAATTGAAACAAATCACATTGCATTTGTTGATTTTTCTTTTAAAAAATAATCTTGTATATAATTTTCCACATTCCTTCACATCACATGGGCACAATCTAAAACACATGATATCAAACTTCAGCTTCTTTGGCGTAAGATTAATAAAGAAGTTCTGTTTGGCACATAAGAAAAGAGAAATTAAACTATACTTCTTATTAGTCATCTACACGTATTGCAATTAAGATCACATCTAATAGCTTTCCAATAACTATATCTGAATCTTGCAAGGCAATGCCATAATCCTTGCAAATAGATTTCCTGGATTTGGCTCTGTTATACAACCTGTTCTGTGTATAAAAAAAAACCTTTGTTCTATTGTTTTCATTATACAAACCCACCAAATCTTGTGCTTCATAAAACTGGGTAGATGCAGATTCCACATGAACGGTGATAAGCCTAGCAGCTGTTTCAGTTTAAGAGACGTCAATCGCGAATAGGTGCGCCAACTTCAATGAATTTTCCATACCCAATTGAATAACCTCCCTCCATGACCATAACCTTCTTGAAATTGACCTGCAGAATCAGTAACACTTTATTTGGAAGTACAAAACTAAAGTGCAGTTTAAAAGTAATCGCTATTCAACTTTCCAATAAAAGCTCAACATGCTAACTTTTTCACCATCTCAATACTATGTTGCCAACTTCCAAAAAAAAAAAAAAATCATTCAGATGTCATGATATCAACATAAACATGATAGTAAAGACCTGAATATACCTAGGTGAGGTCTTGTCTTATTTGAAACCCATGATGGAGAGGAGAGTTGATTTAAAGCGTCATGAGTAAACCAAATGCCTCACCCTCCTTAGCTGTTCTCATAGGGTCTGAGGATTGTCTTTCTCTCTGATCCTCTTCCTTCTAAAGGATCATTACGATTCATATCAAGTGATTCTGGGCTATTGAATAATTGCGGATCAGACTATCACAGAAGACATCATCATGCAAGGGAAATAAATAAACCAAATCTGACACACAAGTGAAGAAAATTATAGAGAAAGAAAACATATAAGGATCGCAGATAAGCCAGAATTGAGGAATGTCAATTGTGCGTGCTCCATAATTCTTGCTTTTTTACCAACTTTCTTTTTTTACCAAAGTGCGTGCTCCATAATTCACTTTCATCATAAAAGAAAGTTCATATTTGATACCTGAGAGCCAATTCGTTATATCCAAACAATCACCATTAGGTAGTAGCCTTTACAAGCTCCAAATGTGCACACGCTTATCTGACAAAACGCTATATTTTCAAGCTCTGTCCATCGTGAGGGTCAACCTATAGATGCATGTTAATATCAAAATTTGTCTATCTCCCTACATTTGGACTTGCAGAGTGATGACCATGATAAATTACCGTATTTGGGGTCTCTAAGCTTCAAGAGAGTTGGAAACGAAGGCTCTCAAACAATCAGCAATACAGCTTGCTCCAACATTCGTTGATAGCTTTTCGAGTGTTCTTAGGTTTGCAGAGCTCTTGAACAACCATGGCCCAGGTAGAACCCTTGGGAAGTAAACACTTACGCATCATCAATTCTATAATGCTAGAAGCACCTTTTATTCTATGTCGCCTAACTAACCGGACTACGAGCTCATCTAGAAACTCCCTCCCATCTTGAGGAGGATTCACTTTCTCTCTGAGTGTCCTCAAGAAAATATTGCATGTAAGTAAGTCAGGGTCACAACCCCGATCTAGCATAATATTTAAAAGACCAATAGCACGGGAGATGCTATTTTGTATGCACAAAGCATCCAAAAGAATGTTATAAGTAACCACATCTGGTTGTGATTCAGATTCTTGACAAAGCATCTGTTGGAAAAGCTTCAAGCCTTGTTCTACTAAGTGAGCTTTGCAAAATCCGTGAATCATTGAACTGTAAGCCACAACATCTAATTTAATTCCTCTACTCAGCACCTGCTTCCACACCATTAAGGCATCCGTAAGCTTCCCCTGCTTGCACAAGCCATCAACTAGTATGCTGTAACAGACCTTATTGTGATTACAATTATTATCTTCCATCTCTTTCCACATAAGAATAGCTTTATGACTTTCGCCTTTTTTAAAGTAACCCTTCATTAGGGAGCTATAAGTAAAAGAATTGGGTGCATATCCTTTACTCTTCATCTCAAATAAAATTTCCCTTGCATCATCAGGCTTCCCTGCTCGGCAGAGACCATCAATTAAAGCACTAAACACAACAGTGTTTGGTTGACACCCTTTTTCTTCCATTTCTCTCCACAGTTGCATTGCAAGCTCCGATTTTCCCTCCTTAAACAGCCCACTAATTAGGGATGAGTAAATATGCTCATTCCCAACATGGCCTCTTCCTTGCATTGAGGATAATACATGAACCCCATCAACACATCTGCCTTGCTTAACAAACCCATTAATGAGTGTTCCATAAGTAATATCATTAGGCACACATTTATTTGAGACCATTTGACCCATAAGACTAACTGCCTTGTTCAACTTACCTTTGAGACACAATCCATGGACAAGGACATTATACGTGGCCTCATTTGGGATACAGCCTTTAAGACACATGTTATCAACAAGCTTGGCTGCACGTACTAAGTCACCCTTCTTGCACAATGCATTAATCAACACGTTAAACGTGATGGGGTTAGGGAAACAACCTTCAATTTGCATCTCATCCAGTAGGGAAATGGCATCATCAATTCTACTCTCCTTGCACAACCCATCCATTAGTGTACAGTATGTATATGTATCAGGAGGGCAATTCTTGTGTGGCATTTCTCTGAACTTTTCAATAGCTTTATCAACTGAACCCAGCTTACACAAGGCCTTGATAACTAAGTTGAAAGTCAGCACATTTGGATGTATATTCAGACTCTTGTTTGCGATCACATCAGAATAAAACTCGAAGGCACAAGTGAACAGACCCTCTTGAATAAGGACATTAAGAACAGAGTTGAACGATTTTACAGTTTGCCTACATCGAAATTCATTCCCCATTCTATGAAACAGCCCCAGCGCCCTTTCAGGTAAATGCGCTTTCCCATAAGCTTTGAACATAACAATGAAGTTTCTTTCGACAAAAACTCTCCTTTCGCGCTTCATTTGATCCAAGACCCTGTCCAGCGCCCTAAAATTGCAGGAAACCGCATAATTTTCAATGAGTGAATAGAAAGTCGAATCGCCCAATTTGTAAGAACCCGATTGGGTACCTGATTTGAAGATTTCCATCGGAACCGAAGGCTCCACTTCATCGTCTCCGCCATTATGCGGAGAGGGTGAGGGGCAACTCTGTAGCGAATGGATACGAGAATGGACACAGAGGTTGAGACCTCTCAGCACTGAGCTTCTGAGAAGATTTGGAAGAAAGAATAAGCATTTGGGCATCGATCAAGAATGACTAGCTTGAGAGAATGGTTTGACGAGCCCCCAGGAAGCCGGAACCGTGAAAGAAAATCGAGGGTATATTGTGGCAATGGCATTGTGGCCTCTTGAGCGAAAGCTGAAGGGAAGTCTGCCTATTATTTAATTTAATTGATTTATTTATTTTGTCCCGAAAATAAAAGGGACCCTCATTTTTTAATTATCAAGGCCTATTGATTTTTTTAGAAAATCATAAGAAAATCTTAAAAAAATTAATTACATTACTTAATTAATTATATATTGTATTTTATTAGTTTATAAGTCAAATAACATAATTTAAAGAAAAATGACAAATTTTAATGTCTTAAAGTAATGTAATTTCGTAAGGCAATTGAGAGTAAAATCAGAAATGGTCATGATACAAATGCTTGGTGGGAGTTGTGGTTCAAACTTGATTAGCCTTTATTTCATTATGTCGTCAAAAATCATTATCTGCTTAATAACGATGATAGAGTAGCAGATTTTGTCAACTCCTCTAGAGGTTGGGATAGGGGTAAATGGTGTCTATTCCTCCCTAACTGGGGGTAGTAGATCGCATCATGGAAATGCCTCCCCCGCTACATCCCTTCCCATCTCTGATTCTTTCATGTGGAGACCTTTTTCAGATGGAACTTTTAGCATCAAGTCTGCTTACTACCTAGCAAAGAAAGGTGAAAGCAATCATTCTAAACCACCTTGGAGGAATATTTGGC
>JBAGKO010000001.1:1505248-1517982 GCA_037177275.1 Acacia concinna | reverse complement strand
TCAAAAACCCCAAAAGGGATGTTAACATTTCAAAAAGACACTAAGGTACCATAGACCAAATTGGGTTTTTTCAAATTTGCTCACATGAACAGTGATCAGCACGAAATAGCGAAAACTATTACTCTTCTTGCAAAAACCATTACTCAAATAGCGAAAATCCAACATTGTTTAAGTCACGGGTAGATTCCCCTCTCTCCTCTATCAAATGACACTCTATCAAATGAGTGTCAGATAAACAGTGTCGACAGAGGGGGAGAAAAAGTGATCAATACGAAGTAGCGAAAATCATTACTTTTCTTGCGAAAACCATTATCCAAGTAGCAAAAATCCACTACTATTCACGTCAGCGGATTTTTTGGAGGAGAGAGAGTGATTAACACGAACAACCACGGACTAGCGAAATCTATTACTCTTCTTGCAAAAACCATTACTCATCTTGCGAAAATCACTACTGTTCACGTTAGTGAATTTGAAAAACTCAATTTAATCTATTGTACCTTAGTATCTTTTTGAAATCTTAACATTCCTTTTGGGGCTTTTGAAATTGGAGAGGTATTTTTCTGGAATTGTCCCTTATTTTTAGGAGAATCACATTTAAATACCTTTTAACTTTCAAAATCTCAAATCAATTCTATTACCCATAAGAATAATAAGATTATCCGTAAGAATAATGTAATTCACAACTCAATTTTATAGAGAATCACTGATTTAAAATTTTAAAATTTAAAAAGTATTTAAATAAAATTCTCTTTTAACTGTCAATGATTATGGAAATTCCTGCAAAATCTAGTTATGTCAAATATTGTCAATTTTGCCGCATCTTTCCTGGTTTAAGCGTGGCCCTGACTCTTGAGGATGACGTACGACGTTTTGATGGGTGATATAGAAATTTTGTCAAGTAATTTCCCATTAATATTCTCGGCACTCCAATCGAAAAGGCTCAAAAAAGACTACCCTTCTCTTCAAAAATCACATCTTTATGATGGGAAGCACTTCGTATTTCACTACAATCTCTGTTTTCAAACCTCAGAATCCTTCCCGACATGTCTCAAACTTCTCGAACAATGTCACTTGCCTCTTGTCTAAATCCCCAAATTTGCTTTTCTCTGCCTCCGCGAGTTCCGATTCGGGAATCAGATTAAAGTCTGCAACATTGTTACCAAGGGCGACCCATTTGCAGGTATCAGAAAATGCTCCCATAGAAGAATCGGGGCCTTCATCTCCTAAAGCAATTAACCAAAACTTCCTTTTGATTGTGGGTCCTGGAGTTCTGGGTCGTTTGATAGCAGAGAAATGGCAGGAGGTACTGTGCTACTGGTTTATATTTCTTTGGCGCTTTTCAACTATGGTTCCTGCACGTAGATATTTCTTTGTGCTTTAAGATAATGTGATGATAACAAAAGCGTGAGGGCATAGATATGAAACCTGAAGATAAGACTATGATGTATGACCTATGAAGCGCCCATAAAAAAACATACTACTGTGGTGTCTAATACTCTAATAAACAGCCAAGCCAATAAATAGTAAAGTACCCTTGATTTTTGTTCTACTATATATATAATGATGATGATTGCTCTTGCATGCTACTTGTTTGTCATGTTTGCTTTATTCATGTTGTGTCATGTTCGCATTTGTATTAGTATTAGATTTCTTCGGTTATGAGCCCTTTCTTCATATTTATGGTAAGGTGAAGTGATACAATGAATTTTTCTGGCACTCTTGACATATGTGTATGCACGCAGGAAAATCCAGGTTGTCAGGTTTATGGCCAGACAAGGACCACTGATCATCATGATGAATTGGTTCGAATGTGTATTAATCCATCTCTGAAATGGACGGAATCTACTCACACGTTTCCCTATGTTATTTATTGTGCTCCACCTTCCCGGACCTCTGACTATTCTGGAAACATCAGGTGATAAGTAGAAAGGATTCCATGATTTTATGGAAGTTTTATGATTTTTGTCCCAGTTATGAAGTTGGTTAGCATGTTCTGTTTAGGACACTACTATTCTGCTTCTCTTTGTGAACAGACTACCACGAGACTAAGTCAAAAGGTAGTTGTTCTCATGTTGATGTATGGTTTTGATGTTAGTTTATATATGCATTGACTATTGTTGTGTATATAATTTAAGCAATTAATATGTACTTTGAATCTGAACCCTTTTATATGACGGTCAGACCATTTTTTATGATCACCCAAAAATGTACTATCTGTTATGTTGATTTGTACACCATGAGCACAATGAGCATGAAATCTTGGCTTCCTGAATTTTGCCTAATGAACTTTCCTTCCTCGATGATTATGGCACCTAATTTCCAGTGAATCTGTGTTTCCTGTTCAAAATGTGTTTACCCATAGGACATTGCATTTTACATTTCTGAAAAAAATGACCATATGTTAGTATTGTACGCAGTAACTAATATATTGTGAATGAACTCTTACATTGATATTGATTGTTGATCAATCAGGCAAGCTGCATTAAGCTGGAATGGTGAAGGTTCTTTCCTTTTTACATCGAGTTCTGCTCCATATGATTGTAACGATAATGGACCATGTGATGAGGTAGGTGACTCATCAAAATATCAGTTTTTTCCTGTCCTCTATACCCTCTTTTCCCTGTTTTCCCCCTTTTTTCATTTGAGGCAAGGGGATTATGCTTGGTTACTTAAAGAAATTGGCTTCTCTTTCCAAACAATGTTATTTTGACTGCTTTTATTTGCACAAATATGCTTGGACATTTGTTGACAGCCCTTTACATACAATTTTATATACCCTCATTGTAGGATACTCCCTCTGTGCCAATTGGGAGGAACCCCAGAACAGATATTCTTCTAAATGCTGAAAATATGGTGCTGGAGTCTGGTGGTTGCGTTCTAAGACTGGCAGGGCTTTATATATCCTTTCTGGAATTCAAGATATTAGCATTACGGGAACTCTTTGATCTGAGTTGTTATCGATGTTATGCTTGTTTCTGTTACCAACCTTGACATTTAACACAAAGCAGATAGAGGTGCACACAATTACTGGTTAGAAAAGGGTATTGTAGATAGTCGTCCAGATCACATCCTGAATGTCATACATTATGAGGTCAGAGTTTCATTTCATGTCTAAGCTAATCTTCTATAATTTATGAACAGTGATCTGATTTTTTTCCAATTCTTTTTCATATTTGCATGTCATGCCATGAGCTGCTTCATTATTTTCTTCGAAGTATGTTTCACATATCTGTGGCCATTCAGTAATGGTTATTTTGATGGATTTAATGATGATGATGCTGATTTTGACACCCTTCCGCTTCCACTCCAGGATGCAGCTTCCCTCGCTGTTGCAATCTTGAAGAAAAAAATTCGTGGAAAGATTTTCTTGGGTTGTGATAATCATCCTTTATCTAGGTTATATGCCATTTTTGTTATCTTGTAGATCTCATTTTGATTTTTTTTTTTTTTCACATCTCTGGCTGTACTTCTATTTAAACTCTCGTTTTACCCGGTATTCTTTATGCTTGCAGGCAGGAAATGATGGACCTAATTAATAGAAGTGGGAAGTTCCGTAAAAAATTTGATAAATTCACTGGTCAGTCAGTTTCTTGTGCAGTTGAGATTTATATCTCAAACTTACGTTTGCCGCCATCATTTTCTTGGTGATGTTCTTCAAGTGGTTGTTACCAATTTCTGGAATAGAATTATAACATATCAGTGTTTTTCATAACTCACATTTTTAGTTCCTTAGAATTTTTGCCTCGTGGTCGGAATTTTATACAGGATTTCGATAACAATCACTTAAAAATCAGAAAACTCTTGCGTATTTTTCTTTTTTAACACAACTTTTCAGTCTGATTGAGGTTTACCTTGCCATTTCAGGAACTACTGATCCTTTAGGCAAGAGCTTGAACAACTCCAAAACTCGCAAAGAAATAGGGTGGGAGCCGAAGTACCCTAGCTTTGCTCATTTCCTTGAGACCATATGAAGAACTCTTCAAGTTCATCTTTAATCAGTGTGAAGTGCACATAACGCATCACTTGGAGAAGGGCCATCAGTTGCTTATTTCATGTAAATACATTGCCTCAGGCTGATTTGATCATTCTGAATTTCTTCAGTGCAAGGGAATTGAATTCTCATTCTCTCGATCCTTTTTGTAATGTTTTCTTATTTTATGCCGTCTTCAATCATTTTTTTTATAATTTTCTGTGTTTGAGCTCAATGTATCAGATGTAACAGGATATCTTGACATCATTCTTATGGTTCAAAAACCCAGACCGGATGGGCTAGTTCGATTAGGAATTGGCCCTTGGTTTGGTCTGGTTCAGTTCAAAAAAAAAGAAAGAAAACTAGAGGGGGATCTAACTGGTTTTGGACTGGTCGAACCGGTTTTTGCAAAAAAAAAAAAAAGAAAAAACAAAAAAAAAAAACAGAAAAAACAAAACAAAAAAAAGAATACTACCTATGTATTTATGAAATTTTAAAAATATATTAATATATTGTAACCTATTTTATTATTATAAATAGTATTTATATGTTTATTTAATTTTCATATCTATATATAGTATTATTTTATCATTATCATGTTAGTTTAGCCCCAGTCTCACCCAATTAAACCCTTTGAATTTTAAACTCATGCTGTAACCAGTTCGTTGTCTAATCCGATTTTTTGTACCTTGATCATTATCAGAATGAGTAAAGTTGGTGAGTGCTTATATTAACTATATTATATGCATTTCTGAGATCTTTCACTCAACCTGCTTCCATTTCATTTTATCTCTAAAGAAGTGGCATATTTGGAGCTCATTATGGATAGCAGAATAACTCAACTTATTTACACAACTACAAAAATACAGACGCTGATTAAGAAACAGTATCATCTTGAACATGAAATCAATAGATTGACCAATAATTACACCTTAATCTACATTACAAAAATACAGACGCTGATTAAGAAATAGTATCATCTTGAATATGAAATCAATAGATTGACCAATAATTACACCTTAAATCTACATTACTCTCGACATATAATTATAGGGTTTCTAGAAATGACAAGATTGCTAAACTGGCTGCCCATATATCATCGTCCAGCACATGTTCCTCCGGAGAGTGGCTTACGCCTCCACGACAACGCACAAAGATCATTCCCACCTGTTCAAGTTCTTACCCATTTTCACATCCGGATGGGGAAATTACATAAGAAAAATTGGTGAAAAGTTTTTGTTTGAAAATTGTATTGGCCAGAAGGACTTGATAAGATTTATACACTGGTACTTGAATTCATGTCATTTTGGCCAATAAAATTTTTGAGCGGGACTTTTTACCAATTTTCACAGATTATATATCAGCTAGCAAAGAGAGAAGAGAAATGAAACCTTGGTTAAATGAGCCATGGCCATTGCATCATGCCCTGCTCCACTCATTAGGACTGGCACTTCACCTTGAATGTCACTCTCCATCCTCTTAAGTGTTGAGTAGGCCGCAGACTTGAGCTGCGAACTCAGTTCAGAACCACAAGCCACAGCAGCTGCATCATGCTGAGTTCGCAACAGCAAAGAAAGTCATTTGACCATACTTCCTTAGAGGTTATAGCAAGGTTTTCACTTAAGATTTCAAGATTTTATGTTCAAATAATCTAACATAATATTAAAGCTTGCATAACTATAAGTTTATCTGTTCAACCACCACCAGCATTGAGTAGCTTTTCTATTTGGTGTCGGTCCAAAAAAAGGCGGTCAAATCTTTGTCATCCTAATAATATAGTTTCAAAACAAGATATAAAATGGTTTACTTTCCCCTAAGATGTTGTTTTAGATATTATAATAAAGGTGTTTATGAGTTTAGACTTGAAGGAGTCCTTGATAGATGATAATGCTACTCAAAAAACAAATGATGGCACATACCTTACGCTCGATGTTACAGGAAACTGAACGCTTGTCACATATTTGATACATGCGTCTTGATAATTCATAAATAACAGCCTCACGTCCGGTATCATCCATTGCTCGTATGTCCACAGTATATGTCACCTGCAGCAATTTGGTATACATTGTCATCGAAGTTATAAACTTTGGCTATAATGACTTGGACTTCTTCAGGTCAGCAACGTTTGAGAGATTTAGCTCTTGCCTGGCCTGGAATGACATTACTGGCACTTGGCCATGTTGATATTTCACCTACTGTGCAGACAAGAGAACTTGAAAGTGATTTTAGCGAAGCATCTACACATTGATCACCATAAGAAAGGTACGCTTCAGGATCTTTACAGAGGCTTTCCAGAGTTAAAATCAATTCAGCCGAAGCAGCCATAGGGTCTTGGCGCATAGACATTGGGACTGTTCCGGCATGACCCTGTGAACCTCTCACTGTCACCTGCATAGTTTTGTAAGTAAATTAAGATCAGAATGAGGAGGGTCACACCAGTAAAGATGTTTTCACAAGCATTGTTTAGAAATTTTCTTTATCCCATATGAAATGCAGAGCCCTGCTCAACTCAGTATCAGGAAAGTCGCTATTTCATAGGTGACTTACGAAATTTGTGTGTTTTATGGCCATTTATGCTGGCAGTTTCCAGTAATAAATCGGAAGCAGATGTTTTACATTATCTTTTTCTATTAAGTTAACAAAGTTCAGGCTGAAATCTTTTAAATATTCACCTTCAATCTTGTCTGTCCAGCTATGCCTTTAACCACACCAAGGGGATAGCCAAGCCGTTCTAGCACAGGACCTTGCTCAATGTGAACCTGCAGCATGAAAAAAAAAAGAAAGAAAGAAAAGAAAGAAAAAAAATTGCTCATAAAATTTCAATTAGAATGCTTCGGCGATCACGGAGGAAAACAGATGTATAGTTTGAAGAAAGAAAATGTCTGCTATATACCTCAACATATCCCCAAACAGATGTTGGGTCATACTTGAGCTTTGAAAGACTCTCTTCTGTGACTTCTAAAGAATTCTCCTTAAGAACATCTTCCATTGCGATGCCCCTGTAAAGGAAATACATAGGGCATATATATAGATTCAATCTAAGAAATTTCATTGAAGACGTAACCAGGAAGTCACTCGGTGAAACCTCTTGTCAGTAGTCTTTAAAGCTGTTGCAGGTAAGATTCCGGCTATGGCACCACTGCCCAAGAAAGTAGTTTGAAACCTCACTCCTTCTTCATCACTAAAAGCAATCACCTGCCGGATTAAGTTAAGGACAGGAATTAAGAGGACTTCAACAAAACAATAGCCTGGCTTCGAACATGTCCAATGTTTTTCCATTACATCTTATTAAACGATCTTTCTTAGAGCATATCCTTTTTAATGAGCACAAGTTAGTGTTGCATTTTTAGTAAATTACAAGGCTAACCTCGACAGGGCGCCTTAGCTGTCCAAGTTTTCCAGTCACATGCAAAGCCTTTAATGCAGATATTGCAGAGATAATTCCAAGTGTTCCATCAAACATACCAGCATCAACAACAGTATCCTGATCATAAGAACAAGAGACCATTAATATTGATAAGGAAAAAGCTTGAGCAATGGTTAAGGCATATAAAACAAGTTTTGAGGATATAAAATGCGTCACCATGTGAGAACCAATCAATAAAGCCTCAGCACCTGCATTTGCACCCTCCACTCTACCATGTACATTGCCCATCTCGTCCACCCACCTGGAAATAAAGCATGAATCGTTAGTCAAACTTCCAAATATCAAATGTTCAGAGGTGAAGAAGCCAGAAAGCTGACGTTCTCAATCCAGCATCCTCCATCCATGTTTGAATAAGATTAATTGCCCTCATCGATGCTGGACTCATAAATGTCCTCTCCAAATAGCCACTTGCATCGCTCACCTGTTCATCCAGCAGAAATATTAGCTTTCAAGGATTAATACATTCAATCTTGTGGTAGAGCAGCCAATAGTACAGGTAATTTGAAGAAATACCAATGCTGATAGTTAAAGTTTACAAGTCATGGCAGTTCACAATATGACAAAAAACACATCCTCAAGATTCTTATGTTTTTGCTATTAGATTCTTTAATACAATTCTATTATGTAAAGAATCATTTTCCAATGCGTCAATACTGTAGCGCGAAGTTTTTTCATATGTTCACATGTTATACTTTTAACAGAGAACTGGTAGTCAGCAGCCCCAAAAAAAAAAAAAACTTTTTATTGCTGAAAGTTCCATGCTTTGAAAGTGAAACAGTTTCAGTAAACATGAAATTTGGCAACACGACATACACATCCTAGTAGCAGTAATTTAGATTGAAATATCATCAAACAGAATCAAGGAAGAGCTTGGATTAGTTACGTACCTTTCCAAGTTCATATAGTCTCCCCACTGCCTCATCTCTTAGAAATTTGGGAGATAAATCATTTTTGTTTTCTATATCTTCAGTTCCATTACCTAATCATTGCAAGCAACTACTTGTTAGCACGTCCGTCTGGTCATGAGCCAATCCACCAACAAGAAATTCTCATATTCTTTGTTTTTGAAGTCATTTTCTTATTGGAGTTCTTATCATAAAAGAACAAATAAATCCCAATATTTCAATGACAGTATATTCATCACTACTGTCTTTTCTCTTTTCTGCAAATAGAGATCTAGCCTGCAGATAAAGTAGCCCATACACTGCAATGAATACTCCCATATTTGAACGTGGACCACGTTAAAGTATTAAGCTATTATACTCATCATTGTCAATAATAAGAGAAAATAGGCTTCACGTCAGTACAAATCCGCCTAGGTTGAAAGAATCTTCAAAAGATTAAAAAAATTTAAAATTATAAATCCAACCATCCACCAAGTGAGACAGCTAGCTCATCCTCTCGATAGCTAAAAGGCAACTTAATATCAAGATCAATCGGTTCATCGCTCATGAACAAGCAAGTGGAAAACTTGAGTTGGACCCAAAAGACCCACCGATGAAGACGGGAGAAATAGAAAACCCCAAGTAAAATAATAAAAACGTCAACTCGTTTCATTTCTGAGATTTACATCGTCAGGATACGGCAAGTTGCAGAAGAAAACAAAACGAAAGTAAAAATTACCAGAAAACACGAAAGCAGAGGATGAGGAAGATAAGAGACAGAAGGAAAAGAAGAAGGAGGAGGAGAGGAAATAAGGGATCAAAATGGAAGACGAGCAATAAGTGGGTTCACGTGATTTGAAGCATTTGATAATGGGGCAAGTCATGGTGGATTAGGGGAGGAGAAGGAGAAGGAGGAGCAAGAGCTTAGGCGAATATTAATGGAGGATGCTTCTCTTACGGCTCCTTCTCAATCTCCAAAGTTCCCAACCAGTGGAGGCTACTTCTACTCACATCTACACGTTCGAGGTTTTGTGCGTGTGGTGGTGATGGTGGCGGCGGCGACTCTCTCAATCGATATTCGAGACTCGTCACATGCACGACCTTCGGCCTGGTGGGACCCGCACGTGATTCCACTGAAACAAGTGCCGCTCTTTAACCACCAGCTCATTATGGGACAAGAATATTCAGTATTCACTCTTTTTTAATTCTAAATTTCATATAATTTTTTGTGGGTAAAAAAGGAAAGTTAAAATCCTCCTCCCTTTGGTATGTGAGGCCGTTTCCTTACCACTGTGATTCTGTTTATAAATCTAGTGCCGAAAAAATGTTGATCCATATTATAAGCAGGTTTTTGGGTAATAAATGTGAGCGTTACCATTTTACCCATATTAATTATAATAAATTTTAGTTAGAGAGAAAAAAGGGGTGAAAAATACTAGGCAAAATTTTTTAAAAAAAATTATCAATTTAATATGTATTTATTGAGTTAACAAACTCTGCTTTGTGTGTGAGAATTCAGTAATTTAGCTTTATAAATAAGAATTATATACCACTCTCGTCCATATTATAAATTATTTTTTATTAAAAATTTTGATCTTTAATACAAGTTCAGTTTTAAAGTATTAAATTATATTGTTCTGATTTTACCCTTAATTAAAGGTAGAGAGAGAAGAAAAAAATTTAAAAAAAAACATTCATAAAGGTAAGTAAAGTTGTAAATTTGATTTTTAATTATTGACTCAATTAATTCTCCTTAATATGTGAGAATTAATTAAAAAATACTTATAATAAAAACAAATGGTATCTATTTGCATATCTATTTTCACTAATTCTCTTTTATCTCGTTTTGTTTACTCATTCTCTTTCAGCGCACCCTCTTTATACATAAAGTTGTTTCAGCATTTGAGCCAAATTCTCTGATTGGCTCTTTCTAACTTTAGCGCCTTTTTTTACCAAAAATTGTACTGTTTTGAATAGTTTTAGATATAAATTGTGGGAGCAGTTTAATTTTTTTAAAAAAATTAATATTCAGTGTCTTTTAAAAAAAATTTAGTAGCACCCACTACCATAAACTAATTTTTTTGTACATTTGGTGAGAAAATATTTTTTCGTAGCTCCCATTAATTGGGAACTGCATCAAGAAATATTTTTTTAGTAACACTGAGTTTTTTAAATTAACTTTTTCATTTACACATATTGCATGTTAGTAGAAAAAATACTTTTTAGTACAGCTTGTAGATATTGGGGGCTACTAAAAATATATTTTATATAATAGACTTCACAAAAAATTATTTTATGATACTGAGTGCTACTAAAAAAAATTTTGAGGACACTGAATATTGTTTTTAAAAATAAAAAATAAAACTATCATCATATTTTATACCCGAAACTATAAAAAAATGGTGTAGTTTTGAGTAAATGAGGCGCTAAGGTTGAAAAGCGCTAAAGAGAGAATCATGGCTCAGTATTTACCTTCTTCGACCAATTTAGCCAACTTGTTGAATTTTGTAATTTAATTATTTAATTAAAATTTATAAGTAGGTAAAGAACATTGGAGCAAGTACAATAGTAGTAATATAGAAAAGTAACGTTACAAACATAAACTTTGATGGGAGAAATACAAATAAATACTCCATAAATATTAAAAATCCTAAAAGATAACTCAAATTTCCTAAATGATAAATAATGGGTAGAAAATTGGCCAGTTTTAGTATTATTTATTGAGTTTTAGTTATTTTGTTTTAGTCATTATCTACTTAGTTTTAGTCATTTTCTGTTGAATTTTTGTTGGAGCCTATCATTTGTCATTTACCAAATTTGAGTCATTTTTTAAGATTTTTAATGTTTAGAAGGTTTTTATTTGTCTTTCTCCCAATTCCTAAACATAAAAGAAAAATAGGGAAATCTGTGTTTTGGTCACAACCAACAGAATATATGGAGAAATGGTCCAGTGAAATCGCGTAATTGCAATAAAGTCCCGTGGAACTTTTTTATAATTAATTCTAAACTAAAAAATTAGTTTCTCTCTCCCCCCTCTGACATGACACGAACACGTCGGTCTCTCTCCCCCACCCTCTCTCTCTCTCTCTCTCACCACGTTGACAACTTCATGTGACCTATTAACAACTCAGTGTGTTTCCATTGACAACTTAATGTGCTACCATTGACAATTATAACTCACAACTATAACATTGAGTTGTCAATAGAAACACACTGAGTTCTCAATAGAAATACATTGAGTTCTCAATGGAAACACACTAAGTTGTCAATAGGGCACATTAAGTTGTCAGAGACTTTTGAATGAGTTATAGTTGACAAATTCATGTGCACCATTGACACCTCAGTGTGTTTCCATTGACAACTGAATGTGCTACTATTAACAATTCAATGTTATAGTTGTGAGTTATAGTTATTAATGGTGGCACATTAAGTTGTCAATCGGGTATATGAAGTTGTCAATGGGGGGAGAGAGACTAACATGACTAACGCGTCAGTCTCTCTCTCTTTCCCCCCATTGACAACTTCATGTGCGCCATTAACAACTTCATGTGCGCAATTAACAATTCAATGTGCTGCCATTGACAACTCAATGTTATAGTTGTCAATGGTGGCACACTGAGTTATCAATGGAAACACACTCAGTTATCAATACTGTACATTAAGTTGTTAGAGAGAGGGAGTTATAGTTATCAATGGTAGCACATTGAGTTGTCAATGGAAACATGCTAAGTTGTCAATAGAAACACGCTGAGTTGTCAAATGGAAACACCTTAAGTTGTCAACGGAAAACACCCTAGGTTGACAACGGGGGAAGGGGGAGAGAAAGAAACCAACGCGTCAGACGCGTCAGTCGTGTTAGTCTGATACGGGAGAGAGAAAATCATTTTTTATTCCAAAATTAATTACAAAAAAGTTCAACGGGACTTTATTGCAATTACGCAATTTCATGAGACCATTTCTTCATATATTCTGTTGGCTGGGATCAAAATGTAAATTTCCCAAAAAAATAACACTCCAAGAAGTAAATCCAAGAAAGCTATGGAAATCTAACCATGACGATCAAAAGTCAAAACATACACCTGTACAACTTTTTTTTTAGAGACATCAATACAACCGGTCCCTTTTATGGGAAAATGGCCCATAGGTCCCAAAGACCAAACTTATTTATAAAAAAGTCCCTAGACATTTGTGCCTTACTAAGAGGTCCCTAAGGACTTTTTGGTTATTATGTTCAAATGGGAAATTTTCATGATACCCCTGTATCTTTTTGCAGAGGAGAGAGAAAGGAAAATATTAAAAAATGTGCGGGTATTGTTCACAAGCATGGAGGTTTTAACAATTGCGTCAGCACGTTTTGACAACTGCTCAGACGGGGTACTATTCACTTCACCATAAAAATTGTAACAACTTCGTCAGCACGTTTTGACAACTTCTCAAGCGGGGGGTATTGTTC
>JBAGKO010000001.1:1412159-1455981 GCA_037177275.1 Acacia concinna | reverse complement strand
TATTGATATAGTTTACTTGTGTGTGTATCTTGCAATTCTAGATATAATGATTTTTGTGATTTTAGGTGGACCAAGTCGCACACAAATTGGGCATATCTAGTGCGACTATTGCGCACAAATTGGGCGAATCTAGCGCGACTATTGCGCACAAATTGGGCGAATCTAGCACGATTGTCGCGCACAAATTGAGCGAATCTAGCACGATTGTCGCGCAAAAATTGGACATATCTGACATGATTCTTGAGCATATCTTACGCGATTCTTAGTGAATCAAGTTGGGCACAAATTAGGCGGATTTGACATGATTTTAAGTGAAGCAAGTCGAGCAGTTGGGTGGATCTAGTGTGACCCAATTTTAAAAAACCCCTTTTTCCATTTATTTTTTATTTTGTCCAAATTTATTTATGAATTTCCTTCTGGTTTAGAAATTTTTAATATTTGATTATCCCTGATTCCCTTTCACTTGCCTTTAAAATATAAAGCTCAGTTACAGTAACATAAATGCTGTCCATGCATTCACAATTTTCCTGCTTCCAAAACTATGCATGACAAGAATTGTGCAAGAATAAAAAAAGAAATGTTCCAGCCATTTTTATCAAATTATCAATATAGGGCAATATATATATATATGCGCGCGCGCGTGTACGATATAGATATTTCTTTATTTTTTAATTGTGAGTGTGGGTAGTTTTTTATTTATTTTATTTTATTTCATTTCATGTCATTTACTTGAGAAGCATCAATAATCAATCAACAATTAAAAAGCAATCGAAGATTTTATTTCATTTCATTTCATTCATTTAAGAAACGAAATCATAGTTTTATAAGCCATTTTTCACAGGTTAACACAACACTTATTTTACATAAGTAAGTTGAATGCGGTAAAAACACTTTTAAAAACCTAAAATAAAACAAATATTCAAGAGGGCCAAATTTAAAATATTAAGCATACAATCGGTATTTCAATCATATTTGTGGCAAAATATTTGGGACAATCTTAAAAAAAGACAAGGGAAATATGAAAATCTCAATTTAGACCAATAAGATTCGAAAATTTCAAATCAGTCTTTTTCTATTTTTTGTATAATTACGAAAATGCCACTGAATTTTTAACTTGAATATCCTAATTCACAATAAGAGTATATAAATTAATAACAACAGAAGTATTTAGGTACTACGTATTTACACTGTGAGTTGTTTGTGATGTTGTTGTTAATTGAGATACTCTTATTGTGAATTACGATATTCTCTGAAACTGAACTTTAAAATTTCATGATAAATAGAACAAGACAACTCTATCATGACATTAAAGGCTTATTAGCAGAAAATAGAAGGCTGTTTGGCCAAAAAGATATTACAATGAAGACTGCAAAATAATTGGAAAAAGCTAACATAAATGCTGTCCATCCACAATTGTCCTGCTTCCAAAACTATGCATGACAAGAACTGTGCAAGAATAAAAAAAGATATGTTCCATCCTTTTTTATCAAATTATCAATATATATGTATATATACATATATATTGCCCAAGCAATATATATATGTGTGCGTTTGTACGATATAGATACTTCTTTTTTTAATTGTGAGTGAACCAAACGGGCACTTAGTTTTAATGGAAAGGAGCGGGCATTGTAATTGCATATCATCTTTCCAACCTTCACTCTCATCTCTCTCCCCTCCTCTCTATTATCAACTATTGTAGTTAGAATTCCATGAATCTCTAGCTGTATTTTATGATTCAATTCAAAAATATATGAGAAAGATATTAATCTATTGATATATTTTACTTGTGTGTGTATCTTGCAATTCTAGATATAATGATTCTTGTGATTTTAGGTGGACCAAGTCGCGCACAAATTGGGCGTATCTAGCGCGACTATCTTGCACAAATTGGGCGAATCTAGCACGACTGTCGCGCTTGGTCGTATCTTGGTCGTATCTGACATGATTCTTGAGCGTATCTTACACGATTCTTAGTGAATCAAGTCGAGCACAAATTAGGCGGATTTGACGTGATTTTAAGTGAAGCAAGTCGAGCAGTTGGGCGGATCTAGTGTGACCCAATTTTAAAAAACCCCTTTTTCCATTTCTTTTTGATTTTGTCCAAATTTATTTATGAATTTCCTTCTGGTTTAGAAATTTATAATATTTTATTATCCCTGATTCCCTTTCACTTGCCTTTAAAATATAAAGCTCAGTTACAGTAACATAAATGCTGTCCATCCACAATTTTCCTGCTTCCAAAACTATGCATGACAAGAATTGTGCAAGAATAAAAAAAGATATATTCCAGCCATTTTTGCTCGGAAGCATCAGAATGCCTGGGACTTTGATGCTGATTTAAGAGCCTGAATTCGACGCGATCTTCTGAACAAACAGAAAGGAACCATAAATTAGGAAATATTCTGTAACCAAGTTAGAAATCCGTCTGACTCTCCATGTGTAGATACATCAGAGTATACATTTGAGCTAAGTCTTGAGGAAACACAAGATGATGATGAGATCAGCAAACTAAAACCCTATAAGATTTTCCTTCCAATTAAATGACAGCCAGTTACAAATCGGTAGGGCGAAAAAGGGTAAAGATGTGTTTTACCTCTAAAATGGCAGGTTGAAGACATGCTGATGGCAGAGCTGCAGCCGCCACAAACTAACAGAGAAACGCTGATCAACCAAAGCCAAACCCTTCACTAGCTTCATGGATGGCAAGTAACAATCGTTCTTGAAGCTGTTCCTTGGAAGTATATTCAGGAACGTCTAGCTGATTGAAACTGAGGACAATTGAGGAAACAGTGAAAAAGAAACCAGTTAGGGTGGAAAGTCTACGTGAAGAAGTTATAATTCTAAGTAATCATACAGATTGGGTAAGACAATGGGCACAAGCAAAACAATGCCATAGATATAACAACTCACCAAGTATGAGCGGATGGCAATCTATCAGGTGCTCCATATGCCTTGTGAATCTGAAACTTCTGAGGTCCAGAGATGCCTTGCAAGGCCTTAAAGCCATCCAATGGAACCTGAAAACCACGTTAAAAAATCATTCTAAAATTTGCCCAAGTTATTTGCATCACCACTAAAAGGAAAAATGTAAGAGAGATCATATTAGCAATGATGCTATTTCTTCTCCCAAAATCTGAGCATTCTGGACCATGATAGAACATTAAATCCAAAACCCAAGTTGATAGACGCATATCTCCCCATTCACTTAAATGGGGGTAACGGTATTGGGGGCATAAAAAAAAAGAATCACAATTGGAACTGAATTTGTTTGGCTGGTTGAATTGAATAAAATTTTTCCCTCCAAAACAAAAATTGTATTATACATCAAATTCGTTCCTATGAGTTGAAATCCAACAAAGCTCAACCCTGACAAAATTATACACATTATAATATTACCCAAGCATACAACCACCTGGAAACTGGAGTCAATAGGAGAGCTTCAAGTACAAAAAAGGAACAGGTGCGTATTCTGCCCAGAAAACCCTACATTCCTCTGCCCAGGTGTTAACCGTAACTAAAATCACTACCCCCATTGAAATAAACAGAAATCTATCATACTCCTTAATTACTCATTCTGGGTCCTTGTCCCATAAGTTATCCCCAAGGCTTTTCATTTATTGTTTCATAGGGAACTTTCTAGATGATGTAATGATTCATTGGAGGATATATTCATAATTTGTGTTCTTTTGTGAACTTGAAAGTTACAAACTGGGTTGATGCTTTTTTGGCCAATGAACTATTAAGTTCGCTACTCTGCTTCTCAAGTTTGTTAGTTTCATCTGCACTTGTATTTCGGATTCCATTCAATTATTCAGATGACAGTTACCAGATAGACCTGCCCAAACTGAGGAAAACCAAAGCTCACGAATACATGGAAGCTGAGAAAATAGTCAATGGTAGGCATATTTTTAAACTAACTCTTGTCCGATCAGCTTGACTTTCACCTCAACTCTAACCATACCCAGACATTGTTGGCCCTAGAGAGCCAAATGATGGAAGGAAAATGAGATCAAACAAAATGATCTACCAGACTCTCAAACAAGCTAAAGCTAAAAGAAGCGAATCATGTATGCCTTGCCAAACTTGGACGAGTAAAATTGTGAAGGAAGAAAAAAATTGGCATCATAAACACAAAGAATACAATGTTTTCATTGAATTACCTTTGATGTCCCGGTCACGAATTGCAACAGTCTAGCCATATCTTCTTTGCTGAAAGCTTTGACCACCTCCCAAAACCACTGGACAACATTTGATGCCACCGTATAGCCTGTATACTCTGTGTTGGCCTTCAAGTCATCCACTGTAAAAAGAATGACACTATTCAGATAAGTCGAAGGAAGATAGAATTTTTGGACTTAATTAATGTTGAAGCTCACTCACAATCAATTTCTGGAAGGCCACTAATAAGTAGCTCAAGCTCCTTGTCATTGAAAATGGATATAAGCTCTGGAGGCACCAATTCATTGAAACCTTCTAGAAAAGAATTGATTTGTGGACGTATAGCATTAGTCAGAATATGATCAGCAACAAGGTCCACATACTCGTGCTTTGTTTCTTCAGTGACTCTTATGTTTCTTCCTCCGGGTTTAAGCTCATAGTCAGTTACCTATTTATAATTTTCAGAAAATGCAAAGAAATAGAAAGAGGACATGGTCAAAATATATCCATTGAGTTCAACCTTCTATGAAATCATATAATCAAAACTGAAGTTTTTATATACCTCATTCTTCTCATAAAGTATGTGTTTTTCCTCATCAGGATCCATGCTAAATGTAAGGTCAGGAATATCACTTACATCATTCTGGTGTGCATAGTACAAAGAAAAAATTGTTAAAAAATACAGAAGACAACTATTCATGAACACAAATAGAAAAATATGAAAAGAAAATAACAATAAACTAGAATGTGAGTCAAATGATTTGTATAGAGTATGAGATGAGCCACACATTTTACGGCTTATGTATTGTATAATTCTCTATAAATTTTATATTATATATAAAATAGAGATGTATAAATATAGATTGAGAAAGGATGTGCCATAACAACTCACCTCCAGCATCCACTTCAAATTCTTGTAGTAATCAGGATCAACAGCTTCAATGTCATGATATGTCACCTTAACACCAAGCATATGTTTATAGAAAGATCTCGTGAAGTAAACATCCAGCAATTGCCCATCAAACAAAGCCTTCCCCACCTGAACATCAGATTGAAACAATTTTCAAATGTCTATCCAAACTGAAAGCTTTAATTGTTTAATGAGGACCTGAATGATTGATTTTGGTGTTTATATAGCTGTAGCGACAATAAAAAGCAAATTGGTCATTCTAACATTACAAATTAACAAGACCATTAAATCATAAACATACCACTCTGCCCACAAATTTGAAGTACGAGAGATGTTCAGTCTGGTAGACAGAGTTGGAATTGGGCTGAAAGGTTGCATTGTTACCAACAGTAGTAAAAAGTAAAGCACCCTTGTCAAATATGACCCTTGACAATAGCTGATACCATTCTCTAGTGAGACCACCAGCATCAATACCCTCTTCACCTTGAAATTGCACATTTAGTCGTCCTTTAAGATCCTGAGTAGGACGCATCCTCAACTGATTATATGAGTCCTCCAAAATGTAAGCTCGCCTTACACTTATACGCAGGGGTCCAGACAAGTGTTGTTCATGTTGCTGTCTGATTCTAGAGCGGAAATAGGCTCTCTTGTTATCAAAATCAATCAACCTCGGTGCCTTGAGCATCATGGAAAGTGATTTCTCCAGCAAACCTGGATTCTGCCTAATAAAAGCATTCAACAGACGCCGATGCTTTTCAGAAAACCTTGTAAATGTAACAGCACCATCGAGCTTTCGCTGTGAATCACCGCTAGTTGAAGCAGAACAACCAGCAGACTCTTTGACTTCTCTTGCAGTTGCATTACCATGATCTTGCTGCACAATGGATTCATTGGCTTGTAGCTTTTCACAGAGAACAAAGAATGCTTCAATAAAAGGCAAGAGCCTTTGTGTTCCTGGAGGAAGAGGGGGTGGAGTAGAGGAACTCTGCAGATTCTCAGCAACATTTAAATTCATAATGGTAGTAGGGAAAGAGCTCTGACCCAGCTGGGTCTCAGCTGCACTGATACAATTACTCAATTGTTTCCACAACGGCTCAAGAGCAGTATTTAGATTCCACATAGTTGCCTGATCTTCCCGCTGATCTATATCTTTTTCAACATCCATGTCACCAGAAGAATTGAGCGAAGTTAGTGAACTCAAAGCTTGCAGCACACGCAAAATTGCAGCACCAGCCATGGAGCCAGCTCTCAAGCCAAGCATATTTGTGTTCTGCAGGGTAACAAGTTCACTGACTGCTGAATTTGTCAAAGCATGAGCTGAAGCTGATAGCTCTATTGTGAAAAACTTCCTATGTGGAGGAATATTGGCAGCCAACTTCTTCAGCACATCACCAGTGAGCATATATATTTTATCTGAAAGACTACACAAGTAAATAGCACAGATTAGTCAATAGCTCTCTCAACAAGTGAGAAGGGTCTATAAGACACTGAAGGAACAAAGTAAATTAAGAGATGAAAATGTACAGACAGTTATACGAAGTCTCAGGCTCAATGATAGCTCAATGCACTAAACAGAAACATTAAGCTTAAACAAAATAGGATATGAGCATTACCCTTCCCGACCAAGAAGACTGCATAGATTGCTCAAATCAACTTGTGGCAACTGCAAGAAAATGTTATACATATCTATGTTCTTTTCATTAGCATGGCATGTATCCATGCCATCATGCTTATCTTTTTTCTCAGAGTCCAATTCAACTAAAGGAGGATCCTTCTCAAAATCGCCTGAGGCTTCACTTGCAGCTAAATTTTGGCTACCTGTTGTTGCCTTTTCAGACTGAGACTGAC
Source organism: Acacia concinna (assembly GCA_037177275.1). Lineage (NCBI taxonomy): Eukaryota > Viridiplantae > Streptophyta > Magnoliopsida > Fabales > Fabaceae > Acacia > Acacia concinna. Next base: position 1,449,062 of record JBAGKO010000001.1, on the reverse strand, counting down.
GATCTAATTTCGATGCTGCATTACCGACTATAACTTGAATCAAACCCATGACCTGCTCCAGATGTGCAGTGCTACGCAAGAACAGGGGTCGGTTCAATAGCTTTAAGAAAAGAATAAGGGGAACATCTGGTGCCTGAAAGTTCCCAGCCGATTTATTAGAAGGCTCCCCTTCAATAACTTTCTCCTTCCCTTTCTCCTTCACAGTCTCCCTAAAAGAGCTTGAAGACTCTGAAATAATTGATTGGTCAAAGTGAAATAACATATTGGCAACAGCAGAATGGTTTGTAGCCAAGTAAGCCAGAATCTCAAGTATTCGACGGAGCACCAAGGGAGGAAGACCTGTTATGAGTACAAAATAAGAGCATTAGTCAAAAGTAAACTGAAATCTCTAGAAGAAGGCATGCAAATTAAAAAGAACAGTGCACAAATTTTACCATCCAGTAACTGAGATCGACCATAAACTGTATTTGATTGACAACCATAAAGCCTCTGAGAATTTAATGTTGCCAATCCACTAGCAGTGCCTTCAGCTTCAGGCTTGATCATATCAAGCAGAAGACAAACAAGAGTGGCCCTAGTGACACTGTGGGCACATAAGTTCAACAAGAGCCTCTGAAGAAGACCTTTTCCAAGAGGCTGGCAAAACAAAGGGGGAAAACATATGATCATAACAGACATACATACATACATCCAAAACGTATCAAAACATATGTTAATGTATGAGAGCACATGCAATGATGAACATTACAAGACAAAATTCCACAAAATATATGAAAATCATAAAAACTTGAACAGAGGAGCAAGAAACTGGAATTAAAAGAAAACTATTTTGCTGCTAGCAGGAGAAGCTGTTGAGTACGAACTCAACCATAAAGAAAACAATTACCTGTGCCAATCGTAGAAGACGGATCAAAGATTTTAGTGCATTTGCATCCAGTAGCGGCTCACCTTCAATCTCCTTTACCTTCAAGCTATCTGCAAGAATAGACCTCCTGCCTATTGTAACTCCGACACCTCGATCCATTACATGCCGCCGATCAAATCCCAGTCCGTTTCTTCGGTTGTTAAGCCTGTGGCTGCTCCCAAAAAGGCTACGTGCCTGGTAATGACTCATTGCTCGATCCCTCAACATTTGAGCTTCAGCAAGCAATGGGGATGGCAATGCTGACAAAACTGCCTCGGAAGAAGTCAGAAGCACCTGTAATAAAGCAATAATCATATTATATTTCCACAACTTCCAAGTATCTCAGCTATAACATGGGTGAAATAAAATCTAAACCTCTTCTCGCAAATCAGCAGGAAAAGTAGCGATTATAGATGCATTATCCATGTCAACTGGTTGTCCTTCAGCCTGCTGGGCAACTCTTTGAGCTCTTTGTTGGGCTAGAACCTCAGCCTGGATATCTGGAGGAAGAGCAGCTAAAAACTCAGGATCAATATCTTCTACAGAAGGAGCATATGCTGGAGGTTGAACAGATTGAGCTTGCTGTGAGGCCAGAACTTCTGCTCGCAAATCTTCAGGTAATGCCTCCAAAAAGGTGGGATCAATAGTATTGGCACCAGAAGCTTCATTATTCACACTAGTTTGGTCAGCCGGAGTGGCATTTAAATAAGCCTCTGTATTTTGAGGTGGTTGCTCATCCCTCTCGTGTTCAGCAATAGGAGTTGGTTGCTGTGGTTGATTTACTCCAGCATCAATACCCACCATTTCAACATCAATATTTGCATCAATTGATGATGCATGGACATCAACTGGATCAGCCATCTCTGAAACAGAGCCCACCATCTGAGAATTACTGGTCTGACCATCATTAACTAAAGCTCCATCACAACCCATTGGCAAATTTTCGCCACTTGTAAATGCACCAGCACCTGTTCCGCATGGTAGATTGACATGAGAATCTACAGGTGAGCTGACAAACTCTTGGGCAATAGTTGCATCCTCAATGATAGTGCCATTTCTTTCATTTTGTGATATATCATTACCATTTGACATAACATTCAGTGAAAGTGGTTGAACTGCCATGGGCTCATTGCCTTGTTGGCATCCTACTGTTTCTCTAAGACCAGAGTTTGCATTGACTTCTTCCTCAACAGGAGCACCGTTGACAGAAAGGTTTATTTGCTGGGGTGCTGATCCAGTAACATTTTCTTGCTGCTGACATTCAACTTGTTGAGTAGTAGAGCCAGTTCCTGCTGCCAGTATTGGACCATCATGAGATGAGGGTGCATCAGATTGCTTCTCCTGTACTCCAGTATTATTTGACTGCTGTTCAACAGGACTGCTAGTAGGAGCAATGGTGTGCAGCTGAGATAAAAATCGTTCCTCCACTGCTTGTGCAATGGCAGCCGCTTGAGCGCCTCCTTGTGGCTGACCATCATCAGTCCACCTACCATTACTTAACCCTCTTCTTCCTGGTAGCTGCAATGAGTCTAGACCTACAGAATAATCTGTGAGAGGAGGGGGCGCAGTACCACCCAAACGATCTCCAAAGAGACTACTTGACACATGATCATAAGGAAGAACAGGTGCATCAAACATGTAGAAATGGGACACATCAAGATTTCCCGAAGACACAGCTTCTGGATCCCTAGATGAAGAATTTCCAACTGAAGGCCACATTGACAAGAAACCCCCAGAAATGGGTGGTCTAACAAGGAGAGGATGGTGAAAACCATTAGCTTCAGTGGCAGATCTGTCAAATGATCTACCTGTTTGACGACGGCGTTCAAACCCCAAAGGCCTTCGAAGACCAAAAAGGTCATCCACATTAACCCCTTCAAAAGGTTCAGCTGCAACATCAATAAGGCCACTTGCAGTTCCAGGTTGCCCAAGTATCTGCAAATGATCTAAACCATCAAGAGGGCTCCACCTAACCTCTATTAGACGATTTTCAGGAAAATCATCGTCGTCTTCATCAATCATTTCTTCATTGTACTCATCTCCCAAGCCGGTGTCATCATGATCTTCCACATCAGTATCAGCAAGGGACATCATTCCTCCACCATCTTCTGCTATATCCTCATCGTCATCTTCCCCCTCATCATCATCCTCATCATCTTCACCATCATCACCCATGTCATCATCTTCATCACCCATATCATCATCTGCCCTATTCTCAACATGAAATGTCATTTCAATTTGATCTGAGCCGTGCAAGACACCACCCTCCCCCATTTCCTCATGCATAAAATCCATACCAATTTCCATTGGAGGGTTTGGAGCCATTGGCTCCCCCCTTTCAACATTCATATCCTGTTCCACTGGCTGATTAGGATTAGTAGCATGATCATCACCTTGGGAAGTTCTTTGATCTTGTTGCACATCAACCATTGTATCTCTCGGTGCCTCTTGATTGCTGGCATTCTGATCATGTGCCACAGCTTCAGCAGGAGATGGTGCAGAAATTCGGGCATCATGTCTAGCATCTAAATCAGCAGATCTGTTCTTGTTAATCACATCAGATTTGAATATTTGTTCGCTGGCATTAGCAGCTCTAGTAAGGCCTTCTAAACCCTTGAGTATAAGATTCACAATTTTGGGAGCATCAGGATGATCCAAATCCATAACTTGCAATATACTAGTTAAGCACTGAATGATTCCACCATCTATCATGCTCTTTGCAACATCAGGTGAATATCCAGAACCAGGTAGGCCAGCAGATGATGAATTTTTGGACAAAATGGAATATACTAGATCAACTAAAGTTAAAAGCCTTTTATCTGGCAACAAGCTGTTCTTTGTTGAATTGCTCTCCAAATTTGAAAAAGACATCAAAGCTTTAACAAGTTCATTTGTTACACGCTTTCGCCCTTCACCAGATCGACCACACAAAACTATCAGGAACCATGACGCCTTCTCCAATAACTTACCTCTCCAATCATCAGGTCCTGCAGATTTATCAACAGCAAGAGGTAGCAACCGATGTAACACATGATGGATTATCCCATTATGTCCAGAATTATCTGGTTGATTGGATCCACGAAATTGGCACATTTCAGAATCCCGTCTAAGTATGACTGCCACTGCATGCCCATACATCAAGAGAATGTCACTCAACAATTTGAGGATAAAAGTCACCTTGGCCAATGCTATGGATCTTTCAGATTCAGGCTCCAACATTGTCATCTCTTCAATCTTGGATTTACCCTTCACCTTCATGGTAGGCTCATCAATATCCATGGAAGTTGAGTTACACTCAGAATCATGACCTTTAACAAAAGGATATTTTAGCACAATCTCAAGAAGCTGATCAATTACTTGACTGAGATTAACAGGAACCTTCTTGTGACTTTTGGAACATTTTCCTGATCCATCATGTGACTTGCTTTCAGGTATCCGAACACATTCATTGGAAGATATCCCAACTTCAGTTGCTGAAGACTTAGATTTTTCCTTATCTTTTTCCTTTTCCTTTGATAGCACAACCACTGTCCTTCCCCCTAACGTCTCTAACTGGCAGACTGCTGCTGCAGCTTTCATAAAAACATTGGGATCCCTAGAGATAACAGGTGCCATTGAAGTCAGAAATGATCGAGGAGAGACACGCCCTCCATGGCGATTTCCAGTTAATGTTTGTTTTATCTCTAATTCCATGGCTGTTTGTAGTGTTTGAGGATCTTCAAGGAGATGTCGAACTATAGCTGACACAACAGTGTCATATCCAGGGAAAAAACAATTCCTTGAAAGATTAAAAAGAGAAGCCAAGCCTCCATTTTCAAGGAACTGTAAGGCTAAAGCATGTGTTTTTGTTAAATGGGCACATAACTGCAGAACAGCTTGCATGACCATGGCAGGAACATTCTGTTTTATCAAATCACAAGCAATATCCAGCACCTTTTGACTCTCCTCAATAGATAGATAGCCTGTAGATTTCTCCAGCATATTCTCAATTGCCACGCTAGGTTGTTTCTCATCCACAGCTACAGATGCTTTATTCTCTCCATTAGTAACAAGATCACCAGATGAGTCAGGAAGAGATTCAGTGTGTGTGCCTCCCATATTATCAGTTTTGGGCCTTAGTTGCAGCATGTGATCCAATATTAGTAGCAAAGCGCTAATGCATTTAGGAACAGGTATCTCACTTCCTGGCTCAAATTTGGTTTTGAAATCTGTCAATATATCAATTATCGTAGACACAACACCGTTTTGAGCACCAATTTCCCTTGTACTTCCATCCTCAAAAAGAAGCAGTGCTATAATATGTGATAACACACTTAAAGCACAGTTATCCTTTGAAAAGTCCTTTGGACAAAGTTTTAGCTGCTGAAGAAGATAAGATATTACTTTAGGACGATCTTCTCCTTTGTTCTGACTGCAGAGTGTTACAAGCAAATCTGTCAGCTGGAATGCTAATGAATCACTACTTTGAAATAACTTCACTGTTGTAGCAAGAATATCATCAACCGGAGGTTTCTTCAATTGCCCCTCTTCAATAAGCACATCCATAGTCTTTTCAGCATTATCCACTTTAGTTGTTTCAGATGAACTTCCAAGGGACAAAGCCAGTGCTCGTGCAAGTTCATCATCTTCCTGCACAGGATCATCAGCATGACTAAACAGCCACTCCATAGCCATTTCAACACTATTTGTTTCCACCCGCCTAAGTGCTTCCTCTGCCCTAGCCCTTGGAAAACCCATCTCCACAATAGTGGTAATGGTTGCCTCATCAGGTGGTGGTGGCATGAACCGCTGATTTGTGCTTCCCGCAATGTTATTGCGATTTCGCTTCACTTCTCCAACACCAGAATATACAAATGTTACAAGGGAAACAATAGATGCAATGAAACCAGGATTACAGCTAGTAAACATGTGGTGATTCCAAACTGGTAGAATCACATCAAGAACCTGAGACTGCAGCATACGAACAAAAGTTTCTGGATCCCTAGGTACAGGGAATAGTCCAATTGATAACCCAACTGCAACTGGCTGAATGAGGAGCTCTGCCTGGGAAGCAGAGGATGGGGATAGAAGTAACGAAGAGTTTACAAAGTACTCAAGCAAACGACAGTAGCTTTGTAATGTATCAAGTAGCCAAGTGTTACTGGACAGCTTGTTTCCTTCACATTTCTTTTCAATTTCAGTGTCTGTTGATGGAAAAGAGTATGGAAGCGTCCATAGCAACTGACTTGTAGCTTCAAAGGTCGTAAGCAGCTCTTTAAATGTACCATTGACATAAAAGTAATTCACCATGGCTGTATAACAACTGCGGCGCCTGCTGTCAAATGTGAGGGCTGCCATGTCATCCACAACCTTCCCAAGGTATCTACATTTTACAGAAAGTAATGTGTCCAGTCCAGCATATGTCGAATGCCCAGAAAAACTAAGAGCCTCAAGAAAAGTTGTAGCTAAGACAGTTCCAAGAGTCTTCGATGCTGAACTCAGTGACCCTGTGTCAGCCCTGCGACGATTTGGTGAAGTAAATCCCTTCACAAGAGCAGTGAAGAAAGAGCGCATAGTTGATGCTAGCCTGTTAAGAATTTCGAACACAAGAATATCAGGGCTTTTCTTTTTCAAATCTTGGGATAAAGTTGTCTCTGGTGCACTAGAATATACTTCAGAATCAATGTTTAAAACTTCCAAGTGACGGCCAGTCCTCCCGCCTCTTAAACGTGAGATCCCATGTCTAGTACGACGGTGCAAGCCTTCTGCAGAACGAACCACTGACAGAAACTCACGGTCTCCACTCCACAATGACTGTGAACCATTCCTGGCAGAAACTGGGTTCATGTATCTGACTGCCGGAATGTTCACATCATCATCACTTTCTCTTTCAACAGCATTAGGTGCTGCCTGTGAAATCTCAGATTCTTGTTCAGTTCTCTTACCATCTGAATTGGAATCATTACACAAAGAAATTTGCCAAATTATTTCTTTGTATGCTTTCCCAATATCTTTCAATACATCAGCATCTGCCGCCCCCAATTCAGACACAACAGTAGTAGTTCCCTTCAACAAAAATATAGAAAGAGTTAGAACACCTTCAAGGCTAGATAGATATCCCAACACTTTTGTTCGCTTTGCAGGTTCTTCTAGGGCAAGTTGAGTCCCCCCAACTGAATCTAAAAGCTCATTAGTAGATTTCAGACGTTCCCTCAAGAAGGAACATACAGCTCGAGCAAGAGAAACATAATGCTGTGGGGAGAAGTTCTTAAAGGCAACAGATATGCTCTGCCCAACAGATACAAAAGGAGGCATTAAAGGCAAGGTAAATAAATTGAGAACGGCTTCAATGCCCTTTTTCTCAACAAATATTCGACATGTGTCAGCATTTTGTAGAGTTGTTTCAAGAAGGCGAGCAATATTGCTGACACAATCAGGAAGAAATGATTCAATGTTCGTTATTGATGCTTCAGAAGATGGCTCAACTGTCTGCTCAATGCCATCTGAGCTAGATGACTCCTTGTTCTCGGGCAAATTCAAATTTGTCTCTACATTATCCATATCCATAGGAGCAGAAGTTGAAGAGCAGGACTCATCAGCTCCATAACCAATTTTTGCGATAGTTTCCAGTATCTCAACTAGCATGTCCACTCCAGGTCCACGTAATGAGGAAGCATGGCGCATTAATTCATCCAATCCACTAGATAAAGATGCAGGGGTGTCACCTGTAAGAGCACGCATATATGTCCGAGAAGTAAACACTTTGACAAAACACCTCAAAGCATTCTGATCTTTTACAGCCTGGAGACTATTACTATTTAGGCATAAGGCATCCAGACACTGGGGGATGCATGTAATAGCTTCTGCAGAGTTAAGAACATCATCCATTATAGCATCCAAGAAGGCAGAAGGAAGACCAGCAGCATCCAAGACAGGAAAACAGGTTGGATCCTTTTGTATTAAATCACTCATGACAGTAGCTGCAAGAGAGAAAACTCCACCACCAAAATCTCTTGCTCTTCTGAAGATAATGCATAAGCAATGTGGCAGCACATTCTCCTCAAATCCATATACACGAGAAGTATTTCCAGGAGCATAAGTTCCAAGGGATATAGCACGCAGTAAAGCCTTCATCAACAATCGCCGGTGATAAGAAATTAATGGTTCAGAATACAGAGGCTGCATTTCAACAAGCTCATTAGAGACTTCTCCAGCCACTTGTTCAGTGCTTACACAAGACTCAATATTTTCAGTTGGCTGCTTTGCACCATGTTCAACATGCGAAACTTCCATCTTCAGCCGATAAATGGTATCATCCAAACCTCCCAAGTCCCTGAACAATGCAGCAGCCGGATTACTATAGTCCATAAAAGCTTCTAAAATCCGTACAGCCTTTTCAACAAGATGCAAGTGCTGAGGATTTAAATCCTTAAGAAGAGGCAACAAAGTAGGGATAAATCCAGCTTCCCGCATGGCTGAGCACCCTGAAGATGATGAAACCAACACAGAGACAAGTGACAAAAGAGATTCTGCAAAATGAACCGACCACTTTGGGATATCACTAATGACAGAGTCAATGGCTTTTTGCATCAAGCTAGATAAAATGCCACGGTGTCCTCCAGATGTAACTGCCGTCAGTACTGTAGGCTGGCGAGCACGGTCCTGACAAAGTGCAGCTAAAGAATGCACACATAAGACCCGAATTTTATCCAAAACAGCATCTTCATAGCTTAGCAAGGATACCAATTCATTGATGAATTCAGGCTCAGCATTAAAGAAAGAAACCAGATCATCAGCATCAGCACAAACTTGAATGAGAACTATAAAAGCATACAAGCGAATGCATGTGTACTGCTGCCTAGAAGCCAGAGAACCAAAAGCCCTTGCAAACCGTAATCTTGTCAGTAAAGAAAATCTTAAATCAGCAGGCACCTTATATTTGGTAACTAACTTGTGCAAAAGCTCAAGATCAGTTTCTGCACATTTGTTGACATTACTTAAGTGAATAATTTGTAACCCCTGGACTGAAGGTTCTGTAGCTTTGCTGTCACTGGATGATTCATTTAATGCATAAAACTCAAAATGAAGGGTACAACCCAATTCATATGCAACTGCATCACACCCATTAGGCACAGCTGATGCCATTAAACCAAGTCCCTCCTCCTTTCCTCCCCATCCTTGTGCAAGAGCATACAGCTTTGAATTGAGAGAAGCATCTCTGATGGAGGACTTTCCAACTGTTTTCTTCAAAAAGGTAGCTAAAGTTTCCAGGCTAGCCTCGACCACATCTGCATATGTAGAAGCAAGCAATGCCGAAAGATGCTGCTGCAGATTCAAAAATAAATAAATAGTGAGAAGAAGGGCAAAGAAGTAGGCAATTTATAACTAAGAATAACATATTTCAAAGGATATTGTAAGATAGATTATATTCACATCAGCTCTCATCTTATAAGAGTAGACAAGGAAGAAAAAATTGCGTACCTCGTATGAACTATAAAAATGCTTATTTGAGCAGTTCTCCAAAATTATTCTTATGACACGAAGAATTTGAAGTATAGCTTCTCTAAGAAAGGGAGGATCTAGGTCCAAAAAATTGTCATCAATCAGCAGATCCTTCCTTGATTTAACATACTTCTCAAAAAATGAATCAAAATGGTTAAAAAGATCAACCCAGTGATGAAAGTCTCCCTGCACAGGAGAAGAGATACTAATAAATCAAAGCAATAAGAAACAAATATACACTTGTAATCAGAAAAGAGCCACTAGAAAACCTTATCAAACTCCCAGACAAATCCTTTTAGAGGTTCTTCTATCTTCTCAAGTGGAACTGCAGTAACACTATTAATGAACGATCTAATCCTTGGAGGCTGCAACAAGTCAAAGACAAAGCTGGTTACCACATATGAACTGATTGATCAACATCAAATTGACAGAGCAACAAACAATGCACATGACCACATAAGAAAAGGAGAGGGTAAAATCTATTAAAAAGAAAAAATAGAACGATAGAAGTAGAAATAGCAATACATCAAGAACATGGTAATGTGTTAACCACTAGATACTCACTTGCAGTTAATTAATAAACTGTCTGAGATAATAGGTGGATGTATGCAGTCGACGCATACAAAACCAACTGTCTTACTTGTAAAAGCAAACGCTTACCAAAAGAAAACTTTTAAGGCAGTGACAATTAGTAGCTGACAAAACAAACCTATCCTCAAAATTCTGTCATGAACCTACTCTTACATGGGAGCATTAGATTGCCAAGATGTACTTTAGTTTCTACAGGGGAAACAAGACTGAACAATTCAAATATGAAAAGATTATAACATCTCATATTGTACCTTTAAACGTGCCACCCAAATATAATTTTAAACGGACTATAATTTCTACCTACATAAAGCTCTGGGGAGTACACCTTGTGCAGGCTTATCCCTAGCTTAATTTGAATATGCATGCAGCATAAAAGAACACAATCATAAGCATATATTTAGAAAACCAAAAAAAAAAACGAGAAATTAGGCAATTTGATGATAGTATTATGTTGCAAGAAACTAGAAAAGATCCCTTGATTTCATATTTCATAAATTTTCGGGGGATGTTTTTATTTTTCAATCCCAAAAGTGAATATCACAAGTTCCCATCATTAAATACAGCATAAATATAGATATCAATAGGGTTGCACACTTGCACTCGAATTGGCAACAGAAGATACGAAACGATCACTTTATTAAGCATCTAAATCACCCTTCGAAGAAGTTTTAACAAGGAACGAAGGGGAAAAACCAGTAAAACAAGGCAATTGAATAATCAAGATAATATATAAAACCCCAGATAAAAATTGACTCAAATAACAAGAAAATCACCAATTTGATCAAAACAAATATCAAGCAAAAAATAAAAAAATTAAATAATACTATCGAATACACTGACCACTTCGAGTGCCCGCTTCCTTTTAAACTTCATTTGGAACTAAAAGCATCGGAGGAATCAGAAAGATCAACGAAGTCGATCAATCCCAGCAATCGAGAATTGATCGAAAATCCTAGTCTCCAATCGGATAAATATCGAATTGTTCAAAAGAATGAAACAAATGAAGTGTCTATGAGTGAAAGTAGACGGCCTGCAAGGAACAGACGAGGGAAGAAATCTAACTATGAGAACGAAGAAGAAGAAGAGAGAAAATACTAGCACAGGGAACACCAACAAATGGCAAGCAGTAAGGAAATAAATATTTATTGAAAACGTTTTGGTTGCTTGCCTCCTTTATTTTATAAGAAAATAAATAAATAAATACCTTTTAAATATTAATAATTTTAAAAAATAACTTAAATTTTATAAATAATAAATTAGGACTCTGACAAAAACTCAATAGAAAATTATTAAAACTTATTAAATAATGACTAAAACTCAACAGAGAATTATTAACAATGACAAATTTTTTGTTACTCATTTATCGTTTACGAAATTTGACTCATTTTTTAATGATTTTAATATTTATAGGGTATTTATTTATTTTTTTCTCATACTTTATATATTTTAAATGTGTGAAAATATCCATAAAAATAGAGGTAAAAATGTTAACACTATAACTTTTTGTGAGGACACACTCGTTTTGCACATAGGGAACATACATAAGTAAGAGCATTGGGTTAAATACATTCATATCTATTCTTACTCCTTGATATACTTGGGAAAGATGATTCTTTATTAAAAAATTTAAATACCAATACATTTATTTGAATTTACAAATTCGTTAAGAAAGATGATAAAATCAACTTTAAATCATAAGAGGTAAAAATGTTAAAAACCCCGCTGTCATGTGAGGACTTTGGTAGACGATCTGTAAGTACTTCTATAAGCGCTCTTTGAACCTAGAAGCATACCTTGATCCTATTGAGCTCCGGAACCCAACTCATACTAAACTTTTATGTATCAGAAAAAAAATGTTAACACTATTATTTTTTTGTGGGAGGACTCACACTCTTTTGACACATACAGAGTATGTGTGTGTGCGTAACAATGTCATGTTACATTCAACTGTGCTGACATTGATACATATTCCTTCTCCTTACCCCTTGATATATTTGGGAAAGCTGATTCTGTATTAAAATAAATTGAATACCAATACATTTATTTTAATTTACAAATTTGTTAAGAAAACTGATAAAATCAACTTTAAATCATAAGAGTTATTAGTTGGAATATAAAATTAGATTATAAAACAGCAAAACAACTACGTAAATTTCATTCACACCTTTTTTTTTACCAGCTAAATCTCATTCACACCTATATTTTTGTTAAATTTCGGAAGCATATAAAAATAAAAATATAGTTTAATAGTATATGAAATATGTTAGGAACACTCCCAACATTTTAAAATAAAAAAAAATACTCAGGTCAAGTTTCTTAAATCTATTTCGTTAGATTCTCCAATTACATATGACTATGTGTATTATTTTTATTGATATAAGTATGGTTCTTTAAAATAAACTCGTCTCATCTTAACTGCAAATATCTACTTTTTGCTGTTTATTCACTGTGCCGGTAAATGGTAAAATAATATTAAATAATAATCTCTTAATAAATTATTTTCTACCTAGTCTTAATAAATTGTTTCGGCTCTCTTAAATTTTACCAAATTAAAAATATTTTATGCGTATATAATAAAAGTCATTAAATATTAGTATCCGTAGCTTAGGATATTCTTAGCTAAATGGCCGAAAAGGTATAAACTCATATTTATCGTTTAGGTTATATACTAATAATATGCATGTTTTTATAAGGGTTTGTTTGGTGGAGGCGGTGGAAGGCAAGAATGAAAAAAAAAATTGAGAGAATTCTATATAAATACCATATAAATTTTTAAAACCTCAAAAAGCTACTGAATTTCTAAAATGACACTTTAGCCTCAGGAGTGGAATCTAGGATTTTCTATTTTGGTTGACGTGACACCTAACAAAGGATAGAGGGAGACACATTCGTAATCCCGTTACGAGTTTTGTGATTTATATTACGAGTCTTGTTATTTCCGCTACCGATTATGTTAAAACACGTTCATCAACTTAAAATATAAACATAGGACGAGCTTGTTAGTCCTATTATGAGTTTAACTATTTTCATTACTGATTATGTCAAAATCGTGGGTTTGCATAATCAGTAGCAAAAATAGTGAAACTCATAATGTAAATAACAAAACTCGTAACGGGATTAATAAGCTCGTCCTAGTTTTACATTTTAAGTTGGTAGACGTGTTTTGACATAATTAGTAGCGGAAATAATAAAACTTGTAATGTAAATGGCAAAACTCGTAACGAAATTAACAAGCTTGTCCTTATCACTGTGTCTCTCTCTCGCCCCCTCTGTCAACCTCTCCCTCTCTCCTCTGTCACTCTGTCACCGTTTGTCACATCACCCAAAATTCAAAATCTCAAATTCCCCCAAAGAGCAAAGTATCATTTTAAAAATTCAACAGGCTTTTGTGGGTTTTAGAAATTGATGCGGTATTTATCTAAAATTCTCTCTAAAAATTTTATGAGTTAATTTTTTTAAAAAAAATTGAAAACTTCAGGTTGCAGAATTTTAATAAAGAAAACACATAACATAAAGAGAATAAAAAATTAATTAAGAAAATTTAACCCCACATTCCTGATATTTTAAAATTTAACTCTTAATTCCCTACCATTTGCCTCTAAATCCCACGTACTAAATAAGGCATAACTAAAAGTCATAGTAGGATTTCGTAGCTGAGTTGGGTGCATCATGGTTTAGAACATATCTCCAAACCTACAGAGTATTAACAAAGGTGCATATATTTAGTGCATATAGAAGTTTTTAACTTAATCATGAAGTTACCAATTTCAATACTTATCAACTATATGGGCGATAATTTTTTGGAAATTTTTCAGATTAGGATTATGCAACAAATTAATTTCCATTAGCTCAAAGAAGTCTAAAATTAATTTGTGAAGTCTTAAAACAAAAACGACCCTTCCCAAATCAAAGGAGAAACAACTTGATTTACAAATGGTGAACATATCATGAACAAATGAAATAGGATTAAAGAGCAGATTTGGCAAAAAATTATTTCGCTAGAAGCACCCAACGCAATTAACTATTTTATGGTGTAAAAATGGCAATCAAGAAATTTTTTTGGGGCAAAAATAGTAAGATCATTAAATACACTTAACAGCTATTAAATGTGGGTCTCACTGTCTATTATTTTTAAAAGATTAATATGCAAATTTAGCAACGAACTATTTTTTTTTTTTGCATCAAAGACTATTATTATTCATAAGAGCGTTTAGGTAAATATGAGCATTTATATTAACGCCTTACTTTATTCTTTTTATAAGATCATTTAGAAGATAAATATGAGTGTTTACATTATAACTAAAGGGATTTAAAATAATTAATGAAGTTAAAATTTTTTGGACATTCACATATTTATATTGTTAATGCCCATATTTATCTTTTAATTGACAAAACTTGATTTAATTTTGACCAAAATGGTAAAATAAAAAATTTTGTTACAAGACAAATATATTAAAGATCAAAATTATTTAAATCCCTAAATTATTTTAAATCCCTTTATTTGTTTTGTAAATATCTATATATATATATATATATGTCTTATAAATCTTCGAATATCTATATTTGTTTTGTAAATATGTATATTTTTCTTTTAATCCCTGAATATCTATATTTATTTTATATGGATTTAAATAATTTTTTTCATTAACATAACCTTCTTGTAAAAAATTTGATTGCACCCTTTTGGTCAAAATAAAATGAAGTTTTGTCAATGGAAAGACAAATATGTGAATATCTAAAAAATTTTAAGTTCCTAGTTTCTTTTAAATCCCTTTAGTTATAATGTAAATATTTATATTTAGCTTATAAATGATCTTATAAAAAGAATAAAGTAAGGCGTTAATAAAAATTCTCTTATATAAATATTCATATTTGCTTAAATACTCTTATGGAAAATAATTGTCTTTGGTGCCCCTAAAAAAATATTTCATTGCTAAATTTGCACTTTAACCTTTTAAAAATATATTAAAATAATAGGCAGTGGGACCCACATTTAATGACTGTTAAGTGTATTTAACGATATTGCAATTTTTGCCCTAAAAAAATTCTTGATTTCCATTTTTGCACTATAAAATAGTTAATTGTGTTAGGCACCCTTAGCGAAATAGTTCTTTATCAAATCTGTTATTTAACCCAATAAAATAATCCTATGAAATACTTATATGACCTAGTGAAATTTCTTAACAAAAACGGATTAAAGTATGATCACTTGAAATTCTATTTTAAAGCAGCAAACACATTATGAACAAGTGAAATATTTATATAAATGAATGGAATTCCACCTTTTCACACGTATCTTTCTGAAATTGTTTATATGACTATTTCATTTATTTATATTTAATTATGATGTGTTCGGCACCTACAAATTAGGTTGTTTCTTTTCCATAACTTTGAATGGTTATTTTTATCTTTGCCTTCACAAATTAATTTCACTGTAGGCCTACCATACTATAGTAAAATTTCATATTTATTAAGGAGCTAATATTTCTTAAGAACTAATAGGGACAAATTCATTATCTGAAACTTTCCCTGCCTCTTTCCCTTTTTAACCCTAAATATATTATATTGTGCACGTTTTTTTTTTTGGATAAAACATTAAAATGCCAATTTATTTATTCAAACATATAAATATATTGAACATCTCAGTTTGTTCTATCAAAAATATTCAAAACTTCATAGGGTAAAGATGATTAAATGACCTCCAATATTTGTCAAAAGAGTTAAGTAACTTTCAACAATTTTTTATTCTTTTTACCAAAAATAACTATCAACACCCAGGTTTGTGAACCCGGATTAGCCCGGCCAGGTTAGCCCAGAAACCGACGATCCGGCCATGAAACCGGTTAACTCGAGGTCAATTCAACCGAGTTGTTGGGTTGACCCGCGTTGGCACTTTTTATTAAAAAAAGAAAAAAATTTATTTTAGAAAATAAATATTTATTTTATATGGTAGATAGTAATATTATTCAAAAATTAGTAATATAAGGAGTAAGGTTTGAAACAGAATTTGAAATATTTGGATCACAGAATTAATAGGTTAATTAAGGGTTAAGGTGCGTTCAATGCCTTAACTATTTTCTTAAGGGCACTCAACGCCCTAAAGTAATTTATGGTGCAATCTCAATCTTAAAATAATTAAAATTAGTGGTAAGCATGATGTTTAAGAACTTGATATGCCCACCTGAGCTCAATTAAAAATTGCCATGCCTAACCTAAAAAAAGTTGCCCAAAAAAGGATTTGGAGTATTAAAAACTTCAAATACATTCGATAGTTTTACACCTTATATATTTTTAAATAAATTTATAACCTGAATCTTGAATTTTTTTTTTAAAAAAACATAACTACCATATATGCCTTAACAACTTTTAAATCATTTGGGTCATCTTCCTTATAAAAAAAATCACCTCTGTTTTAAAAAGCATAAACCTATATATAAACGGTCATAAATGGATATTTAACAATAATATAAATGTTTCATAAAAATGAAGTAATATATATATTTGAAATAAGATAATATGTAGGGAAAATCCTATTTAAATATCATTTAAATATTCAAAACCTAAAAAAGGTCTGTTAGAATATTCAAAACTCACAAAGGGCAAAAGGAGGAATTTGGGTTTTCAAATTTTGAATGTGAACAGTAATAGGATTTTCCCTATAAGAGTAATGAGATTACCTATAAAAGTAATGGAATTCGCAATAAATTTATTATCTATATTTTTCTCTCTCCCTCTGACAATACTATCCATATGACACTGATACTGACTGACGCTTAATGACAGAGGAGAGAGAAATATGCTCATGATAGAGGAGAGAGGGGATTTTTCCAAGTTGAGTAATAAGATTACCCATGAGAGTAATGGAATTCGTTAGTTTGTAGATCACTTTTCATTTCAGCAAATTTGAAAAATAGAGGAGAGAATGGATTTTTCACTATAAGAGTAATGTGATTACCCATAAGAGTAATGAAATTCGCTAGTTTCCATACCAAAAACACTGCAGAAAAATTAAAAAAACTCAATTTGGTCCATGATACCTTGGTATCTTTTTAAAATGTTAACAGACCTTTTTGAGTTTTGTAAATTCAAGTGGTATTAAAGTGAAATTCTCCCTAATATGTATAGAATAATATTTATTTTATATAAAACAATGTATGATAATATATATTTTAAATAAACTGTATATAATTTTCTAAGCAAGGCAGCACCATTTCTCGCTCCTCAGCCCTACCCAGTAATTGACCTGGTCCAAAGATGCTCATATTTTTTTCAGGCCACTTTTTTTAAGTTGGGTAGGGCAATTTTTGCCTGGGCTCTAGTGGGCATACCGAGTTCATGGGCATCATACTCACCCCCAATTTTAATTACTTTAGGGTTGGAATTATACCATAAATTACTTTAAGGCCTTGTTTGGTAGGTAGCTTAAATTTTGATGGAGTGAGAGAGGGATTGGGATAGGGAAAGGGATTGAGATAGGGATTGAGATTGTACTATTAAATTATGTTTGGTAGCAAGTAAGATTTAGTTGGAATAATATCATTAATTTTATTTTATAATATAACATAATTTATGAAAGCATAATAATATCCTTAATTTAGCCTAAATTTCATAACTCATTCTTTGCAACCCATCGTTCCAACATTTGAGGGTTTGATATTATTTTTATATTTTTTTTTATCTAGCTTACAAAATATGCTAGATTAATTGTGTAAAAAATGTAGGAAAGTCTATATTTACATTAGAGAAAAAAAATTATTTTATATATGACGGTATTTGGTTAGATATATGATCATATCAATTCAAATATAGTCATAATATCTTATATTTATATTTCTAAGATAGATGTGATAGAAGTAAATATTAAATTATTAACAATATTTAATAACTAAAGGTGAGATTTCATTTACATAAAAATTTAATATTTTACAAAAATATCAAAAACATTAATAAAAAAGTATATTTTTAATTCACAGATAACCGAATATATGGAGGAGATTCTCAAAGATTATTCACCAAATTAGAAAAAAGAATTAATAGAAAAATTTGACAGAAACGAAAATTGTAAACCGTACTCTACACAATAAAAAATTTCATGTCAACATAGAAGAAGAAAATATTAGAAAGAATGGGAGAGATAAGGAGTGGGCACTGTCGGTGAAGATTGGAGATCAAAGAGGAAAGAGTTAAATAAAGAGAAGACGATAAGAGATGCGGTTGAAGACGGGTATGGAGAAGTAAGAGAGGTCGGGCGGTAATGCAAAAAATAAGATGTGAGTACTTTAATAAAAAAAATTATCATAAACAATGACAATTTTGTCCGAACATTTTTCAATCCCTATATTGTTTCGCTAATATCAAGAGTAGAGGTGATTTTATATTAATTCCACTTTCATGGGATTCGCAATCCTTAGGGATTATCTGTCCCTCATACCAAACAATATAATTTATCCAATCTCTAATCCAATCCCTAACCCTACCTCCCAATGCCTCGTACCAAACATGGCCTAAACGGTTGAATGACTCTGAGAACATAGTTTAGAGTGTTAGACGTAACTTAACCCCGTTAATTAATTATGTTGATTATATGGCATTGAACAACGAAAACAATTCAAAATCAAACGAAATAAACTAGATACATATTGGTCGGTATATTTTTAGGAAAAATATTAAGTGTATTCAGAAAATTATCCTTAGTTTTTTTTATGTAAGTAATGCAATAAAAATCCAAATTTAGATATGTATTTTAATAAATATTTTGGGTATATGAATTATATTGATTTTGAGAACCCAAAAATCCAATTCGCCAAAATATTTTTATTATAAGAAAAGTGTAAAAAAAATTAAATGCGTATTCTTTTTATATTGAAGTGGCAAGTGATACACATGCTTTTTTTTTTTTTTTTGCCATGAAAATAAATGCGTATTTGATTTAATACGTTAAATGTAAAGCCAATAACCTCCTGCTCAAGAAAATCGTCATGCCCTATGAACGAGGAGCCTATGAATAAAATATTACAAAACAAATATCTGTTAAACCAAAAAGTGCCTTTTAAACTGCATAAAAATATGTCGGACTAACAATTTATTTCACAATATCAAATAATAATCATCAAAGTTTTAGAAAATGTACCATTCCATTGAGTCATTGACCAATACAAAAAGTTTAATGTCCTTAACAGTGTTATTTCAATATACGATCAAAGTACACGTTTTATTCTCTAATTTTATATAATATTTCAGTTTTGTTCCTGGACTTCAAGAAATATTTTTTTAAGTCCCTAATACTGACTCCATCACTGTTAATATCAAACCATGGTCTTTTTCTAACAATTATTGAAATTTAAAAAATTAAACTTAACATTTCAGCATTTGAAAATACTTTATTAACACATAAAATTTTAATTTCAGCAGTTTTTTTATTAATAGCATTATGATTCAAAGGCTGGAAAGCCACTTCATGTAATTAATGACTGAAACAAAATATTGAATAAAATAAAAAAAAAACTAAAGAAATGATTTTGCGGATTCAAATTTAGTAAAGAAGGACATTTTAGGATCTTAAAGACCATTTAAAAAAAAAAAAAAAGAAAGAAAGAAAGAACTAAAGTAATGGGAGCCAACGTTAAAGATTCTTTAACATCAAATCTAGCATAACTACTTGCCTTTGTTTTCTTCAATGAATCTAGCATCTACTTACCAGTAAAGAAAAGAATAATAATGCCAGTAATAACTAATAAATAAAAAATAAAAAAGAGAATTAATAATTCTTTGAGTGGCCTACCAGGAAAAAAGTGCAATACGTATGATATGGGGCAAAAAATTTTGGAACTTGCTTCCTCACTAAGTTTAAGTTCTCTGCAATTTCTTAGGCTATTGGTCAACTTTATTCTATGTCTCACTGTTCAACGTCCTGTGTTTTATGCACACAAGGATCTTTTAACTTCTATCATAAGTAGAGTGCTTTTTCCAAGCTTCAGAGTCTTTTTTTCTCCCTAATAAAATATTCTAAAAAGGAGAAAATAGTAAAATGATATAGCACATAATTTATTAAAATTAATGTCATGCTGCCCTTTTCTTAACTATGCTAATTGACTGATAAAAATATTAAAGGTAACCTAATTTTAAAAAATCATATTATCTCCATTTTGCACGGCAGGGTGGGTTATAACTTAGACATTTAGGGCGGAAAAAAGTAGGAAAAATTGCATTGAAGACTTAAATAATGGAATTTACGTCAAAGAGGTCCCGAGATAAGAAAATACTATTGTCAGGTCCCCAATATAAGAAAAATATTACTGTCAAGTCCCAATTAACAACCCTGGAGTTGTTAATGACAACCACAAACTCTGTGACATGATAATAATTGATTTCTATCTCAGGACCACTTTAACGTAAATTCTCTTATTTAGAACCTCAATGCAATTTTTCTAAAAAAGTATGTCACTCCCCTTAATCCATTAAATTTTTTTTAGAGTGATTAAGGAAAATAAATAAATTATTTAATTAATTTGTTTGACCCATAAACTATTATATAATCTAATAATGCATACTCCCTCCGGTCCACAATATAGAGGGCTTCTAGAAGAATTGTTTGGTATAACATATGACATTTGTAAGATAATTAATGCTCATTTTTCAGTTTTATCCTTGCAATTAATGCTCATTTCTAATTTGCACACTCATTAAAATTTCAAACACATTTTTCAATAATGGGTAAAATTGGAAAAAAGTTACAGTTGAAGACATATTAAATGAGTTAACTACTACTCCCTCTAATCCTAATTATAAGGGCCCATTGAATTTTTTAGAGAATTGTAAAAAAAAATCTTAAGAAAGCTAATTTTATTACTTAATCATATCATATATTGTGTTTTCTTATATTATATATTAGTTCATAAGTCAAACAATATCATTTAAAGAAAAACAATAAATTTTAATGTCTTAAAGTAATATAATTAGTTTTCTTATAATTCTCCAAAAAAGTCAACAGGCTCTTATAATTAGAATCAGAGGAAGTGTTCATTATTTCTCATGAATTAGTTAAAATGCCTTATATTATAAACCAAAAAGAGTATATCATACAACTAAGTAACTTATTTAATTTTTAAAATCTCACTAAAAAAGAGGTCAGTGAAGGACCGGAGGTTTATTTCGGCTCACGTCAGAGTTCAAGCATCCCCAAGTCTGAAAGCTCTCAAAGTCCTGATTAAAATAAATTGGAAGGAACCGTTGAAACATGGAAAGGTTAATTAAACTAAAGAGTACTGATAATTACTTATGAACTGGACAAAATACAAAAATACACTTGTTCAATTTTCAATTGATTTTTTTTTTTTTGCCAACGTTCAATTTTCAATTGATTGCTCAACCGAAAGTAATATTATTTTAGCCACTTACGGTGATTCTTTTAGACACCTGTTTCAGATTTCTCATTGCACTATTTTTTCCCTCTCCCTTTTTAATTACTTTTTTCTCCTCTTTTCATGTTGCTTAGTAGCTGATGCCTTGAGGTGGCATTTGTGCTTCCATCTTTGTCGTCACACACAAAAGCAAATTATAAAAAAAAAATAAATCAATTTATAAATTTATATTCTATGCCGTAGCATATTTTAATAATAATTTACTCAATTTAACAAATTTTTAGGTTAAGAATTTAAAATCTCAATTTAAATAATGAGAATATGAATGGGGAAAATTTGAAAAGAAGATAAAATCAAGAAAAACGTGGTGTAACTGTTTAGATTAGCTTTTAGAAAGAGTTTTTACAATTTACGAGAAACAACTATGTGAGATTAATTTTATCTTAAGTTATGAAAAAAAGACTTTTGAAACTTAGGTTTGGGTTTACCAAACACTAAAAGCCCAATATATATTTAGAGTAACTTGGTCTAATTGGCAGGCAAAAAAACTCTTGGTCTTTTGTTTTTTGGTCCCAAAAAAAACGGCTTGGTCTAATTGACCACTGCACTAATGTTTTCATCATTTTAATTCAACATGTCATAGACTTCCATATTTCAAGTGCAGTAATACTTTAAAATTTAATTTAACGTCATATTTAAAGCAGTTTATTTAAATTATTTTAGATAAATATGAATGTAAGAAAGAAAAATAGGCTTTAAATATGTGTGTGAGAGAGTAAGAGAGGATAAGAGGTAGCAGGAAAAAAAAAACAGAGAGAGAGAGGATAAGAGGTAGAAAATCTGAATTAATTCTGCATTGAGAAAGCAAACAAAGGGATCTTGGATTTCTCCAATATCCATGTGGCTAGTATTTTACACATCTTCACCTTGTAATCCCACATGAACTCCAATATAAATCTTCAAGAAATCCCATGTCCGAATAAAACCCATATCAAAATTGTATACTTTTGATGTACATCACAATTTAACTGAACTAGTTGATCAATTGACAAAGAAGTTTTGTGGCCAATTTGTTGTTGAGCTGAGAATTTGGGTTGGTTTAGAACTTAGTAAACAAAAGACGACCTAGTGCACAAAGTTGCCATGTGGGGTTTTGGGAGGATTAGATGCACATCCTTGCCTCATAAGCAGAGATGCTATTTCCAAGATTTGGACCCATTACCTTTTGATCACATAGTAGCAACCTGGAAATTTCTTAAACAAGATAAACTGAAGATGGAAGTTCTATGGCTGAGAAATCCCTTGTTGACTCAAAAAAAATTAACGGATCGACGCTTCAAACTAAACTAATTGTTCACTTCTTTTTGCTTTTGTGTGTATCTATAGGTTGAAATCACAATGTTTAATACTTTTGATCACCAGCATTAACCACAGCAAGCTCATAAGCTTTGTCTTATTTCACCTAAGAGAAATGAAATGTTATACGATAGTAAATGTTGAGCTGTAAAGTGAGAACCAGGGTTCAAAATCATTATATCAAAGGAAGAATTCTCATGGTGCCTATTGTAAGAGACAATTGTAGATTATCATTTGAGGTGGTTTGAATATGCACAAAGTAGGCCGTTTGAGGCACTGATAAGGAGAATAAATCAAACATTACGAAGTCCTCTAAAAGGGGGCAATGGAGGACCGAAGAGAACGTTCAATGAAGCCATCGAATGGGACTCTTTGGTAAACAATCCATTTACAAAAAATGGTTGCTGATAAAGCACAATGGCGTAATGTGATTCATGCAGCCAACCCCATTTAGTTGTTGTATACCTCAGTTCAGAACGCTGGGCATAAAGCATTGCCAAAGCATAAGCTCTAGATGAAAAGGTGAACCAGCATGTAACACCTTTCAGAAGTCTTGACAATGTTTTGACTATGAGCCTATGCCCACATTTAGAGATCAACGTACCATGAAGAGCATTTTATGAACACCCTCTTGAAACTCTAAGCAAAGATGTCAATCGTTGTCATTGATGTCGAACAGTGAACCGATAGTTTGAGATTTGTCCTTTGACAGTTTCACATCTCTAAATCTGCACAAAGAAAGAGGGGGACTCTGCTTAGTTGGACTTATCCCCAGACTCTGAGAAGCGGCAAGAAGGCGCTTCCTCAGTTTAGATTCTCTTCTTTGATCCTGTGAAGTTCCTGAAACTGAGTCAACATGTAATAATGGCGCACGCTTGACATTTGGAGGAGGTGTTTCAAGGGCCTCTGCCCTTGGTTGATTACCAACCTCCTCATGAACAGCTCTAGGTGTAACATATGAGAGCGAAGGGCTGCTGAAATTGTCAGGTATTTTGCCACTAGGAAAATACTTATTGATGATACCCGTGACTGATAACACTTCTGCTGACATCTCACTGGGACTTCCTTGCATCGGGTTAGCATTCGGCTTCACTGATATCTGAACTTCACTTCCAGGCATGACAAATGGACTCTTGTTATTTTTACCTGTGGATCTCTCTTCAAGTTTACAAGAGCATCCTTCTGGCATTGCGCTGGCAGCATTCTGCAAGTGTTTTTTGTTAAATTTTCTCCTTCTCTTCTTTTCCTTTAAAATATGAACAGTATTGCCCTCAATGTTGTTGCCTCTTGCCTTGTCATTATCATAAGCATTGCAGGTTTTTAAGTCCTGAGGTTCAAAATGATTCGTAGGAGCAGACTCGGGTGAATGTGAAACATTCTTCGAAGGACTCGCTTCCACATGAAGAAACCATGTGCTCCTCATCCCATGGAAGACATACTTTAGAGGCAGAGAATCGGGTAGGTAGTAAAAACACAATTTTCGCTTGACCTAGCAGAACATGTGGTAATTCATGAGGGATAAAAAAGAAGGAAAAGGAAAGAAGAAAGGGGAAAAAACAAAAAGTTTGTGGGTGCAAATATTACAAATGACAAATCATAGGTGCAGGTTCTCTGATAAAAATATGATTGACAATTTCAATACCATGCTTTATTGGAGAACACCTTACAAACTTTGCTTAAGTTTTGTGATGCTGCAAACGCTATATAAATTAAAAACAGGAAACTGCACGTACCATTAACCCATCAACTTGGATCTTTCCTGAATTTGGTAAGCACAAGAAGTGAACTCTCTCAAAGTTTCCTGCAGAGGTAATAAGAACTTTGATTATGCCAGGGCACTCAACTATTTTGCATAGAAGTATAAACCAATAGAGATGAAAACAAAGTCGAACAATAATTTTCATTATTATTAATTTCATAAACAATTCAATAAAATTGTCCGAGTTCGAGATCAACAAGGCAGCAGATCATAGGTGTATAAACAAACTAAGCAAAACAAGAGGTTAACTATCTCAAATAACACAAATTTTAACAGGTTAAGATGAAAACAAGAAAGAAGTACTCTCTCTCTCTCTCTCTCTCTCTCTCTCTAAATACCAATAATCTCCAGTCTTTGTAAGTGAAAAACAGTAAGGCCCTTCTAAGTGCCCTTACAAAAGAGCTCATGGCTTAAAATTCAGGTAAATCATCAATAACTAATGTCTTATACATACTGAAATGTGAAAGAACAAGACAAAATATGCAAAGGGCAGGGCTATCAATACCATCACAAGCATATATTGCATTATCTATAACACGCATAATTAAAGTGCTCAAAGACACACTTTGTCTGATTTAAACTTCAGTTCAATAGTATGACAGTAGCAGTAAAAAGACTTATTACAATCATTAATGGCTTGTATGGGATAGCAAGTTGGACATAGAGATGAGATGGTTTAAGTATGAAATGTTGGATCAACTGATGAAATGCTAACTATTTAAGTAGCATCACTGTTTAACACAAAGATTAGTTTTATTAGCAAGTGTGAAATTAAAAATCTGCACAACAGACCCACGGAAATCTCAAGATTCTCATAGGTTTTGTCACAAGAAAGTAATATTCAGCGAGAGATTATAACTTAAACACAACCAGGAAAAAAAAAAAAACCCACGCACATATCAAGACAAGGATATAAATTGAGTGAACAGTTAACCCTAAAGCTGAAGGCCATTAGATAAAAAAGAAAAGACTGTATTTTCATTTTTCAACCACAAAACTAGACAAGGAAAACAAACAACCTTAAATTTCTCATGCAAGGGAATCATGTAAAACAGGCAGTGGGTTTTACTCAACAGAAAAAAAAAAAAAGAAATAACAGGGGAAATATATTCTTTTTCCCTTACTTTTGAATGCTCCTGCAGTAATATCTTGAGGCACATTCAAAGCAATGCGAGTGCCCAAGTTAGTGTCTGCGAAGACCGAAACCTCACAGGCAAGAGTAGCCATTGAAGACATACTCAATGCACATTCTTAAACCTTCCCATGTCGTGAGACCCCAAAGAGACAAAATTGCCGCGACGCGTAGTGAGCTTGTAAATTTAACAAGAATCTCCATCAAGCTTGCCCATGCTTGTCATCATTTTAACAAGAATCAGAAAGAAAGATGCAAACACGGCTTTTTTTTACCAGCTGTCAGGCGCTTCTCTTTTTACCCTCCTTCTCGGTTTTATTTTTCCCCGTAAATAAACCCTTCGATATTTTGCAGACAGAAAAAGGATGCAAAGAAGGATAAAAACAGAAAGTAAAAAGGGCAACAATTAGGATTTATTTTCTTATGTTTTTTTTAATTCGAAATAACCTTCTTAGAATTTTCTAACTCAGTAGGAGTATTAAGATTTTAAAAATCAACTGATCATTGAATTGGATAAGATGATGTATGAAATTGTGGTTGAAGTACCGTTAAACCGCGTTTAAGATTAATTTAACATATTTATGATCTTGGGGTTAAAGTGCAAAATCATATATAAAAATACACATAAATATTTAAAAGGAGTTCTTTGGTGTGAAGGAATTGAAAGGAAAGATAAATTTTTATGAGTTGAATTTAAAAAGTGGGTTAAAAGCAATGTTTTAAAACTCGCATCAAAAGTTGAGTCAGAAAAATTAGTAGATTATGGTTCAAACTTCAAACAGTGATTGACCTGTTGATATAAATATTAAATTAAAATTAATTTTATACTCTCTGCAATATTTTATATAAGAGAATTTTTTTTCTATATATGATTTAGGTTTATTAAATCACTCACCCTTTTTATCAAAGAAATCACTCACCCTAAGAATAGAAAATATAATAATAGATGTTAGAATATTAAATACATGACAAATAAAGTGGTGACTAAATTTTTGAAAAGAGACCCATAAAATAACCACAATATATTCATTTTTGAAAAAGCATAAATATAAATATATTAAAAACATTATATTAATTATTATCTTTTAAAAAATCACCATGCTTTATATCATAACAAATATTTGCATTAGACATAATTTAATCCCTTTGACTAAAAAATAAAGTAATCTCATAACTAATTTAATTTTCTCCCGCAAAAACTAACATTAAAAAGAAATATTTTGATGTCTCAAAAATGATATCATGATATATCTTGATTTTGGTTGATTGTCTTCAAAATTTCAATCTTTCAAGTTTTTTAAAAAAACAAAAGATATGAATAATTAATTATTATTTATTATATTACTTATTATTATTATCGAACCCATCAAATCTCTCCCAGTCAGAGGGTCGCTTGATTGCACGTAATATTATTTTGGCATCTGAATGTGTGAAGAAAATCTAAGGAACTCGATAGAGGAAGACTGGTTGATGTGCAATTAAAGTAGATATTGCTAAAGCGTCTAATAAGGTCTCCTGGGTTTTCTTACAAAAGGTTCTTGTAAAAATGGGCTTTTTCTCCACGATGATACATTTGATCATGCTCAAGCAATGTGTGACAACGGTATCTTACCAAGTGATAATTAATGGGTTATCGAGTTATCCTTTTCAACCGACGCAAGGTTTTAGACAAGGGGATCCTTTATCACCTTACTTGTTTATAATTTATGCAAATGTTCTTTCTTGTATGATTCATCAAGCGGCCAACTTTCAATAGTGGAAGGGTATTCGTTCGTCACGCAAGTCTGCCCTATTGACCCATCTTATATATGCTGATAACACCCTACTTTTTTGTCAAGCTACAGAGGAAGATTGTCGTATTGTTCGAGCCTTGCTTAAAAGATATTCTCTCATTTCGAGCCAACAAATTAATTATAAAAAATCTTGTCTAATTTGCAATCCTTTAGTGTGTCACCAATAGAAACGTAAATTGGCTAAAGTGTTTGGTATTCATTTCCATGCATGTTTGGGCAAATACTTAGATACCTAGCTAGATAAAAGATTGGCTGGGTGGAAAGAAAATTTGCTTTTACAAGCTGGTCATCTAACATTAATCAAACACACCCTTTCGTCCATATTGGTATATCCCTTTTCTATATTAAAGTTCCCTAGTATTTTGTGCCATTAAATTGCAATGAAAATGGCAAACTTCTTTTGGGGTAACGCGGAGGATTCTATTCGTGCTCATTATATTTGTTGGGAGGAACTATGCTTGCCAGTATCGGGTGGGGGTTTACAATTATTTTCCTTGGAACATCTTAATTCAACATTATTGGCCAAGCATTTATGGCAAGTGATTTCTGATATATCTTCTTTACTCAGTCACATCATGTTACCAAAGTATATGGATGCTGAGCACAATTTTGTTTTCAGCCCTGATTACAACAGCTTGCCATTGTGAAAACATATTCTTAAGGTAGGGAAACTAGTGACTAACTATATGACACAACAGATTAGTGATGGACATTCTATATTTTTAGATAGTAGGCGTTGGTTGTCGGTGCAGGAGTTTGGTCTATCATACCTACAACTAAGGGTGTTTGACCTTATACTGCACTCAACAGGATGTTGGAATTTTGATATACTCTCATCACTATACCTTAGGCCGGTAATTAGGCAATTTGCTCTTCATCCCATCCCTGTCTCTAAAAGGTCAGATATCATTCATTGGTTCAGGAACAATTGGGAACATATTCGGTTAACGATGGATACCAATTGCTTTAATATTCACTTCCTTCCTCTCAAAGACTGGACACTGAGGTTTTGGCATTAGTATGGAAATCCGTCTTACCACCAAGACTTAAAATACTTTTTTGGAAGATTGTTTATGGCATTCTTCCCACCTCTCATCTACTTTGAGTTCATCATATCATGGGTTATGATGTTTGTTCCTTTTGTCATGTTGCTTGTAAGTCTCTTGACTATCTTTTTATACATTGTTCTTTTTCACGAGCATGTTGGTTTGACTTATGTAATGGTTTATGTATAGATACATTTCCTAATCGCTCCTTAATTCAGTGGATAGCTTCTTAGCTGTCTAAGCACAAGATCCTGATAATTTTTTGTCTTTATTGCCTTTCCAATTACTAGAATTTTTGTGATTCGCTTGAAATCGAATTTACCATGCAGGGGATGAAATCTTGCCACAACAAGGAATTAAGTCAACACGGACAAAATCAGCAGCAATGATGACAGGGAACAACCACCAATTCACATCCTCAACTTTACAGCACACTCAAAGTTCATGTGCCGTACAGTGGAGTCGTACTTTGTCCGCAAACTAAGTCTAGTGGAAAGTTATCTTCAAACTTCATACACTATCAAGAGCATAATGCCATATACATGTTCAAATGTATTTTAACC
Source organism: Acacia concinna (assembly GCA_037177275.1). Taxonomy (NCBI): domain Eukaryota; kingdom Viridiplantae; phylum Streptophyta; class Magnoliopsida; order Fabales; family Fabaceae; genus Acacia; species Acacia concinna. The sequence goes on along the minus strand of JBAGKO010000001.1, from coordinate 1,420,077 downwards.
ATCTTCAATTATGATGTTGGGTTTTAATTTCATCAACTAGGATTGGACTTTTCCATCTCCAACTACTTGCGATTTGAGATGTCATAATCTTTATTATTAAGTAAGACATAATTAGACAACCTCGCTATTATCCTTTTCAGTGTAAATTACCTAAACAGTCCCATATTACTCTTCTTAATAATTGTAGGACCGTTCACTAGAGACTTACTTATCTTTTTAGAGATGTATGTATTTTATCATAGTTTTTCCCTTGTTGTACTTTTTATAGTTAATGCATAATTTTGTTTTCATAAAAAAAAAGCGTGTATCAGACGCTTCTCTCTTTATGAGGCTCTCTCCCCCCCCCTCAGTCTTTTGCTTCACGTTTTTTGTTTCCTTCTTCGTTTTAGATTCATTCGCACTCACTGTTGCTGGTCATTGGAGATGAGATCAAATGATGGGCTCTTTCACTTTCTTCTCCCCTAAAAATTAGTTCTTGTAGCAACATTCATGCTAGAAATCGTTTTCATGGCAGCGTGTAGTCAAAAGGCAAAGGATATAGCAATTCTACGATATCTTCTTTTTCCCTCTTCCTCCTCCTCTTTCTTTTTTCTCTTCTTCTCTATCCCGTCCGGTTTTTGTATATCCGCTCCGGGTGACAGTTTAATTCCGACTCCCGACCTAAAAGGCGGCTTTGGACGGACTAATCCAGGCTAACTTTGTGAGCGGCTTAAATCTATGAAACGGACCACCCTCCTCTTCGGTTAACGGTCGGACCGTCCGGGACGGTTTGTCTTTCTAAATGTTGGTTAAAAGCTTTTAAATTATCTTTCTTACTATTTTATTTTACTTCTTATTTTTATTAAAATTTTATAAACATATTTTTCCAATTTTTTTAAAACCAACTTTTAAATTTTTTTCTCCCTTTCCTTTCCCTTCTATCAAACAAATCTTAAAAATGCCTGCATTGTTAAATTTAACCTAACACCATTATATATACATATAAAAAAAGAGTGCAGACTTTGCTATAAAATAGTAATGGTATTAGATTAGCTTTAACAATGTTGACACTTTTAAGTGTTCATTGGTATTTTCACATCTCCAAAAAATATATGATGACACCCGCACTTTTGTTGGAAGTTAATGAGCGTTTTTATTTGTTAAAGATATCACCAGGTAATATTTTATAAAATTAAATTTCTCAGATAATTTTATATAATTTTTAAATTGAGTAAAGGTGCTGATTTTAAAAATAACCACTCAATAGCACTATATATTCGGAAGTATTTTTTATGAGTAATTTTGTCTAAAATAAACTAACATGCGGTGATGATACCTCTTTACATTAAAAATGTCTACTCTTAATGTCAATTTTCCAACAATCAGCGTCAGTTTTTTGATAATTAGGAAGAATTTGCTTCCCTTTTACTTATGTGTTGAAATTGCTCTTTGAAAAACTTTTTAGTTACCTGAGTTCCAAAATGGCATTTTATGTTCTTAACATCCAAGATCTTTTACCCCAAAATAATAAATTCAGAGAGATAGGCCCAATCCATAGATTTTGTTTGAGTCCAACATATACCCAAGCCTAGTTTAGAATTCAGGGTTTTCTCTTTGATTTTGAGGTTTTGACCTCAACAGAAACTGATAAAAGAAGCCTCTTTGAGGGGAGAGCTGGTTTAACGGTTTCTGGCGGTGAGTGATACTTCACTGTCTCACTGGTCAGAGCAAGAAGCGTTGGAGAGATATAGAGAGTTCTTGAGGGATCAAAGCGCGAAGGGTCTGAGAGAAAGCAGGAGGGAAAAAGGGGAAATCGGAGTTCGAGGAAGCAGAAAAAGAAGATAGTTGCAGCTTCTCTAGACTCGTTTCGGCTCACTGAATACTGAGATTATCGGTTCGACCGAGTGAGGTAAGGTTCCCAAAAGCCCTTTCATGGCAAAATTTGTTAGTATTTGATTCACAACGAGATTGATGTAGCCAGCAAGATGCTTCTATCGTCATGTTTGGGTCACAGCCAAAACCAGCGTTACATTTTCAGTACGTTAAACTTTGTGCCCTATTATTTAGGAATGATACTGCTTTAATTGCCATGTTCGGGTTGCTTATCCAGCATGGCGGTCTTTGGTGCTGAAAAAAATGCAGATATATAAGCCGTTGATGTAAAAAGAACCAGCCAATTTTGAAAGGTTATTCAATAGTTGCTGTTGCTGCTTCCTTAGTTATTTCACCTGCGGTTTTTATATTCAGTAAGAATATACGAATGGAAGAACAAGATAGAAGCATGTGCAAAGAGACAAAACTATGTGAAGAATGCAAGTCCAACCCATCAAAATACAAATGTCCTGCTTGCTCCATACGTTCATGCAGTCTTGCTTGTGTAAAAGCGCACAAACAACGCAGCGGATGCACTGGCAAGAGGAATCAGACTCAATTTGTTCCTATTTCTCAGTTTGATGACAACCTCCTACTATCTGGTAACTTAAAAGTCAAACTCAAGGACCTTGTTGATTACGTAAGTGGAAAAATTTGCATGTATAGATCATTTGCTGCAATTGGCAGGCCTTTCCACTCTCAGTATTCAAGACGTCTTACATAAGTGATTCTTCTTAGTCATTTTCCATGTTATTACTTATTTTGGGTGTTTTTGTGCCTTCAACTTTTTTGTCTTGTGAATTTTTTGCCTACTCATTGACGTTTCATTAATGTGCATGGTAATAATTATGCTTCTATGTATTCTTAGAATCTCCTAATACGTGGATCTTATGTTTATTGTTATCCTTTTCTTTTGGAAATTTCTCAATGTAGACTATAATTTGCTGGAGGATATGAAGAGGGTAGCTGAATCTGCTCGAAGGATGAGACCTAAATTTGGTACGCATATTAGGTTGCCTTTTTGCCTTAAAAGCCTTCAAGACGCTGCTAGGAGCCGGAAAACTAAGATACAGTTTCTTCTTAGAGGGATGTCAAAAAGAGAGACTAATCAGTCTCGATATGACAACAGGTTATTATTGTTATGTAATGTAGTTAATAGTTATCTAATGTTTTCCTGAATGGCTATTTGGAGCTTAAATTATTTAGGCAGTTAAATTTTTTCTGATGTGGGAACTTCATAGTTTAACTCAAATACGAATCTATTTGTGCAACTCTCACAGGAAGAAGTTCATATCCTGGACAATTGAATGGCGTTTTCACCAAACAGATATTGTTTTAGTTGATCATGGGTGAGTCATGCCGCCAACTTCTTATGTTTTGATAGAGATGCTTCTCTGTTTACATTACTGTCTAATATAAGAGTCTGGAGAATACAATTTTTGAGAGGATATTATGCCTCATGATTTCCAGAGTCAATGAGAAGGCAAGCTTCGGCACTATTCTGGAGAAGCATCTTAAGCCTGGTCCTTGGTATCATCAATTAAGGAAATTCTGCGAAGAGGAGTTGGATTGCCTGAAGCTATTCATTCGAAAGAACCCAAAGGTTGTTTTTGTTGCCTCTTCTCTGGTTAAGTTTATTCGTTTGTGGTGGAGTGCTCATCACTAAATTACATGGTTAAACATTTTAAATCGTCATGTTTTTTTCTGTTGACTTTACTATAGGGAATACTGTTAAAATTATTATTATGTGGCTCATAAATTATTGCATGTATTAATTTTTGACATACACTTCTAGCTACCATCCATTCAGCTTATTTTCCTAGGATTGCTTGCTAACTATTTGGTACATAATAAAAGTATTATAATGATATTAGATCATTTTTATGATTGGATGATGAACCCTTTTTTATTTCACTTGTAACCATTTATCTTTGTTCATGTCAATACAGAGACCAGAGTCACCCTTTAAAGAGTTGGACATGAGAGCTCCAATTAGAAAGCAATTAGCAAATGTATTCATTTTGGAATTCCCTGTTATTCATGTTTTTCTGCCTTCTCACAACGTCAATTTTAAAGTTATCAAGCCTGTGAAGCCCACTACACATAAACCACTGCAAAAGGATTGTGATGACGCTCAAAGCCCAAAAGGTATACCATTCAGGGAGGAGGAGATAGAAGATGATAACAGCTCCCCAGATCCTCAGATATTTGATCTTTTTGAGCATCTAGATTCAGAATTAGCGCATCTGACACCTAGCCAAAACAAGAGTTCAGAGCAGGCACTAAACATTTCATCAGATAACCCTCTGCTTGAAGGAGACAAAGCCGGAAATCTTTCACATTCTTCCCTGAAAAGTGACGATCTAGATTTATCTGAAAATGTCCCTTTTGACTTAGATAGTCATTATATGGATATCTACTCTGATCTCATGTCTCTAATTAATCCTGAAGAATTTGTTCGTTATGGAAGTGAACATACCCATAAACCAGAAGTTGAGGGAAGAGATTTAGGCGGTGTGAGTGGAATATGTCCTTTGCCAGAGGAATTGGAGGAGGGGGAAATTGCAGAATGATTCAGGTCTATAGTTTCTCTCTACTGTGTAATGAGTAGTGGAAAGTTGTGTAAAGTATTGGAATGCCTATGCTTTTGGTTGTATCAAGCACGAGGGAAATGAATCTGATTTCATTTTCACTTTCTGGCCCATGAATCTGATTCCCATTATTTTTCAATATAGTTAAGCTTGAACGAATATGTTGGTTCATTTTTATAGTTTTTAAATATGTGAAGAAGTTTTGGCTGCCCCACTTTGGATGGGTGATTCAAGAAGAGCACTTGTCTCACTGTTTCATGTCACATTTTGGTGTCGGCTTTTCCTTTTTGTTTGCCCAGATTTTTATAGCTGGATTATACTGGAGTACTTCATAGATTGGCCCTTGCCATTTTATCAGAGAAATTGCAATTTGGTCATAAGAAATGAAATTTAGAATCGAACGGTCTCGTAAAATCACATAATTACAATAAAATTTCAGCTAACAATTTCATGTGCTTACAGATATTGTCATTAACAACTTTATGAGTTTTATTGACAATTCTGTGATTTTATTGCAATTATGCGATTTTGCGGGACCTTTGATCATAAATTCCCTCTATTAGGATCGAATTGCAATTTTCCCAATTTTATTATTAACACTTACATAGATTTATTTTATTTATAGATATAAGCTGAATTGAAGCCCTAAAGTTTTGGGAAAATTTCAGAAAAATACCTCTCCAAATTCAAAAACCCTAAAAATGATGTTAATATTTTAAAAAGATACTAAGGTACCATAGACTAAATTGGGTTTTTTCAAATTCGCTGACATGAACAGTGACCAGCATGAAGTAGCAAAAACCATTACTCTTCTTGTAAATCACATTACTTAAATAGCGAAAATCCAACATTATTCATGTCACGGGCACATTCATCTCTCTCCTCTATCAGATGAACAGTATCATTGTTGGATGAACAGTGCCGACAGAGGGGGAGAGAGAGAAAGTGATCAGCACCGACTTGCGAAAACCATTACTCAAATAGCGAAAGTCCACTACTATTCACATCAGCGAATTTTGAGGGGGGAGAGAGTGATCAACACGGACTAGCAAAATCCGTTACTCTTTTTACGAAAATCATCACTCAACTTGTGAAATCCACTACTCTTCACGTTAGCTAATTTAAAAAACCCAATTTGGTTCATGGTACCTTAGTGTCTTTTTTAAATATTAACATCCCTTTTAGGGTTTTTAAATTTGGGGAGGTATTTTTTTAGAATTGTTCCTAAAGTTTTCTTGTTATGAAGTAAAGTTAAATTTTTTTGAAAAATGCATTTGAATTTTGGAAAATATTGATCTATTATTCAAATAAAAAACGCAAGACAAAATTAGATGTTAGAAAATTGAAATTAAGCTATCATTTCTAAGGCCATTGTTAAATATATTTTTTTGTGTTAACAGAAGAAAATAATGTTGTGATGAAATTGTGTAACGTTTTTAATACAATTAACTGATATATTTAATAAGTTTAACCCTTAATTAAATTTAAAAAATATTGATAACTCTAATTAGTGGTAGCATTCCTAATGCGATTTTTTGAGGTTGAAACTTCCAACTTCACTTGAGGAAGTCTACTCAATTTTCACCTTAAATATATACTCCCTCCTATCCCCAATTTTTTTTTTAAAAAAAAGATTAAGAAATTTAAATAAATTATTTAAAAGTATTTATATGTACATTTTCCCATCCAAACTAATTAGTCTACTTATACTAGATTTATGTATATATCATGGTTATTAAAACCCCTGCAATATATAGATATGCGGAATTTGAATCGACGTCTTGCCTAGACATATATGACAGTTTTGAAACCCAATGTCATATATATGAGAACCATATATGATAGTTTTTAAACAACTGCCGTATATAAAGATACGGAATTTGAAGTGTCATACGTCCTTGACATATATCACAGTTTTTTTAAAAAAATGTCATATATACACAATATATATATGGTGGTTTTTTAAAAACCACAAGATATAATTAGAATATATATGAAGGGTTTTCGCCAAACAACCGCGATATATATTATATTTCACAATATTTTTAAAACAACCGTAATAAAAATGTCTTTAAAAACTAATCCCTCCAAACCCTATTTTCACTCTTTCAAACTTAGCAAACCTTTTGTCACGCTCTTGTGTCCGAACCTCCCACCACTTCCAGCATATCCACCTTAATTTTTCTATCTTTTGTTGCTGAAATAGTCGTAATTCTTCTTCTTCTTATATCTATTGCGATGGTCTACCTTGCAAACGCCCTAGTTGGCCGATATGTACGTAGATGGCGGATTATGGGCATATTGTATGGTATGTTCTTCAAAATTGTGCAAGTTTTGTGGTAAATCGCATAAAAGTAAAATCTTTATTTCCTTGAGTGTAGTTTATTATGAAAAACTAATAGTTTACTACTAAAATTTTGATGAATCTGTTGCGGGTTGTGTTATATGTACGTTTGTTGAAGCAGATAGAAGTTGATGCTTTAATTTATATATATGTGCTAGCTTTTCAATATGATATGGGTTTTGTACGTATAGGTTTGTGTTAGTCAATAAAAGAGAACTTTAATTTGTTCTCTAATTTTTCTTAATATAGCTAGCTAGTGTGTGTGTGTAAATATATATATATATATATTGTTTTGTAGTAATCGATCGTCATCATTTTGTTTTGCAATCCATTTAGTTAGCTCCTAGGATGAATTTTCTACCCTTTCAAGATCAATGTCCTACTATTTCATATAGTTTAATTTGTTATAATTAATTCATATTTTGTCATAGAATATATATAATCATCCATATATGCATAAATTATAAATGCACAAAAGATGATTATATAATATATGTATCTATATGTCATAATATTATATTATATAATATGACAAATTAAATAAAATCATAAATATGTGGACATTGATCTTTAGAGGGCATAAGATTATCCAAGGGGCTAAATATAAATAGATTGTAAAATAAAATGATGATGATCGATCATGTAAAACAGAAAAGGATATACTTGGCAATTGTTTGGATAAAACTGTAAAAACTATTATATATATGTTACTTTTACATGACGTTTTTTACTGAAAAAACTGCCATATGTAGTGAAAAATATCTGACGGTTTTTGAAACTTCATATATTATATGACATTAAAATAAACAACCGTCAAATATAGACAATTTTGTAGTAGTATATATTGATATATAATCTAATGATACACAATACATGCTATGATTAAATAATATATTCGGTTTCCCCAACATCTCCACACAAAATAAATAAATAAGTGAGTCCTATTTAGGACTGGAGGGAATATAAAATATATTTAGGGAGTTGATATTAATCCTAATTTACCTCTATTGATACTCCATCAACAATAATCAAGGATGAGAGATAATTAGGGAATTAAAGAAAATGATTAGAGTATTTTAGAAAATACATGTTATATTAACTATCTCAACCAACTTCCTTAACCCAATCAAAT
>JBAGKO010000001.1:1400560-1412059 GCA_037177275.1 Acacia concinna | reverse complement strand
CCCTGATCTGACGCCAAATTAACATGGTTTTCTTGAGTATTTTCCTACTAAATTGCACACTTTTACACTCATTATGCATTGTAATTATAGCTTTTGGATTACATGGGTTTATGCATTGCATTTTGCTGTTTTAGGGATAAAAAGGGTTAATTTCTTCTCTTTATTTGTAAATTACTTGTTTGGTCTTTACACATCTTGCTATTGGGATTTTCAGGCAATTGGAGAAGGACTTAAAAGCCCAAGATAGCACAAGGATAGAGGTACCAGAGATCGAAGGCCCAAACACATGGAGAATAGTCTTTTAAGGCTTGAGGTCACAACTTAGACCTGTTAGGTCGCGACCTATGGAAGTTTAATGAAACTATGCATTTTGGGAAGCAAAATTAGAATAGGAAACCTTCTAGAAAGCCAAGTCACAACTTGTAAACCATTAGGTCGTGACCTACATGCGTGATTCGCAAGAAATAGGGTTTCTGAAGAGACTATATAAGGAGGAGGCTACCATCATTCAAAACACACCCCAGACTTGTGAGTTTTCACATATGGCAGCCGTCAAAGCCTTCTCTCAACCCTTTTCTTAAACCCTAGCCTCCATCCATCCAAAAAACCCATCAAATTCCTCACCAATCTCCACCATCTCTCATGGAGTCACAGATCAAACGTGGTAGCGGGAGATCTACAGCCATGAGAGGCTAAAGTCCTAGCCTCTCGGTGATAGGAAGCAAAGCTTGAGCTCAAAGGAATAATAAGGGGAGTTGTATTTTAATGTCTTTCTTTTCATCTCTAGTAGGATTTCCTAGGTTTAGGAGTTTTACTTTGAATTTAAGAAAGTTTTGAATTACGGTTGTAATTCATTTTTTATGCATTTGGGTTGATGATGGATAATTTAGCTAATTTTAATATCTAAGTTTTAGACTTCTTTTTGCATGAAAGTTTATTTATCATGGTTGTGATTGAATTAACTGCTCATGCATCATCTCAGATTGTTGGTTGACAATTTGAGATCATTCACCATCTTTCTTTGTGTACTTTAAGGGGTTTAAACAATGTTTTAATTGAAGTTGATTAACCTAGGGTCCTAGGATAATTTTCATTAATTAAATCATTGGACCTAAGCGGTCGCTTGGGGTTTTTAATTAAGCCTTAGAGATTTTACACTCCTAATATCTTTTGAGAGAGTGAGGATAGCCGAGCGAACATCATCGAGAGACTATTTTATCATAAAGTTTTCATCCAAATCCATCTTTCTATTCCTAAAATTTTCAAAAAAAAAAATATTTTCCTTTTTATTTTCTTTATTTAATTTGCACCAAAAACCCCCTTTAATTCAATAGTTTGAAAATTAGTTTCTAGGAATTCTAATTAGCGCTCCTCAAGAAGAACGATTGGTTGCCCCTATACTACATTATTGTGGTGCAATCATTCTAATAGATTGATTCAGGTGACAATTTCGGTCCAATCAAGGAGACAGATGTGCATAGGACAAAACAATTGACAAAGGATACTTACATGAAGATGAAGACATAGAAACAAATGATGCTGAATGCAACAAGGAACAATGATAATCAATGAGATAAGAGGGTTGCTTGTGTGGCCTTGTGGAACGTTGGAGAGAAATAGGAGAAGAGGCAAAATCATTGGAAGGAATAAAAGGATCAAAATGTGAAGAAGAAGGAGGAGAATGATTATTTATAGAAGGAGATGATAAGGAATTTGAAGAAGTAGAAATAGAAGAAGAAGACAAGGGAGAAGGGGTTGAAGAAAAAAATAAGTCATCATGATCAAGAGAAGGAAAAATATGAGAAGTAGGTAAGTTTGAAAATTTTGAATAAGGAGAAGAAAAAAATTGGAATATGGAATATGGATTCATAAAAAATTACATGTCTTGAAACAAAAATATGATGAGTATGAGGATCAAGTAAAATATATTCTTTGGTGCCAGATTTATAACCAAGAAATGCACATTTATAGGCCATAACATCAAAGTTTGTTCTATTGGTAGAAGATGTACAAGCAAAACAAAGAGAATAAAAAACCTTTAAACTAGCATAATCAAGGGAAGTCTGATAAAGAGAGTGGTAAGGTGAAATATTTTTTAAAGCTGGATAGGGCCATTAAATTAAGGGCAAATGAGATTGAAACATTAAATCCTGAGCAACGTGTAAAATGTGTTGATGCATACATTCTACAACACTATTTTGCTCATGAGTTTCAATGCAAGAAGTTTGATAGAAAATGCCTTTTGAAGAAAATAAATCAATCATTTGAAATTCCTTCCCATTGTCAGTGCGAATAGCTTTAACCTTTTGATTAAATTGATTTTTAAGATGAAGAATTAATGACTATAAAGAAACTCGAGCTTCATATTTCAATTTCAAAGGGTAAACACAAGTAAAGCATGAAAAATCGTCAACCACTGTTAGAAAATAACAATGGCCTTGAGTTGAAGAAACTTTATAGGGACCCTAAATGTTAACATGCAATAACTGAAGACAAGAGCCGGTTTTTGAAATACTAGTAGGAAAAAGAATTTTTCTTTGTTTTGCATAGTGACGTACATCACAAACAACACCATAATTTTTACATGATATGAAAGAAAATTGTTGTTTCAGAACATTCAGGACATTACAAGAAAGATGCCAAAGTCAAAAATGCCACAACAAAAATTGAGTATTTGAAGTACATGAAGAATCAGAAACATTGCCAACACAAGCTTTTGTAAAACAGTGATTATTCAATCTATATAGTCCTTAAAAAAATTCAGTTGTACCAATTGTTTTCCATATCTTCAATTCTTGTATGAGACATTAAGAAGACAAGAAAACAAGGCGACATGGTATTTTAGATGTTAGTTGAGAGATAGAAATGATGTTGAAATGGAACTTTGGAATGTATAAGACATTAGAGAGAACAATATCTGAATTGATTTAGACAATATCAGAGATATTAGCTATGACAACAGAATTAGCAGGCAATGTTACTTTAATATGTGAAATCTTAGAATATGATGTGAATACATGTAACAAAGAACATACATGAACAGTTTCACCACTGTGTATAATCCAAGAATTAAAAGAATCAAATGTTAAAGTAGCATATATACCTGAATTAGCAGCATTTGGCATTAAGGAAAGAGAAGAGATCTGATTGACACAAGAAGAAGCAGGAACATGTGAAACAAGAACCGAAGCAGATATGTCATTAGAAGTATGTGAAGCAATGTTAGGTTTAGATTGCAATAGAGCAATTATTTGAGTAAATTGGTCCTGATTAATAGAATTATTGGCCACAGTTGGTGTTGAAGACAACACACCGTTATAAGGTACATAAGAAGTTACCATGTTGACTGAACCTTCGTTGCGATTCTTAAAGCCAAGGGGATAACTGTGTGTCTTATAACATGTTTCAACAGTGTGCCTTGGCTTACTATAGTAGGTACACATTTTTCCATTGTTATTAAGCTTCCATTGTGTACTTGGTTGAGACGATGTGCTAGTACAAGCAAGTTGGATAGAATTTGCTATCAATCCTGGCTTAAGATTGCCATTAAGCTCCCTTTCTTGTTGAATCACTAAGAAAAATGCCTTGTTGATGGATGGAAGTGGTTCCATCAACATTATTTAAGATCAAATTTTGGAGAACGTTCGTTCAAGACTTTAAGAAATCAAATCATGTAATCTTGTTGGAAATACTCTTTAGCAGAACAAGAGCAATCGGTGATATGATGATAGTTGAACAATTCTCCCATATGTTCTTGATGTGAGTGAAATACTCAGTGACTGATAGATCGCCTTGCCAAAATTGGTATAGCTCGTCTTGTAGCTTGGCAACCCTAAATGCATCACCATGGCTAAATTGCTCATGGAGATCATTCCAAACATCCACCGCTCGGTTTAACTAGATGACACTTTGCGCAATCAAAGGAGAAATAGACCGAGTCAGCCATGTGAGTACCATTGTGTTACAACGCTACTAGACAGCAAACATGGCATCATGTTTTTTTGGAATCTAAGGAGGACCATCCACAAATTGATGTTTATTTTTTCTCATAAGAGCAACCATCATTACATGAGCCCAATTGTGATAGTTGGCTCCAGTAAGAGGTGGAGATACAAGGACGGGCACATGATTTTCTTTCAAATGTAAATAGAAGCAGCTTCCTAGGTCTTGAACAATTGAAGAAAACTCTAAAGAGCTCATTGCCATAGATCACAATTGAATGGTCATTGTTGAAGCAGATGAATGGCAGAGGAAAAAAAATCTCATTCAACTGAGAGAGAAAACACAGTCAAGAAGGAGAAATAAGAGGGTAAAGTAAGAAAGAGAAAGCATTTTTAGATAAGAGTTAGAGAGTGCTCTGATACCATATTTAATTTTGAGAGGGAATAATTGAATAATATGATTCATTGATTTATTCAATTTGTATAAAGTGCTTATATATATGTACTATCATTCAATAACAATACATGAGTTGGCTATAATTATTTATAAGTTCGTTCTAACAAACTAACTATCAAATGTATATGATTAGAAAAATCTAGATATTAACACTGTTATGGGATGTCATTGTTCCTGGCATTGTTGCTTAGGAATTATATGGCATGGTTGATGGTAAGAAGTGGATTGTGTGTAATTTGGGAGTTTGAGAGACGTTGTTACATACTGATTGGAGTGTATGGTTTATAGTGATAATGCAGACAACTCTGGTTAAATAGAAATGCTGGCATCTTTAATGTTCAAATAGTAGGCACTCAACAAGTTATTGCACAATTTAGAGAGTGAGTACAATACTTAGATATAAACTTTTGTGTAGTACAGTTGGAAAAGTAGAGACAAGTAATGGTAACCACTGCTTGTGGGATGTGTTAAGTGTTGGCGCCATCTCTTAAATTCTCATGTAACTCAAAGTCTTCCAACTCCTTGCTAGTGCTTTGCAAGTCCAGTTGACATCAACACTTATAAAGAAAATAAATAATTTGAGTCGTGTCAAAGACACTATCTTTAAGAGCTATTCTGTAACTATCGACTGATAAGAAGCAACACTCCCCATGATAGAACGAATCATTCCTGTAAGAATAGGGTGAACAGAACAACAAAATGTAATATAACTCAATAGGCAAAGAAAGCATGAAGAGGAGAAAGATAAGACCTTAGGAACTCAAGAACTTGAGCAGTTTTTTTTAAAACTTTTGACTGGAAGCACCTTCTATAGGCAACAAACCATTTCATTAGTGAGAACAAAATAATCACGTTAAAGTGATTAAATTCATGGTTTCATAGGTTTCTCACCTTGCAAACATTAACTTTGGCATTTCTAAACGTTGGTAGTTAAATCTTATTATCAACATATTGCTGACACGTTTAAAGCAATGAAAACCCATTAAAGAATTTACAACCATTATTGTGAAACCTTAAAACAATAGATTTAATAGAACAACAGCCATAAAGCTTATTCATGTTCCAAAGTGCAGATTCCACAAATAAAGGTTGACAACCATAAGTATTAAATATGGCATCAATATTTCACACTTAAAGACTAAGCAATTTTGATGTTTAATGGTAAGCATTTTTGTTGGAAAAAATGATTTTGTATATATGCAAAAACGCCTTCAATAAAAAAAGGTGTCCAGTCCATGTATAACTCGCATACAGGGGAAATTGCTAGATTTCCATGTGGCTTATTGTTATGCGAGTTCATTTCTCCTCTTAATCTATTTATTAGTCCAAGATCACACATTGCTTGGACTTCCACAGTCACAAATACTATGGGACTTGTTTCTTGTGACACACTCGCTCATTATTTCCAACAATCCCCAACATGTGTCAAAAGGAATGCCTTTAGCTGAGTTACTCTTATGGATATAACCATTGTATCCAATGGTCCTTTAGACTATGAATTAGACCTAGACTAATAACATTTGGCACATAGAGATGTCAGTGGTCTTGTGGACTATGAACTCACAACTCTTAGGCATATACCAGATGCATTAATAATAAGATTATACCCTACATTTCGTTGTTAACGAGGTTCTGCACATTAAACAGATGCACCTACTTGGTGCATAACAAATGCTCTAGAGGAGTGGCCCCACTCCATATTCATAGAGGCGATTTCATGAAATGTACCTACAATGAGCACATCATCCTATAAGATTATGAAATCATTAGGAGCTTTGCTAATCCTCACCATAATGCATTTTAGCACATTCTCATGCCATAAGAAGGGACAAATAATTTATTTTAGTGTTAGCAAAACTAACAAACAACTTGTTCTTACCCATTGAACCTCCTTCATGGGATCACTAATCACAGAGGTTAGGTTGTCCTCGCTGTTAATTTCAAGTTGGCTCTACTCCCATTCTTGTCAGCTACTTTATAATTCTTCCTGGGATTTTATTAACGGATTCGTAGGTCATTTTTGACCTCTCAAAAACATCGATTGAGATAATTCCATAATTCTCAAGTGCTTTTTCACAATTTATCTCGAATGAGTTCCACATACATCATTGTTTTTTTACAATGACTATTGCCATTTGGCAATCTCAATTCATTGACACCAAGTGCCAGTTTCATACCAAAATTTTTGCTAAGTTTTCAATTGTAGCTATCTTCAGAGTAATAAACTCTGGCTCACATGATATTTTAATTGTGGTTGCTTATGAATTTTCTCATATATCACAATACAGCGGGAATCCACCATTTATGATACTAACATTTATGGTATTCCTTAAATATTTTATTTCCACATATTTATATATATATGGTCAATCTCTATATAGCAAAAGCTACCTCATGAGGGTTAACATATTTTAATGCAACAAATTCTCAACAATTTGCACATACCCAAATTGAGCTAAAAATCACTTCAAAATTGTGTCAGAATCATATGGAATATTCACAATGGTTCTAAAAAAAACCAAACTCTAAAAATGTTTCTCAATATTATATATAATCACTATTCATTTATGATTTTAACATCTAAACTCATATTCGCTTTACACATGCTTTCATATTAAATCATGTAGCAATATGACACTATAATTATCCACTTCATTACAACTCAATACTCATAATAATTATACATACTTATACCCAGATAAATATGCATCCATAAAAATTTAAAAACACATTTATTTCTACAATAGATAAATAATTCAATTTTCTTGTTACCATTGTAAGCATGTTTCAAGCTACAAAAAAAAAAGACAAATAATGAAGCTTTTACACAATTTTAAATCACAACTTGATATTTATCAAATTATGAGGCTAGTAATAATTTTATAACTTTAAAATTTATAAGGTACCCCACACGAATTAGGCACTCCCACACTTTCAAATATCTCATCTATATGTTAAAGTATTTTCCCACATTATCAATAATAATTCTAATTAAATTATAATTTCCGCATAATACTATGACACTGCACAAGATCATAACCATACATATTTTTTAAATAATATATTATTTTAAAATCCAAACTTCAATGTTCAACGGAAGTCTGAATCAATGTATTTATTTAATATTGAGAAGAACCTCACAAAATCAGGAGAATATCCACCTCTTAATAGATATTAATTAGCTGGCATTATATTTGTGCGCTTTTAGGAAATTATTGTGAGACCTTGATTAAGGAGGTTACATATTGTAAAACTAAATTAATATAATCATTAAATAAGAGTGGTAAATCATCCAATGTAAATAATAGACCACCAATTGGTGGAAATAAAGTTAATCATCATTCACTTAATTTTTAACATTTATTTATTTCTAATAATATACAATCCCCAAAGGGTGTTTCCACGCAGTTGACTTGCAAATGATTTAGGACAATATGTATTCTAATAAATTCTTGTAATAAAAACTTCCTTTTCATTCCGGAAGAGGGGAAAAAACCTCATCAAGAGTATAAACAAGCCACATGTAATCACAAATAGACATAAATGGCATTATTTATAAAAGCTAATTTAGTGATTATATTAATCACATTAGAATATAAATGCCATTAAGCTGGGTTTAAAATCGTTTAAACTTTTCCAACTTTCAGCTTTTGCTGAGCCATGTTTTCTTAGGATTACCAGACACTAATTTACACACATACAAATTCTTGTACCAACTTCTAACATGAATAGGTCAGAGACAATTTTAGCCTTTCTGTTTCAAGAAACCATCAATGCTAAAAGACTCCTCATGAACCGAGATAATTACCTGTCATGAATTTCAGCAACTCCTCTAGAACAAGTTTTCTAGAAATACAACGTATCTTCTACAAATCAAAACTCCAAATATTACCTTATCGCAGCAACACATGGGCTAAAAGTGGCACATGTAGGCTGGAGACTGGAGTGAATCTGGTTAGATGGCAACATGAAGATGAATCATTAATTACAATAATCATGACTTGCATCTTTACCTCATGCCCTATACTACAGATCGTCAGATCCACTACACCAATTTACACACTGAATTTCATTGGGTCATATCTACCACCATTTAAGATCACCACATTAGGTGATTGTATCCGGGTAGCACTGTATTATAACTCAATTCTCATATCCTCATTGGCTGCAACAATTGCCAAATGAATCATGCCCCGTCGTCTCAATCTTGCTATAGAGATGATGAGAAACCCATTCCGACCAGCTTCTTTGTACCAAGGTCTCAAAAAAAATTTCTGGAATGAGTCATTGACAAAACATGAGATTGGAATAAATATTTTTAGACAAAACGAGAATACCAAAATTAAACCATAAATCAAAATAAAGTTCAGAGATCTCCTTGTTTAATAACTCTGCTGTTGATGAGTACTAAAATAATTGATGCAAGTAACAGCTCTTAAGATGTTGGCGTCATCTCTTAAATTCTCATGTAACTTAGAAAGTCTTCCAACTCCTCTGCTGATAAGAAGCAACACTTCTTAAGGTAAAACGGATCCTTCCTATAAGAATAGGGTGAACAGAACAACAAAATGTAATACAACTCAGTAGATGAATAAATCATCGAAGAGGAGAAAGAGAAGAACTCAGAAACTCAAGAACTTTAGCAGTTTTTTTTTGAAACTTCTGATTGGAAGCACCTTCTATAGGCAACAAACCATTTCACTGGTGAGAACAAAATAATCATGTTAAAGTGATTAAATTCACGGTCTCATAGGTTTCTCACCTTGCAGACATTAACTTTGTCATTTCTAAATGTTGGTAGTTAAATCCCATTATCAACATATTGCTGACACATTTAAATCAATTAAAACCCATCAAAGAATTTACAACCATTAATGTGAAACCTTAAAACAATAAATTTAATTCACAGAACAACAGCAATAAAGCTTATTCATGTTCCAAAGTGCAGATTCCGCAAATAAAGGTTGACAACCATTAGTATTAAATATGGCGTCAATATTTCACAATTAAAGGCTAAGCAATTTTGATGTTTAACCGTAAGCATTTTTGTTGGAAAAAATGTTTTTGTATATCTGCAAAAATGTATTCAATAAAAAAGGAGTCCAGTCCATGTATAACTCGCACACATGGGAAATTGCCGGATTTCCATGTGACTCATTGTTATGTAAGTTCATTCCTCTTCTTAATCTATTTATTCGCCCAAGATCACATAATACTTGGACTCCCACAATCACAAATATTATGAAACTTGTTCATTGGGACACACCCACTTATTATTTCCAACATTAAGTTTAATGTTGACGGAGCTTGTGGTGGCAGTAACTTCGCTGCTTGTGGCGGTCTTGCAAGAGACCACAATGGTAATTTTCTTAGTGGGTTTCAATTTATTATAGGAAGTGGTAGTGGCCTGAAAGCGGAGGCATGGGCTGTGATATGGGGTTTGAGCTATATAAACTAAACATTGTCATAAAAAAAATTATGGCTAAAAAAAAATAAAATAAAAAAGAAAAGAAAGGAGAAAAAGGAAGAGAGAAACTAAAAATCCATGTTGATCTTTATATCCCCAAGCTTTAATCTACTTCCATCAAATTATAAGTTCTTGTTGTTGCCTTCACCAACCTAAAAAAAAAATACAACACGCCTTTTTTCGTGGGGACGCCCATATAGACAGACATATTGCTTGAATCCATGTGCGTCCCTGCCTTTCTCTGATGCTTCTTTTATTTATCATTATTTTTTATACAATATATCATCAGTTATAATAGATATATTCATCCCTTCACCAACGTTACGATGCATGCAGATCCGATAGCTAGTTTGATTCTTGTCCGCTACATCTCCGAGTGATTCCTTCTGATTTTCTTATTTTGATCTCATTATATAAAATTATGTAATATAATAGACTCCCTCCAGTCCTAATTATAATTTTGATCTCATTATAATTAACTTTTTTTAGAGAGATTAATGATATTAATTAAATTAATTAAGGGAAGTTATAATTAAGGGAAATTACAAATCTAGGAATCAATGTGGTGTTTAATTATAGTTAAGGGAGTGTTAACAGGGGTAGTTTGAAAAAAAAGTAGTTAAATATGAGAGATAAAGTGGATATGAGTCTTATATTTAAAATTAAATTAAATTTCTAATTAGATCTTATAATTAGGATCGGAGGGGTAATTCTTTTATGCCCTAGAGTGATATGCTTCTTGCTTTTTCTATATTTTCTTCTCTCTTAGACCATATAATATCTCCTGTAAAATAAATTAAAATATGAGTATATTTTATATCAAAATATCCTTTTATCCTGCAATTAATTGAGTGATAGAAAAATATATAAAATATAATTAAATAGGTATAAGATATTAACAAATTTATACAAATATATCTCAAAATCTACACTTATTTAATCTTAGAATATATACTTATCAAGAACTCAAGACATAGTTGACCTATCTAGGTTAAAAATCCAGGATTTATACAATTATGCATATCTTAATTACTACTTCTTCACATTTTACTCTTGTTATGTTCAGACTAAGTGAACGTGTGTAAAATTAGTATTCAATCCAATTATAAATATTGTATTCTTATAA
The DNA here is from genome assembly GCA_037177275.1 of Acacia concinna. Taxonomy (NCBI): domain Eukaryota; kingdom Viridiplantae; phylum Streptophyta; class Magnoliopsida; order Fabales; family Fabaceae; genus Acacia; species Acacia concinna. The sequence continues at coordinate 1,401,068 of JBAGKO010000001.1, read as the reverse complement.
GAATACTATTTTATTGATCACTTTATTATTTGATACGCGAATCCAATACTATAGTTTATGAACCTCGCAATATAATTTTTTACGCGACAAAGCTAAGTACATTTTTATTCTATCACATAAAATGATAAAACTCAAATTAAGTCACAACTCGATACATGAAGACAACTAAGACTTCAATGTTTAGACACGCAAAAACCCTGTAGAGACAACCATTATTTAATTGTTGAATACAGTAATAAGAACCGATCAACGAAGAAGAATTTCAGGTATACATACTAGGGGTGTTCATGAAGCCCAGTATGCCCGCCCAAGCCCATCTAAAAATTGCTCAGCCCAGCCCAAAAATAATATGCCCAAAAAAAATTGGGCACAATCGGGCTGGGCATTTTTGCGGGCAGGGCTGGGCATCGGGCAAGATATGCTGCCCAGCCCATTTAGCCTTGCCCAGTATATATATAATTTATGTAATTTTTTATATAATTAGATTAATTATATTATATGCAAATAT
>JBAGKO010000001.1:1387046-1398304 GCA_037177275.1 Acacia concinna | reverse complement strand
TCCGCGGGGCCTTATAGTACAAATGCATTTACAATTACAGTTGCAACCCAAAAGAGTTGCAGGATTCACAAGGAAGAACAAAACTAAAAATTTTAGGTCCATAACCTTAAAGCTATAACTTACAGGAACAACAACTCCGATTCAGTTTATAACTAATCTACAATTATTTCAAGTATTTCAGTAAGTTTAGGTCTTCTGTATCTCCTGAGAAGCAAAGAAGAGCACACAACACTTACAGATGAGAGAGCCATGCATGTGCCAGCGACCCATGGAGGCAGCTTGATCCCAAGTGAAGGATAAAGAGCCCCAGCAGCAACTGGTATGGCAACCACGTTGTAGGCCATTGCGAAGAAATAATTCAATCGAATACGAGAAAAGGTAGTTCTAGAGAGATCAATGGCTGTGATTACATCTTCCAAATTGCTTCTCATCAACACATAATCAGCAGCTTCTATCGCAATATCGGTCCCAGCCCCAATGGCGATACCAACATCTGCGGCAGCTAATGCAGGAGAGTCATTGATACCATCACCCACCATTGCAACAACACTTCCATCTTTCTGGAATGAACGAACAACATCAGCCTTTCCTGCAGGCAGAACCTCAGCCCTAACATCTTGAATGCCAACCTGTCACAGCATAATTTTCATCATGAGTGTGACAAAAACCAATTAATGTGTCCAATAAAATTCTTCTTGTGGTGTGTTGCATATAACCAGCGATTCTGCTTCAATAGATTGCTTAGAAAGTGATATGATGAAAGGATTAACTCAGTCCTTTTACTTGAAATTAACAAGAGAGCTCAACAATCCAGTAATTAGTGATTGGAAAATTACAATCTATTATATCAGAATAATCTTTTAACAGCCAACCAAAAATGAAAACAGTTACAGACCTCCTTGGCAACAGCTTGAGCTGTTCTCCAGTTATCTCCTGTAACCATAATAGGTCTGACACCCATTTTCTTGAGGCCCTCAATAACCACAGAAGCCTCTCTCTTCAGTGGGTCTGCAACCCCTATAACTCCAGTTAGCTCATCACCATATGCAACCAAAATCCCTGTCTTTGCATTTTCTTCCAGCTCGACCACAAAATTTTCCACTTCAGTAGGAATTTCTATGCCACTTTCCTCCATTAGTTTCCTGTTACCAACCTGTGCGAGACATGTGGCACATGATAAACAACTGTTGGAAACTTATGAAACACCAGAGTATTTATAGAGAAAGTGATAGTTTTATCACAAGTTCAAGACTCTACCAGTATACGCTTCCTGTCTATGAAACACTGAACACCTCTTCCTGGAAGAGCCAAGAAATCAGAGACATCATAAAGCCACCCAGACTTCAAATCATTGGCATCATCTTTGATACCAGTAGTTGCAGAGGATTCGTCAAAGAAATGAAAATGACGAGCATATGCTACTATGGCTTTAGCCAGTGGATGTTCACTGCTAGCCTGAAGGCAAAAGGGGATTAAAACAAGTTATTATTAATTCGCTTGATTTGCCTCACCAGATAGAAAGTTGAAAAGTGCTAGCAACCAAAATAAATAGTCAGAAATTTTTCATTCCAAAAACAATACTGGAGAAGTTGTATATGCCAAGGGTAAGAAAGGAGAAGGATACAAAATTAATCTTATAAATGTCCCCTCTATCACTTCAAAGAAACTAAACCTACCTCAGCAGAAGCCACCAATTTTAGAAACTCCCCACGATCCATTCCTGTGAACACCTTGGCAGTGGTGAAGCTGGCTTTTCCTTGAGTTAAAGTGCCAGTTTTATCAAAAATCACGCACTTCACCATCTGAGCCCTTTCCAAGGCATCTCCTCCTTTGATCAACACCCCATTGTTAGCCCCAACCCCTGTAGCTACCATGACTGCTGTTGGCGTTGCCAAGCCCAATGCACAGGGACATGCAATCACCACTACAGATATTGAGAACATAAGGGCAAGAACAAAATGATTTCCATTTTCAGGCAACCATTCTTCCGGGTAAGCTCCAAGAGTCCCAGCGATATACCTTCAAGCCATCATACAAATTTATTAGCCAAAAAAAACGAGGATAGACATTTTAATTACATGACAGAGTTAACTATATTAATATGCCTAAAACTAGTCAGTGTGGTCTTACCAACTCGAAAAAGTCAATAGAGCCAAGGCAACAACTGTGGGAACAAATATACTTGCTACCTGCCAGTCCAAACTCCAAAGAATTACAAGAGTTTATACATAAAAATTTTTTGTATCTAATATTACTCAAGAGTACTCTTTATTAATATATGAAGTCCACTTAAAAAAATTATTAGCATAGAAGCTGTAACCCCTTCAAGTCTAAACTTCATACAAGTGAATTCACATACTCCAATTTTAAGAATGATTTATAGAACAAACTTAGTGATGGGTAGTCAAAAACCTCCAAAATTTTGATCTATTTCTACAAGCTTCACTCAAGCTACCAGAAGAACCTTGGACACTGCCTCCTAGCTACTTGCTAATCTTTAATTAGCTGAGTTATGCCATGGTCCCAAAACTTAGCATCGCAACACAATAATAAGATGAAGCAACAATTATGATACGCTTTTCCCCTATCACCACCAAGTCATATCATCCCTCTCATGTGAACCCAGGAAATGTAAGTTATAATCGTAACTAACTTAGGATTGACATTGTCATGATCTGTATTGTTATTTTTAAATAAATGCAACTGGGTGAGATAATAGAAAAGCTTAAACAGTTAAAATGTCTGTAAAGTATTACAAAATCCCCCAAACCACAGGCTGACGTTGGAACCAAAAGACCTAAGTGGGCCAAAATTAATGGACCAACTGGTTGTAATGTCATTATCATAAATAAATATCTTAAATGCAAATTCCGTCAATGCTTCAAGAGAATTCACATCATCAACTTAGTTGTCAAACAGTAGAGCGAGTAGAATTATGAAACTATTCAGAACTGATGCACAAGCTAACGGTTTATATGCCATAAACAAGGAAAAATACATCATTCAATCTAACCATAATAGTTCCTAAAGAGTGGCGCAGTCAAACACAGCCATGACAAGAATACTTACATAATCAGCAAATTTCTGAATGGGGGCCTTGGACATCTGAGCTGTCTCAACCAAGCTAATTATCTGACTCAAGACTGCATCAGATCCGACTTTAGTAGCTTCAACGAGAAGGATGCCATGTAAATTTATTGTACCTCCAATAACAGTTGCGTTCACCTCCTTCAAAACAGGAATAGATTCACCAGTTACCATGCTCTCATTTACGTAACTTGAGCCCCATGTAACAATGCCATCAGTGGGAACCCTTGCACCAGGGAGGACTTTTAATGTGTCACCAGGTTGAATGAGCAAAGAGTCTAATTCTCTCTCTTCAATAGATCTTCCACCTAGAGGAGGAAAATACAAAACAAAACGAAAAATGAACAAAACATCCTCAAGTTTTAATTTGACACTAAAATCTTCAACATGATGTATAATACAACTATTTAATAGTTTACACCTCAGACATAAAATAAAACTCCACAGATGTTTCAAGTCTGAACTCTATTTTCTTAAGAAAATAATGCACAGAAACAGACAATATATACCTTTATCTTTAACAACCAATAAAGCTGTTGCAGGAGCAAGTTCTACTAACTTCTTGATGGCATCTGATGTCTTTCCTTTGGCGAGGCATTCCAAGTACTTACCCAACAATACAAATGTTATAAGCATGGCACTGGTCTCAAAATATGTTGGAGACCAAAATCCAGTTAGAGCGCCATACAGTAGAGCACAAACAGAGTACACATAAGATGCTGTAGTTCCCAATGCAACCAAGACATCCATGTTAGTTGAACCATTTCTGAGTGCTCGGCCAGCTGCAATGTAGAAGCGCTTCCCAATTACAAATTGAATCACGCTCACCAGGGCCCACTTCAACCAATCACCCATGAGGAAAGGTCCACATCTCCAAAGTAATAATGAATAAATCATGGGTATATGGGGGCAAACTACACGCATGAAGAACAGAGGAATCTGATACAGACGCATGAGCCAAAAAACACTTCACAAGATCAATATATGTGCTTGTACAAGAGAAAGATAACACAGTGAGACTCTGTATATATGAAACTTGTGGCCAATACTAACACAATCTATAGTTTCTCACGGGACTGACAAATGCAGGCTCTCAAGGAATAATTATTTCATCATTATTAACTTAAAGCCTGACATTAACACAGCTATATATATTCTCTATCCCATTTTTCTCTACCCTTCCAATTTCATATACAGTCCTTCCAAGGTTCCATATGAAAGAATAAAGAAGCATACCTATTCTCATTTTTCATGCACGTATTATGTGTAAATGTTCAATCAGTATGATTATACCATTTAACAAGTATTTTGAAACAAAATTAAGGAGATAAGTAAAGGCAGTAAGCAATTGGAAAGGTGATACAAAATAAATGAATTAAACTGACAAAAAATTATACATGCACAAATATTGTTAATTGAGTTTTAAACATGGAATGAAAAAACACTCGCACGAAAAAAATTATGCATGCGTAAATATTGTTAATTTAGTTTTAAACATGGAATGAAGAAACACTCACACTAAGAGATAGGCTGGATATAAAAAGCCAAAACATAGCTGATGACTCTTCAACATCTTTGGAAGCTAGTCTTGTATATGGGCTTCTAACGTGTAATTTAAACTTGCCATTGCTTTCCCTTTCAATCTCATCAACTAAAGATCTAGAGCTGAAAACTTCAGGATCAAAAAGAACCACCAGTTCACTTGCAATCTGGTCAAAACGAAAATGCCTTACTCCTTTCATGTTGCTGAGAACACCTTCTAAGACTTGTGCATCAATCAGGCTGTATACACCAACAACTGATAAAGTTATTTTATCCTGCTCACTGCTCTGTACAAATGATCCTTCAAAACCAGCATCTTCAATTGCACTGATTATATCATCTTTATTAATTACATGAGGATCATATTCAACTTCCCCTAATGAAGTAGCCAAAGCAACCACAGCCCTTTTGACCCCTGAAAGATTTCTTAAAATACCTTCAACAGAATTTACACAGGCTGCACATGTCATACCACCAATTGTGAACTGTCCGACCAAGGTTCCATGCGATTTTTCCCTGAGTGAATCAACACTGGGTTCAGGTAACATCTCTGCGTCAAACCCTGCATCTTCAATCGCATTTTTAATATCTACATCCTGTTTTAAGACAAATTTCACAAGGTTCAATAATTTTAGAATACAAGCCTCCATGACCAATTCACAAATTACTGAAAAGTTATTTAACTATTGTTCATTCATCCAAATAATACATAGGCCATTAGAGAGGTGTTTCATCACAAAAGTTAAATGTTGCTGACAATACACTAATAATAGATAATCCACGGAAATCCCTTGCTTTTAATCTTCACCTCAACTTAAAACTAAAATCTGAAGATGCGTGTAATCAAGAATAGATAAGTAATATTGAAAACTTAATGCAAGTGAGATTATTTTAACTTCCGAAACTACAAAAGGTGACTGTGATATCAAATGAGCTATAGGGACGTCAATACAATAATCATTGGGGAAAATTATTATAAGCACAATGCAATCTAGTTGGACTAGGACAATAAACCAGAATCTGAAAAAGTAAAGGTCAAGTAAATCAAGACTTAGTCCCTTCTAATTAAAAATGTCTGCTTACTTGTAATCGTCCAGAAACAATAATTATACTTTACTTAAGTTTCTTAAACCCAGAAATTAATAGATTCTGACGGTCTGATCCATAGAGAAAACAGTTACAAGAGTATCTACCGGTACCGCTTCTATGAATACGTTTAAACCTGAGATATGAATACTAAGTAAAAATTTCTAGACAAACAGATAACATATGATACCAACTGACCAATAAATGTAACCATTAACCAAGTGTTCAGTTAGCATATATTAATTAATAAAAAAAAATAACAACGAATAAAAGATGTAAGAAAGACCCATCACATGATCTCACAAGAGCATTATCCAGTCAATCAGAAATTGAAGCCAAACAAAAGTATAATCACGCATGCGATCATAAGACGTCAAGCAAAGCCCAGACCAACCTTAACCAGAGAAGGGTTGTAAACCACGGCAGCCTTGTTCTGAAGCAAAGCCACGGAGGCGCTGATGACGCCATCAACGGCATTCAGGGCTGCTTCAACGGAATTGGAGCAAGCAGCGCAGGTCATGCCAGTGACTCTGACATGAATTCGCTTAAGCCCTTCTTCAATTCCAACCGAGCCATCGTAGCTTCTATCTTCATAGGAATCCAAAAGCCGCACTTCCTCCATGCCATCGGCATCACCGTCATCGGCGGCGGCGGCGGACGCAAAGGAAGTTAGCTGTAGATTTTTTATACTCGGCGCCATTGCAAAGCGCCGATATAGTCGAGAGAGGCAGAATATATACAGAGAGAGAGATGAAAAGATGAAATTTCAGCAGAAGGAAGAAGAAGAAAATAGAGATTTGCTCATTTTTGTTCCTGCAGAGGAGGAACAGGCTTGGAAAGTCAAGGAGGGAGGGATATATTTCCAGGATTGCCCTTGGATTATTTGTTAATTGACCGTTGTGTCCATTGTACTCCGCCACTATCCTGTTCCAGCTTTCCTCGAAGATTTTGTACTAGACAGTACTACACATGAATATATATATCAATGAGATTGTAATTACCAACTAGTTAAGAAAGCCGCTCTCCGCCGGCTCACTACGAAACGACGTAGATTTGGGGCAAATAGTACTGTAAACGACAATGTGTATTTAATGACAATGGCTTGGCTGGCGTGGTCACATGGAAGCCAAAGCCAACCTGCTCATTTTGAAGCCACGTGCTACACATTCGTTTTGTTGAAAAAATTGAATAGAAAAGTATAAAGTTTATTTAAATTTGAGTTAAAATTGCTATGTTTGTTTAAAATATTAAAAAAATAAGTGTAAACCATAATAATTTTTCTAGCATTGTTGTCTAAATGATATTAAACACCCTATTTTAGAACTTTTTTAAGTGTGCGGTCATATGTTTAACCCTATATTTAGATAAAATAAGATTCCAAAAAAAAGAAAATTAAAGAAAAAAACTTTAAAAAATAATAAATTTTTTTACCATTTATTAAAATTTTTAAACCCTTTTAAAATGTATAATAGGTTAGTTGTCAAAAGTTAGAAATCACTACGGTTTTGCCAATTACACTTTAGCTTTAAAAAAATTCCCTATTTTCAGGGCTTTTTTGTAAATTCTTCACCCATTATTGTATTTGTATAATTCCTTTTAATCAATTTCTACTTTTATATATATATATATACACACATAAATGTGTTATGCTGCCACACCTGATAAATGAGGACTTTTTTTTAATAACAAATGGCTTTAGTTTTTTAATATATGCCAGTGGTCGTTCTCGGTATGTTGCTGCGACGAAAATGTATTACTAATATTTTTAGTTTCACAGTTAATTAATCCCGAGTTTTATTATTTTATTGTTGTGGCATGAATAATTTAAGTTTCATATTTGTCCATCGGATCTGGGTTCTAGAAGAGGGTGATGTTTAAGAAAATTAGGTGAGGGCAATATCGGAACTTCATGAATCTCTGACTCGTTCACGCAATTGATCTTTAAACCGAGTTCAAATTATTGCTGTTGTTAAACTGTGATCTTTAATGATACTCATCCTTTTTAATATTTCTCATGATTCTTTTTTTTTTTTTTTTGCCTGCATATTTCTCATGATTCAATTTATATGACTATATTTTGAGCACTTAAAAAATTATGAAATGTCACTTGGATTTTGTTAAGAAGGGAATGTTAATTAATTATTTTTCCAGATAAAGACTACACAACATTGAAACTATAGTAAAGGGATTAGGTAATATGGGTTGGCTGACAAATTGGACTGCCTCACTCAAAATAAACATACAAAATTTTCTTTCGAAACAAATCATTATGTTTATATCCATTACCACGTTTGACCAAAAAACAAAAAAAACCACACACACAGGTTATCAAATTACTAAAATTTTCGCAAATTATATTTTAAAACACAATCACAATTCACAAATAATAATTTAATACTCCTTCCAATTCTTATTATAAAGTCTAGTTAACATTTTTAGATAAATCTAAAAAATAAATTAATTATATTACTTTAAATTATTAAAATTTATTATTATTATTTTAAATATTTTGTTTAACTTATGAACTAATATATAATATATCATATGAATAAGTAACTTATTTTACTTCTTTAAAAAAAATTGACTAAGTCTTACAATTAAAACTGAAGGTAGTAATTTACAATTGTGTTCGATACTCTGCAAAATTCAGCTTCGTAATTCAAATCTCACAGTAAAACAGTGAAGCAAGGAGAATAATTAATTAAACTCCGGTTAAAAAAGGGAGAATAATTAAACGGACGGTGATTAAAAAAATAAAAACAGCAAAAAACACACTGTTTCTAAATTCCAATTATGTTGTTGTATGCGCAGGGTCTAGATTCTCTTAGTGTCATTTTTTTGTTCATCCCTCATAAGCTTTAAATCATGTCCGTTCAAACAATATGAAGGTTCACAATGCGCCATGTCATCAAGTTGTCCTCTCCTTCGCATGTTTCCTTTTCTGACTCCCCAGCAGCAAAGTACACGTTCTTCCTCAATCTTCCACCTCTTTCCCACCGCCTAACATCCTCCTTCTAATTTAAACCTTTTTTTCATGGTTCAAATTAATCTGAATGGCAAAACTAAAACAACAAAAGTAAAACCAACTATTTGCAGCAACTCTGACTCAACGAATTTAAACTACAAAACAAAGGAAAGAAATAGGAGAGTTTATAAAGCCAACTGATGAAATTGATTCAGAACAATGAAGTGGAGATTTTTATCAAGTTGTATAGAACAAGTTCCCACATTCATTTATTTAATTCTTTTTTTTAGTAAACATTTGTTTAATTCTTTCAAGGTACTACTTCTCATATATTTCTCATCAGTCAGTTCATAAAGAAGATGAACTCAAAGTGTTCACTTTGCTGATTTTTTGGGTGGTGATGATTTACGACCTTAGATGATAATAACCTAAGAGTAATTAGGAGGTGAGGAAGAATATTGTTGCAATGAGAGGTTGAGGAAGAAAAAATGGTTTGCTAACACGGCCACACAAGTCGTTTGGGAGTCAGAAGAGGAGAGAGAGGGTATGAGGGGGAGTGAGTGATTAGCTTGACAAATGACGACGTGGTACTTTATTGGCTTTCAGATTTTTTGGATGGACAGGATTGAGAGCTTCTGAGGAATGAGGAGAAAAATGATACTGAGAGTATCTGCTCCCGAACGTGTAACTTATACTCTCTTCAATTTTAATTATAAGGTTTAATTGATTTTTTTAAAGTTAAGGAAGTAAAATAAGTTATTTAATAATATAATATGTTGTATTTCATTACACTATATATTAATTTATAAGTCAAATAAAATAGTTTGAAGAAAAAAAAAGATAAATTTTAATATTTTAAAGTAATGTAATATAACTTTTTTTTAAAATTAACTAAACCTTATAATTAAGATAGAAGGTACTGTTACATAATTACTGCCAATTCTATCATACGTCGATGATATGAAATAATATAAGTAATTAAATATAAGGGAAAAAGATAAATAAAGACCCTTAAAACTTTAAAAACCCTGAACGATGACTTGAATATGATAAAGGATAAATGAGGGGCAGATGACTTATTTAGAATACTAAAATTATTGGCAGTGAATACAACTGAACTGTCAATAATTATAACTCAATGTTCAGTTGTAGTTACTGCCAACAATTTTAGTATTACATATAAATTATTTGTTGTTCATTTGTATTTTATTACATTTAAGTTATCTTTCAAGATTTTAAAATTTTGAGAGTATTTATTTATTTATTTTTAATAAAGATAATGAGGGGTTGGATCTTTCGGAGCGAGAATGAAGTAGAAGTGGGTGTTTGGCTAGTTACTTTAGATGAAAAGTGACTTGAGAGTAAAAATAATTTATCAAAAGTAACTTGTGTTTAAGTAGAAAGCAATAGAAGTGACTTTTATTGTAAAGAAACTTTCTGAAAATAAGTTATTTTGATGAAAAGCTTATATGTTTTTTTTTAAGAACCTAAATAACAATTGGCTGAGAAATTCCTTAAATTCAGATAAAAAGTGATTTCTTGCTTTTCCCAAACACCCCCGAAGTAGAGACTAGAGAGTAGGTAGAAAAGTGGTGGAGAGAGAAGGGAGGGGAATGAAAGGCACCAAACAAGGCACATGATCCAACACACACACACATATGTGTATGTACACTGTCATTCTTCTTCCTCTCCAAGTCTCTAGTCTCTAGTCTGTACCCTAAACTCTGCACACACCAACGTGCATTTGTACCTTTCCTTTCGCTGCCCTCTGTTGCATAGATGAGCAAAAGCAATTAAGCAACCCCTCTTTATTTGTTTGAATGAAATTTATATTATATTATATTCACTATCCAACCTCTTGTTACGTTACGTTGCCGTAAAAGTTTGTTTTCACTTTGAGCATAACCCTTTTCACTCTCGGCTGCGCTCCGCTTGTGCCCTAGCGGATTTTTTTTTTCCTAAATAAATTATGCATTTTCGGCCTTATGTGTATATAAATACCTTTCTATATGTCAAAAATCGTAATATTCCATTTTTTTTGTTTTTGTTTTTGTTTTTACGGGTTGCATAGAGTAATGTTGAAATATTTGGCAAAAAAAAAATGTTGAAATAAGGGAGCACATGGGTATGAATATGATCACTATCAACATCTTACACTCCAATTTGGAATTGGTGTCCTGTGTGGCACATATATATCTTATTAATAAATAATCATACTAACGAATTCATTGCGCGTGGCTCAGGCTCACCCACCTGTCCCACTAATACTGTTCACTCGTACATCTCCATTTTCCCTCCTTTTTTTTTTTTCTCTCTTTTAATCATCACACCCTCTCACCCTTCCTTTCTAACTCCTAATTATCAAAACACCCCAACCAAAAAAAAAAAAAACAAAACAAAACAAAATAGACTCCTGTGAATGAAATCAATCATATTTTTTTTCACTCCTCACAAACTTGATCAAGGAAATGTGATAAACTAGTTAGTTTTCTCTACAAATGAAATATTTCTTCACCATTGATCACAATTATACACATAAAGAATGCTACATTAGACTTCAAATTTCTCCTAGCTTTTC
>JBAGKO010000001.1:1364586-1375838 GCA_037177275.1 Acacia concinna | reverse complement strand
GACTATGATACAATTATTAAATTATTGGCCTTCAAGACATTATACAAACATTTTGTATAATCATAAAAATGTCTAAAATACTTTTGCAAATATATGTCATTTAATGATATCACAAAGTGACCTTTTACATAGTAATAAATCAAAAGTAACATACTTTTTTTTATCACAGAATAAAAAAATAATAATGTTGCTAACAGCCATAGATTCTCACATTGATATTTGTGGTGATATATAGATATTTACATTACTAACCTATAATGGTCATACCACTTATAAGTCTTTAGGACCTTTATTTTTTGGTGACATAATTCACTATGAATTATTTGTCTTCAAGACAATACATGTGATAAAATTTTTTTTAAGGCTATAAAAGCCTTTTATTTCATTTCATGTTTGAACATTTAGCTTTCGAGGCTTGATATTTGTAATAATAAGATCATCAAAATTTTCAATTTTTTTACATCATTTACTGGAACAATCTGTGCTCTTTTATATCAGAACCATTACAAAAGTGATGTAACTTCTGGTCATCAAAGTTGTGTTCTTTTATATCAGAACCATTACAAAAGTGATGTGACTTCTGGTCATCCAATCAAAAATTCAAAATATTTTAACTTCTGGCCATTCAACAAAATTAAAAGAAAATTGTAACAAAATAAAGAAAGTAAGTTCAAATTTATAATCAAGTATAAGTAATAGATAAATGCTTAGTCATACAAATCACACTATATAAATATATAGATATATAGTAATATTAATTAATTAATCAACCATATATAAATACATATATGATAAAGATGTTATAAATAACAATATATATACATGACACAATATTAAAGAAATAAATTATAAATATGAAAAAATGAATAACAATAAAAAACATAAAACAACATAATATAAATAACACAAATAGATAGATATAGACAATTATCATTATATAATAAACAATAAAAGAAAAAAAATGAAAGATGAAGAAAAATAAAAGATAACATGAAAGATAATATAGATAACATAAAAGAAAATAAATAAAAATAATATGAAACAATCAATAATCTAAACTAGAAAGTAAAATAATGTAGAAAATAAACAATATATAGTATTATGAGAAATTTAGAGAGTAGAAAAAATAATGCATGGGATGAAAGAAATAATGCATGAGATGAAAATCAAACTGTACACCTTCAGAGTGAACTCGTGTTGATAACGTGTTATAAAAATAAGAAAAATGCAATAAAGAAATTTAGGAAGAAAAGATGAATAGGATAAGAGAGAATTTGGAGAGCAAATAGGAAGCGATTCTGATTACATTCTTTACCTCAAGTGCATATACATGTCTCTATTTATAGGATTTTAGTATTGAAGATTAACCTTATGAGTTATAATATATAAAGAGGTGCATTAAACAACATAATTGTACCATTAGGTGTTATCAAAAATAAATGTTACATAGCATTCAATTTAGTGGTAATGAGTTATACTATTATTCAATATGAAAAGAAGATAAAGAGTTTTATATTCTTGAATGTTATGAACATTCAAACAAATAATATTCATAACGCTATCTATATATTAAAAAAATGAAAACCAAAGTGAGCATTTATCCAATTTAGCTTCTAACGTGTGATTGATAATTTATTCGATATTTGCTTTATTGTGGATAGAAAGAGAATTTTAACTCAAATGTCTTGCTTTACCAATATCAACTTGTTAAAAACTGCACTTGTTATAAGTAATAAATAATGGGACTCATTTCTTAATATACAACGCCAAACGAGTTCATGTCTGCTTGCCTTGATGAATTGCATAAATTATTAACCTTGTAATTTACTCGAGTTTAAAAAAAGAGTATAAAATTGTAAAATTGAAGATAATTTCGCTTCCAAAACCAAAGTATAAGAATTATTCCGCTCTTCTTTAAATAATTTTTATAAAATATAAAAAAAAGTAATGAGTTATCCACGGCATCTAAAACAATACAATGAAGTAATTATCGGATAAATGTATAAAAAAAAGTAATTATCGGATAAATGGCAAAAAAAAAAATTATAGGATAAAAATATTTTTTTAATAAAATATGGATTATTTAGTGAATAATCTCTTGTAAATCTCTAAAATTAATCAAAAATAGGTGGGTCTGAAATATTATATGGAGTTCAAGAAATGAACAGGATTATTTATGGTTTACAAAAAAAAGAAGGATTATTTATGATTTGAGAATATGCAACCATAATACATAATTAACTAGATTGCGGCCATTAAATTTTACATATATTTTTATGAATTTCTTACCTGAACATATATTTTTATGAATTGATGGCAAAATTTTTTATTTTTTTTATGAATTGAATATTGATTTTGAGTCGTATGTGTTTTACTATTATATATATTTGATATTGAAAAAAAGAAGATACAGGTATAAAAAAAGATATTAAAGATTATTGATATGTGTGTGTATATATATATTTTGTTGCCAGATATTGACGTTTTTTTTTTTAATTTTTTTGCTACAAGATATTGACGTTGATTTATACATGAATATTGATTGCTTAAATAATAGAGAAAGGGCCATAACTAGCCCAAAACTAATTAATCCAGTGGGCTTTGGCACAAAGCCCGAACCGGTATAAATCAAATAGATCCATCCGGATCACTCGTCTCTTCATTCTTCAGCGAAAAACCCTAATCCATATATATCATAGTCACTATAAAATCCTTCAGTTCCGGGCTCCGTTCGCGCCGTTCTGATTTCTCTCAGCTTTATCATTGATTCAGCGCCTCCGAGACCAAAATGGTGAAGGGCCGTCAAGGTGAACGTGTCAGGTATACTTCGAAACCTCTGAGTGAAGCATTTCCTCTATTTTACTTTCACTTATTGGTTATGTACGTCGGGATCTCAGTTGGACTTGTTCATATTTAGGTGTAATTGTTAGCACTCTTTTGTGCATCGATCGTTAGCACTATTTTGTGCATCGATTGTTAGCAGAGTCTTTTTCCTGTTTGTATCTCAAACAAACATTTCTCTATTTTGCTTCGCATTTGAAATACTCAAAAATGTTTCTGCGGTGCACTTTTCAACCCCACGAATTTCTCGGTTATCCCAATCTATTGCACAGTACGTACTCTTCAAAATGTAATTTTTTTCCCATTTTAGGTGCTGGAAAATTCTATTCTATTCAGGGCGTCATGGCCATTATACATTTAATTCTACTTTGTTAATCACTTAATTATCCTCTATCGGATGTTGTAGACCCTTAAACATATTTGCATGGAGAGGTATGGTAGAGAAAAAAAGTGATGGATCACAGTGAAATTTGGAATACTGCTGGCAGGTTCAGCATAGCCGATGCTTACCCATAACTTGTTTTATAATACAATTATTCCCTTTTATATAAAATAAAAGTCACTTCACAGAACTAAGAGCTGTTTAGAGTACATTTTTTTGGGCTTGGGAGTTAACATTTTATTATTAAGATAACCTTAGTCAAGTCCATGATAGGCGTTAAGATAGAGCTGGTATCTTGGCTGACTATATTACTGCTGAAGTCTATAACTCTTCTAATTGTTATTTAATCATTGCTCCTATCTATCTGCCTCTTCACACTTCCTTTTAGATCTTATTATAACTAATGCTATTTATCCCTTGTGTATTAGACTGTACGTGAGAGGGTCAATCCTTGGATACAAGAGGTAAATCTTTCTTGCCCTGGGCGTTTTCAATTATTTTTATGTACTTCCAATTCCAATATGCTATCTCGGGATCGATTGTCTTATTTCTCATGGAGAGAAAATTAGGGGAGAAAACTCCTAAAAATATAAATTTGTTTATTATTTATGGTAGTTTTTAAATATAGTACTCACTTTTTCCTCCTTTCTCCCCACTTTTCTTCTATTGTAACATAGCCTAAGGTTTGGTGACATAGAATATGTGCTAAAAGAGGTCCTGATACTTTGCAGGTCCAAGTCTAACCAGTATCCCAACACCTCTCTTATTCAAATTGAGGGAGTGAACACCAAGGAAGAGGTAGCATGGTATTGTGGCAAGCGAATGGCATATATTTACAAGGCCAAGGTTAAGAAGAATGGATCCCATTATCGATGCATATGGGGTAAGGTTACCAGGCCTCATGGTAACAGCGGTGTAGTCCGAGCTAAGTTCAAATCAAATCTTCCACCCAGATCAATGGTAATAAATTGGAAACATTGGGTTTTTTTTCTTTTGAATTTTGTATGAACGTTATTGATTTCTGGAGTATGGTTCTTTGCAGGGAGCTAGGGTTAGAGTATTCATGTACCCAAGCAACATATGAGGTGGACCTGCTTTTATTGATGCGTTTTTTTTTTTTTTTGGTTTTTGAATTTGACTGGCTCTATTCCTATCCCCATCTCATTTATATGTTACTTTAACTGCATCTTTTACTATTTGTTGGAATATTTGTTCATGCATTTTGTCAGTTCATGAATTACCATGTATCGGGTTTTCAATTGTATTCATTATGAATGAATATACAACCTCCGGTCTCAAGTGTGAGACACTAATACCTACTTCACACAGACCAATCGGATTAGTTAAAGTTGACTAAGCTAATTATATTTGTATCAAAGTTCTTTTTCCCCTGATATTTGCCCTTAATTACTGACAATCCACCTTGTGAATCACAAATTTCTCTCATTTTGTTTAAGGAGGTGCTTTTAGGAAAGAAGCGTTTAATAACCTAAAGAGTGTCTTATATTTTAAACCACCAAAACATGCCAACTAAGGCTTTTGTTATTGCATACTACTGCTTGTACAATCCGATGTGATGATGAATTAAAAGATCTTTATGGCCATCTCTGTTCTTTGGGGATACATGGTAATTTATGAAGTATGGACATTGATGCAAGAAGAGACATCTTATGCACCAGTTATGTGATGTGCGGTGATGTCTAAATAAGATCTTATGCATGTTTTATGCCTTAAATTTGTTGTTGGTCACTTGGTTGTTTTGAATAATTTGACATAGCTGCTTGAGTTTGATGTTGAACTTTTCCGTTTTTCCCTTGCAGGTTCACTGGATATGATGTTTCGTAGGACTTATTGTTGACAAGTAGCACATGGAGTTTTGTGCGTTTTGTGAGAGCTAAATTTATCTGTCCTCTGTACTTTGGAGCACAATTAAATTTTTGTTTAGATGTTTATCATCTGTGTTGGCTATATTCTCAATGAAAAGATTATATATCGTGTTGCTGAAAATGCGTTTGAACTTGCCACTCGTTCTCTGTTGCTCGAGTTTATTTTAATTTGTTTGGATTGTGATCATGAGGAAAAATATTACAATAGTGCTCATGTTAATTAATGGAAAGGTGAAAGGTGCTAAGTTAATAGCATGCACCATCTATCAACGTGGAAGCTTTGATCATTTATGCATGAGGTCTCCAGTTTAAGTTTGTGATAATATAAAAAGCGTCTTTGGGACCTGTTATATTTGAATTTGATTCACTCATCAACTAGAAGATACTATAAGGTAGTTTACTTCCGTTGGTGCTAATTATGTGGCGAAGTTAGATAGCTCTACTTCGTCTAAATATATGTCATAAGTGAAGTTAAACATCACACTCCCGCTTTGCAATACTCGTCTTCGTTTATAACATCTCCGAAGGGGAGGTCCCAGCTAGCTGCCTCGTTAAGAAGTTCAATGCTTCATAAACTCTTATCCACTTAACACGCCACCATCTGAGGCCTGTGATAACTGCTTTTATCTCAGTTATGGCATGTGGTGGCCACTCCGATTGAGAGTTTTATATCTAGGACAAGAAGGGGTACAATTCTGGTCCTTTTGTACAATGGGTTTTATATCTACTACTTGAGGGAGTTCCACTTAGGTCCTTTTCCTAAGTCCAGATTTCCACTCTGGTCCTTTTTCCAAGTCGAGATTTCCACATACCAGGGGTGTTAATGAAAATCAGTTAACAGATTGAATTTATCCTGAATTGATACATTTTTTTGTTCAATTTTATCTTCATTGATGAATAGTTTTGAAAAATGCTTCATATATTGTTCTCCATCTCTTTCTTCTCTCCTTTCATTTAACTGGGACAAAATTGTAACATTGTTATTAATTACTTTCTAGGTAGACTTGTATAATAAGGATAAAATTAAAGTGGTATATCATTCGGTATTGACAAAAATCTATTTTTTTTCCCATATCCCTTATAATTCCCCGGAAGCTTTAACAATGTACGAATTTTTCTATTAAGTTCTGGCCCTGGAACGTTGACAATTTGATATTCACCACTCCAACTACATATTTATACCATAAAGTCCAACATCTTGAATTATTTTTGGAAATGCACATAACATCTCGATATAATTGTGGCCCTTGTATATTAAAAGTGGAGCAATTAACACCCCAGCTAATAGAAATATAATCATCGTTAAGTTTCTCATCTTCACTAATGAGTTGTTTGGTATGAGAGATTTGGAAGGAGAAATTTTTATGACCTGGATATCAAAATAATTAGAGAACTAGGGTTGAAAGCTTGTAAGTTATTTTTTTATCTTTTTATTTTACATCTTATTCTTATTAACATTTTATAACCACACTTCTCCAATTATTTTAAAACCAACTCATAAAAGTTTTCCATCCTCACCATTTCCCTCCATCTCCAATTATAAATCCACTATTCTTTGATCATCTTTCACTGAAACGAAATCCTTGGTCTTCCTCTCCCTTCCTGGCGTTGCTCTCACACAAAGAAGAGAAGGACCAACATCAACAGTGGTATCCTAGAGTCTTTCTCCATCTTCTCCCATTGTCGTCTTCTCTTCATCCAGCTTCAACGTGGGAAGGGAGAGGAATACCCAAGTTGCTATTTTAATGAAAGAGGATCAGAGAATAGTGGCTCACTTTGGTGGTTAAATTTATGTTATATAGGGCGGTGATTGCTCTATTTTTAACACATAAAGGCTAAAATTGTACCCTTAAATACTTAAGGTGCTGGACGTACCTCCACAAAATAGTTAAAAGTGTTAGATGTACCTTTACTCAAAAATCAATTACTTCCTTCAATCATATATACTATTGGTTAAAGGATTCCCCCCCCCCCCCCCAATGTATGATTACAATTTATCTTATCTTTTAAATTTATATTTTTTTTGGTCAAACTATTGTATTTATTAAATGAAAGGTTTCATTAATTAACATGAGTAGCTTCCAATACAAATATAATTTATAATATAGACACATATTATTTGAAACAAAAACAAATGAGGTTAGGCTTTTCCTTTTTTTTTTTGGGCATTAAAATTTTAAGAAAGGGGTCGGGCTCATCCACAATCTAGGAGTAGGACGCTTATCTCATGATCCACAACTTTACGGATTAGGTAGGAGAGTACTCATACCTTTACCTCCCCCAGCTAAAGGTAGTCTTTTTTTAAACAAGTATTAGCCTATACTAGAAGCCTAAAGCCTGAGACTGTAAGGCGGGTAAGGCCTTACATAGCCTCCAAACTATTTAAAAACCTACTTTTAATATAAGGCTTCACTATTACAAATTTGTGTACATATGACACTATATATCATGGTTATTGGAACTCCCACCATATATAGAGATGCGAGATTTGAATTGACACCCCGCCTAGACATATATTACAGTTTTTCAAAATAATACCATATATATGAGAACTATATATGATGATTTTTAAATAACGCCCATATATAAAGGCGTAGAATTTGAAGTGTAATATGTCCTTAACATATATCATGGTTGTATAAAGAAACACCATATATACGCAAAAGATATATATAACTATAATATATATGGCGGATTTTCTTCGAACAACAGTAATATATATATATATATTATATTTGACGGTTTTTCTAAAACAACCATACTAGAAACGTCTTTAAAAACTGGCCCCTTTGAATCATATTTTCGCACTTTCAAACTCAACAAAACCTTTGTTGCGCTCTTATTTGAACACCTTCCACCACTTCCAGCATTCCCACCTTGATTTCCCTCTCTTTTGTTATTGAAATAGTTGTGATTCTTTTCCTTCTAATGTTTGTTGTGACGGTATACCTTGTGAACTTACTAGCTGGTTGATCTGTACATAGATGACGGACTCTAAGTATGTTGTACGATGATGTTCTTGGAAACTGTGTTAGTTTTGTGATAAATCGCACAAGAGTAAGAACTTTCTTCCCTTAACTATAGTTTATAAGAAAAATTGATCGTTTATTGCTAAAATTTTGATGATATGATCTATTGTGAGTTTTATGTTGTACATATGTTTGCCGAAGCAGCTGATAGAAGTTAATGCTTTAATATATATATGTGCGCATGCGAGCACACACGCGCTAGCTTTTCGATTTGATATAGGTTTTGTATGTATATGTTTGTTAGTCAATAAAAGTTAGAACTTTAATTTGTTTCCTAATTTTTCTTAATCTAGCTAGCCAGCTAGTGCGTGTGTATATGTATATTCTGTTTTGCAGTGATAGATTGTTATTTTCCTTGTTTTGTAAACCATTTATTTAGCTCCTTAGATGAATTTTCTGGGATTAATGTTTTACTGTTTCGGATTGTTTATATGTATCATATATAATATTATATTCTATGACAAAAAATTAAATAAAATCATAAACAGGTGGGCATTAACTCTTAGAGGAGAATAAGATTATCAGGGGCTAAATATAAATGGACTATAAAATAAAATGATGATGATTGATTATGTAAAACAGAAAATAATATATTTACTAGTTGTTTAGATAAAATTGTTATATTTACATATACACGCTGTTGTTATTAAAAAACCGCCATATACATGTGATTTATATATGACATTTCTTACTGGAAAATCGCTATATGTAGCGAAAAATATATGGCGGTTTTTGAATGGCCATATGTATATATAGATATGGAGTTAAAATATATGACGGTTAGAAATTGCCTCATATAGGTAAAAACAATAGTTAAATATAAAAAATTCTATAGGAGTGCTTTAAAAAGGCCTATCGTTTTAGTGTTAAAGACTAAAATAAATGTAGATTTTTTAGTAGGTTTCAAGAGGTAAATATTTATAAATTGAGCATACTTAGAACCTATTTAAACCCTTTAAATGTTTTTCCTTTTTCAAAATTAAGTTTCACCTGAGAGACCTTACGAATTAATGAATTATCATACATTTTATAAGAAGTCAAAATGGTGTTAACTAGAGAGAAGAGACTGGTCAACCTTTTCTCGTTTATTTAAATTAACTATTTTTTAGTTTATTTAAATTAAAATAATTTCTTATGTTACATGTTCATCAAAGGAGAGTCAAAGAATAACTTGTAAATAAGGATTAAATAATTGATAGTTTCGAAAAGTTACACCCACACGTATAAATATAATGCTTGGGTTTATGGCAAAACCTTATCTTCAAAAGAATCACGAAAAGTTGAAAAAAAAAAAAGAATATTAGTTGGGTCGACAATAATTGCTGGACTAGCGACAATCAATAACCACATAAATACTGATTGAAAATTACAGAAGCTATATGCATATACATGCAAACAAGCTAGAATCTTTGTTCTAAAAGAAAACAACTTTGGGGTTCAAAAAGAAATAGCTAAAAAGGTCAGCCTGATTTTCATTCTTGATTCCTTTTCTTTTCACGAATAAACTGGCATTTTATTCTTGAAATTTTGGTCAATATTTATGTTTTTAAAAAATATTCAAGTGGTGACTATGATTGAATTGAGTGAAGGGGACTATTTCTTTAATAAGAACCATGCTTTCCAACATAGAAAATAAATTATGTCAGAAGTCATATCTCTTATTGAACACCACATTACTCGAAAGTCGAGCTCATTTCTAATTAA
This sequence comes from Acacia concinna, assembly GCA_037177275.1. Taxonomy (NCBI): domain Eukaryota; kingdom Viridiplantae; phylum Streptophyta; class Magnoliopsida; order Fabales; family Fabaceae; genus Acacia; species Acacia concinna. Next base: position 1,365,996 of record JBAGKO010000001.1, on the reverse strand, counting down.
CTTCAACAATACTCGACCTCATAATATTTGGTATCAATTAGTTGTATTAAAAAAATTAATTCATCTTGTGTCATATATTTAAGAATAAAATAATGTTATACATGTCTAAAAGTTTTAAATTAAGGGTTTTGGAGTAACACCGAAGTACCGCACTTTAAAAGCAGGAACACAGACCGGAGGATTGGAAGTGGACAGATATATTGATAATTAAATATTAAGGGTTAAGGGTAATTTTGTCATGAAAGTATAAAAAATGGAGCAATTTTGCCATAACTATTATCCCATTTAATTTTGACAATTAGTTGATTAAATATATTGAATTGTTCATTTACGTCATTTTGTTAAGGTGCAAATTGGACTTGAAATGAAATTCATGTGTCATCTAGGTATGGAAATAAACTAAGCCGGGCTAGGCTTGACCTAAATAGGCATGAGACTGCAACAGATATTTAAAACTTGAACCTAAGCCTGAGCTTGTATATGTATGCTTTGTTTTAGGCCTGTGTTTGTGCCTTCAAAATGGCTGATAGGGCTTGAAAGCCTGTTTAAATGTCTACTTAAAATATAAACATTTATATAGTCTTTAAAGTTTATGCCTTCAAATTTATATATAATCATTCACGCTTATTGACAATCCTACATTATTTTGTAAAAACTTAATATTCATTCTCGTTGTAATATAAGGGATTGGAAAAAATAAAGATTTAACGACAACAATTGTCTAAGCAAGTGTGGATAATGAAAATTAATTGTCAGTTGACTAATGAGATATATTTTCTAAAATTGACTAAGCATAACAAGAAGCATATAAAACTAGATTCTACATATCTCTTTTACTTTTCCCATATAAATTGAGTCAAACTCCTCCTACTAATATTACAATATTGTTATAGTGGACAACAAATGAGATAAAAGACAATTAGTAAGCATTGTCATTCCGAGAGATTAAAGAGAGAATAAAGGTAGGGTGAATTTTTTATGTGAAAGTAAGGGGTTGTAATGACAATAAAACGTGAAACTTAGAATTAAGGTCAAAGTAAAAAAAAAATTCAGGATTAAGGTTAAGTTGATACATTTATAAAATAATTGATAGGATATTATATATACTTATATAGTAGTATAAATTTAAAAAGTTAAAAAGGTCAGTGTTCGCACCGCAAGAGCACGGGTCGCGCAAGTAATAAAAGTAGTGAGTAGAGTATCGTTTCCATGAGGATTTTGTAAAACAAGTGGTCAAACAAGAGGCTAATGCATTCAATCAAGTTAAGCTAAACAAGTTTGGATGTGGAAAGAGAATTTTAAAACTAATGTTAAAACTGAAAATTGATAAAGATAATTGTAAATGAGATTCTAACTTCCAAGGATATAGACTCTAGGATCACTTCTCCCCTCTATACTTCATAAAACCAA
>JBAGKO010000001.1:1350635-1364486 GCA_037177275.1 Acacia concinna | reverse complement strand
TAAAAAAGCGCCACAAAAAGTTATACTTTGACATATTGTGGCGCTTTTTCAAGCAAGTGCCACAAAAGGTCTTTTTTCTTTTACCTTTTGTGACGCTTTTTTAAAAGAGCGCCACAAAATGTCTTTTTTTTTAAAAAAAAAATTAATTCTCTTTCTCACTTCTTGTGACGTTTTAAAGCGCCACAAAAACCTATTGTAGCGTTGAGACTTGTGGCGTTTTTTAAGCGCCACAAATCTATAAAAAATAAGCGCCACAAAATTCCCTTTTTGTAATAGTGATTTAGACTATGATTTCATTTTTCACTATATTATAAGATTTTGTTCCCTGATTTGGTTTGTTGGAGCATGCATAGTAGGGTATGGATATGACGATGGGGAAGAAATTTTGTGCTTTGATTGAGGGTAAATTGGACATTTCAGTTTTCTTTATTTTTATTTCATCATCTTACTCCCCCTTCTTTTGTCTACCAAACGTGTGAGGGTTAGAAATGTTTCCCTTCCCTTCCCACCCCTCCATTATTTTCCATCTACATGGATTTTTTGTACCAAACGGGGCGTTACCATTAGTCCTTTATTTGAAATGATGCAGTAGGTTTATATGTGAGTTTTATGCCCTAGAGTTTTCAATGGGAGAAAGGTTTTCCACTTAACACTTTGATAGTGCTGTTTTATTAAATTATTACAATTAGATTTTTTGTTTAGAAGAAAATGTTTTTTCAGATTTCCTAACAAGTGGTTATTTTTAATGAAAAATAAAATACTATTAATAATATGAATCCAACAAATCTTGCGCTTGACCAAACAAATGTATCTTTACTTTTGGGTACATGAAAAAAACCCAATCCAATTAAGACCTACATTTATACTAAGCCCAATTCAAACATTAACCACAAAATCCAATTCACTAATCATACCCCACAAAAGAGAAAGTTATCAATCAGACCTTCACCAACTATTCATCCTCGGAATTGAAGGACTTTAATTAATTAGTTAATTTTTTATGCTCCTTGTAAGTTGTAACTTGTATAAGTTTTCTCTAATTCACGTAAAAGAACTTTTCATACAAACTTTCAACCTTCTTCCATCCTTTGAAATAGAAGAAAATTTTTTGCTAAAAAAAGAAAAAAAGAAGAAAACTTTTTAATCCCTATTTCCGGAAAAGTTAACTACCTACTTTGGCGAAAAAAATACCCACACTTTCTCTGCATTTCCAATGATTTCACGGTTTTTCTTTTTGTTTACTTTTATCTCTTTTTATTAACTAGATAATCATAATTTATGCTTAAATTAAGTTACCCATTCATTCTTTTAGGCCCATAGGAAATTTAGAATTCCATTCCATTTTTAAATGCACAAGTACATAATTATGAACGATTTAATTTGATAAAAAATACTTTTAAAAAAATTACTTTAAAATCATAAGAAATGAATATAAATATAACAAAAAAACCATCTATGAAATGTATTATTAAGTCCCATAGGGGCTGTTTGGTATTAGGAGGGGAGGAAAAGTGAGTGGAGGGAAATTTGTTTGAGTTGAATGGGTTTAAAAATTTTTAATTAATTTTACTAACTATTTTATCTTACACATTGGCTTTATTAAAATTTTAACCACACTTCTGCAATTTTGTTTTTAAAAAATAATTCATAAAAATTTTTCCTCCCCTCCTCTTGCTTCCAATTTGTTGATACCAAGCAGACCCTAATTGAAAATAAGTTTTCATACTCAACTATCAAAAACCCTTGTTTAAAAAATAATGGCTAAAGTATAATTTTAGTCATTTAAGTGTAATTGAGATCTTTTTTTAGTCAGTTAACTTTAAAAAGTGTGTTTTTAGTCATTTTAAGTTAACGATGTTAACTTCAATGATGGAAAATATTGAACAAAGTTAAACTAATGATATATTCTTATATTTAAATTATGTGTAAATAGGAAAATATTTAAAATCCTAATGAATCTTCAAGTTGCTGTCAAAGTTAAAACCGCCATTCAAATTATGTCAGCATTTTAAATATGCTGAGTCAGCATTTTCTATTAATAAAGTTAATGTTGTTAACTTAAAAGGATTAAAAACACACTTTTTAAAGTTAAGGAACTAAAACAATACTTCAACTAAATTTAAAGAACCAAAAGTATATTTTAGGCAAAAATAATTACCCCCTTAACTCTTCGTTGAGGGTGTTTTGATGTTGAGGATGGTCGCCAATTAGAGCTCTGCTGACCATTGGGCGAGGGTTTATCTTCTCTGTTTTTTTCCCCTAAAAATAAAACAAGAAATTTTAGTGATAGAGTATAACAACTTATTTATTTTTTATCGAAAAAAAAATTTATTTATTCATAAGGATTTGCATCTTTGGGTACACTTTATGCATTTCTGAAACTTTTTGGGTAATTAGATTTCAGTTTTAGTATTAAAGAGACAATCATACATTAAAAGTAACAAGATACAGCAAGTAAAAAAAAAGTCAATAACGTAAACTAGAAATATAAAGTCCAAGATTGCTTCATACATTAAGGTCCAATGCCTCGATAGAAAGCCACTCAAGCAAGAAATCTAAATACAAACATATGTGTTTTGTTTTCATGTCTATATATTCTATGCTTATTATAATGATAAACAACTAATTTTTTATAATTGTGATGAGATATCAACCGTTTAGATTTTAATTAAATGATTTATATTTAAAAATTTTTAAATGATAAATTTATTTTTATGAGAAGTCATAATTATAAAATTATCTTTAAATTAAATTTAACTGTCAGAAATTCAATCTAATAAAAATGGGTGATAGACACAATTTTTGTTTATCATAATAATAAACATTTTATGGGCTTTCTTAGTTTTCTTGTTTGAGATATTAAAGTAATTTTTCTATACTTTTCTCACTTTTTATCAAAAATAAAAACAAATAAAAACTCAAAAAGATTGTTTTGACATCGACCTGCGTCTTATCTTTTGGGCCCATCCCATAATAACTTTATCATGATAATCCCCATTATCATTGCAACTCAACTAATTTTTCTTCTACCGGTAACAAAAAAAAAAAAAACTAATTTTTCTTCTTTTCTGCCGATGGGGACTAAATTTTTTTATTTGATATGGGAAAATTCAACAAAAAGATAAGGAAAAGACAATTCAAAGCAACGAAATTGAAAAATCTCAAATCAGTCATTTTATACTTTTTTTTTTAGTGCAATTATGAAAATACCACTGAATTTTAACAACACGAGTATCTCAATTCACAACAAGAGTATCTCAATTCACAACAACTCACAGTTAACAATACACAGTACCTAAGTGTCTCTGTTGTTGTTAATTGAGATACTCTTGTTGTGAATTAATATATTTGTGTTGTTAAAATTTAGTGGTATTTTCGTAATTACACAAAAGAAAATATAAAGTGACTGATTTAGGATTTTCTAGTTTTGTTACCCTAAATTGTCTTTTCCCTATTTTCTTTTCTTTTTTTAGAATTTTTCCTTCTTTTAATGTTGATACATTTTGCATCTACATGACTACATAACTATCCTCAGAATACAAAATTATAAAATTCTGTATCTCCGGATAGTATGGGAATTTCATTAAGTTATTCTTTTCATAGGCTGCAAAAAATAGAGTTTATTTTCCTATATTTTCTGACACACATGCTTATTTGAATTATAGTGAAAACTTAGAACAGTAGATAAAGGAAGAATCCTATATAAATATTTTTAAAATAGGTAGAATACAAATAAATATGACCAATTTACAAAATCTCATATCAAATCAATAAGAGAAATCTGAAATTTTTAAATTTATCCAAATATTCAAATCGACCAATATACACTTAATTACAATTTGAAACATCGTATGTAATCGATGAAGTTATTAAATAGGATAGTAAATTCGTCAATTTATGTTATTATATTGTAATCTATATATGGATGTTATTATTGAATTCTAAAACTTGTGCTTTGAAAATTATACCCATGGTTTTTGATTTTTAGATATATGAAGTTGTGAAAAATGATTATTAAGTCGTTAATTTAAGTTCTTATGTTGTGAATATATACAAAGATGTTGTTATTGACTTCTGAAACTTATGACCAAAAAATTATACCTAGATAATAAGTTGTGAAAGAGAATGATAAAGTTGTTAATTTAAATTCTCATGTTGTTATTCTATATACTGATATTGCTATTGACCTCTGAAACTTGTGCATGAAATGAAGAAGGACATATAAGTAAATTTACAACATTTCTTTATCTTATATTCCTCATTTTGATTTGACTTGGGATTTTCCAAATTACAAGTGTTATATGCATATTTTATTGCTTTTCGGATGCTTTCATTCAAAGAGAAGATCACTCGAGTGATATTTTGAGTTTTATCACCACCAAATCACCATAGAGATATGTCTTAGTGCTCCAAGTGATTAAGAAAGATCACTCAAGTGATGCTGTAAATACTCATTACCACAGTGATTCTTTGTAGTGATAAGCTTTTCAAAACATTGTCTAAGACAAGATCACTTGAGTGATGTGTTAAAAAGTCATTGATATCACATCACAATGGTGAACTATTCTAGTGATCACTTTTCTAAAAAAGAGATCACTTGAGTGATGTGTTCACAAGTGTATCACTAGCACAACACCACAGTGACTCCATTAGTGCTCAATATTTCTAAAATCTTTTTAAGATAGGATCACTTGGGTGATGTCACAAATGAGCATCACCACCACATCACCACCGTGACTCCATATGGTGATATGTTCTCTTTTTAAATAGATAAGAGAAGATCACTCGAGTAATCCAATGTCACTCATCACTACCACATTACCATAGTGATGTAGCTAGTGATATATTTTTCAAAGGAAATAAGATCACTCTAGTGATCCTATTTTGTGCATTGCTACCACATCACCATAATGACCATTATAGTGATCGATATATTGTTTTTCCAAAAAGACTAAGAGAAGATCACTTGAACGATGCATGTCTAGAAAATAGAGTACTATATCAAAAATCTTAAAACTCTTTCAAAATTCTTCTAAGTTTGTTTATTTTCCTTCTTATTGATCGAACACTTCATTATATTAGTGATTAAACATATTATAGGTGATCACTCAAGTATTAAACCACAAAATGTAAAAAACACTTTTGTGTCAAAAGCATTGAATGCTTCGACGTCTAAAATGCTCAAACATTCTCTTTGCTCTGACGTTCAAATGCTGAGACAAAGAATGTTATGACATTCCCAACAGTAACAATCTAAAGACCAAGCACTCTAACATCCATCTCCTAGAGCAATGATCATTTAACATCTTCACACTATAAATATAAGAGCATTGAAGACGAAGCAATCATGAAACTATAATAATTCATTGTTACATTCATTAACAAGTCATACACTTCTTCTTTGTAAGAGTTTGTACTTCACTATCCATTTATTTACTATTGAGAGAGCATTTATTGAATCATTTATTACATATGATATACTCAAAGTAGTGGAACCTTGAGTGGGTATTGATTGCAAAGTGTACGGAGGAGTGAGTGTCCTTGTGAAGAACCTCATTGTACTGAACCACTAAGAGCCCTGTGAATCTTGGGACTATAGTGAAATACTCATGAAGGATTTTGAGGACTAACCGTAGATTAAGTGATTTGGACCAAACCAGTATAAATCTCTTGTGTGCTCTATTAGTGATATGTTCCTTACTCTAATCTCTTTACTGATTCTTTGGTTTGAGTTTTAAATTTTTAATATCACCCAATTCACCTTCCTCTTAGGTGAAAGGCGTAAACTAATAGAAACTACATTAAAGCAAGTTTTATGTACTAATTTATCATTACATACTAAATATCTAATTTCTAATTTATTTAATATTGACTAGTGATCTATTTAGGAAAAATTGGGGATAAATCCCTTTTTGACAAATTAATTGAAAAATGGGACTTGAAACACTTGGGCCCTTAAGTGTAAAAAGCTTCATGTATAAAAAAGACTAAATTACCCTTATCCTCCTCCTCTTACTTGATAACAAGCTTTGCAAGAAGTCTTGTGTTTGGCTCAACACTTTCACCACTCAAAAAATGGCCACTTGTGTCCATGACATTATCGTTGCCATGGGTCAAGTTCGACACCATGCAATCTCTTGAGGTATTCAGGTTGGAGTTAGAGTCGCTTGAGCCCATAATGGTTTGTCACTGTCATGGTTAAGTTTGACGCCATGAGCCCTCGATGGCGTCCAAGTCAAGGTTGGAGTTGATTGAGTTTGAAAGATTGTTGGTATTCATAGGTAGTTGAATTGTGCGAAATCTTATTTCATATTTGGAATTGTTTTTCCTCCTTCAAAATCCGCATGTAGAACACGATGGTGGTGGCAGTGGCAAAATTCGTGACCCTGCAATTTCAAATCTTGAATCATTCTCCCTCCTTTGACATTCACTTGCAGATCTAGAATCATTCTCCCTCCACCTTTAATATGTTTTATTTACAATTTTATTCAATTTTTTTTGTTAATGGTTACTCTTGTATTGATTATTTTTTTCCTTCAATTTTTGTTAGCTTTCTTCTTATTATTCTCTTTCTTGTTTCAATTTTTGTTCTTGACTTTGGTGTTAATGGCCGCTATGGTTGCCATTGATGGCGGCAAATCTCTATGGAATATGGCAATGGAAATTATTATTCTTGAGATCTTGTTGTGGCGCTTGTTCAAGGAAAGGCCACAAGAAGTGGTATTCCTGTAACACTTTTTTAAAGGAATCACAATACGAAGTCTTTTTCAAAAAGAATTTTTTTTTTAGTATTTTTACTTCAACCTTGTATAATTTTATTCCACAACACTTTAAATATAAATTAATATATCAACATATACAAGAAAAGTAAAGAAAAGCCAACCACAATCAAATATAATTTCAACACTTCAATTAATATAAATTTGTTTGGAGATAAATGGAACTAGCTTATAAAGTATGAGAATTCCAGCAATCCATGTTCTAGATTTAGCTCTTACAGCTCGTCCACCTCTCTAATCAATACTTCCTTGAATGCTTCTTCCTCAAACTTGTTTTGCGTATTGATAAACCCATACATACACATATAATTATATCACTTTCACAATATTGATGAAGAAAAATAAATGACAAAAAAAGATTCTAATAAACTCTTTCACTCCATCTATATATATCATTGAACACCGATCATAAGACATTCATTTTTGGGAGAATTTCAAAAAAAGATAAGGGAAATATGCAAAAGACGTTTCAGTACAATGAGATCATGAAATCCCAAATCAGTTATTTTGTACTTGAAAATGTGGGAAATTACATAAATACCCCTAAATTTTCATAACAAGAGTATCTTAATTCACAACAACTTACATATTAAATACATATTACCTAAATGTCTCTATTGCTATTAATTGAGATACTCTTGTTGTTAAAGTTCAGGGGCATTTACGTAATTTTCCACATTTTCAAATACAAAATGACTGATTTGGGATTTCATGATTTCATTGTACTAAAACGTCTTTTTCAGATTTCCCTTGTCTTTTTTTGAAATTCTCCCTTCATTTTTTATCCATCTACAACTATCTTCAACCTATTTTGAAAAAGTGATTATTAAGTGCCTAACTATTGCATTACTAATTGCTTTTATCTTTTGTTTCTTTTAAGATAAAACTAGCAGCATAACATTTTAAAATGGAAGCTTCCTTGTCTTAAACACTCTCTTTTAATTGATAAATACTCAATCAATTAATCCCGCTCGTCATAATAATTTTTCACAACTCATAACAAAGAAATTATATTTTTTAAACACATATCATAGGTAAATTAGAAAGCATTACAAGCCAACAAATAAAATATAAGTGTTAAAAATAAATAATTATTTTATTTATGCAACTCAATAATAATTACTACAAGAGCTAAAAATTATAACCACTACATATTTTCATATACAACCTATATATAATAACATTTAAATTTATCTCAATTATTTTTTAGCATATAAATTGAGAATAATTTTTTCAAATTTTATAATAAATTAAATATAAAAGACATTGAAAAAATTAAATTATTAACTACAAATAAAATTAGATTTATAAGCTCAAAGATTTAAAACCTTATCATGTATAGGAAGCTAAACTAGAGTGAGTTGAAATTTTAAGCATAACACCTGAAAAGAAAAAGTTAATAAAGGAGAAATAGATAAACAAGATTGGCAGGGAAAGTAAATTAAAATATGCCTTATGTGGCTCTTGCTTAAGCAAGGGCTAGGTGACTAGAGGCACCATAGCTGGTAGTTTTTTTTTTTAAAAAAGACACCATATGTGGTGCTTGTTTAACAAGCCACATATGGCATATAAGCAGCTTTGACATTTGTCTAAACAACAGGCACAACATCAAAGAAGTGTCACAAAAGATATGTCACTTTTGCCTCTTTTTATAGTAGTGTGTATAACTTTGCTTAAATATTTTTTTAGGGAAAATTTCATTAAATGACCATAGTAGCCAATTAATATCAAATTTCCCCCAAGAAAATCTGAAAATTCACTGTAGGACCTTAAGAGCAAATTGAAATTAAAATATATTGTCAAAAGACAACACAACCCTTTTTTTCATCTCCCTAATTCCACACAATGCCCTTTTCACTTTCAGCCTCCTTAGCAACCAGCTCCTTCTACCTTTCGAGTGTAGAGCCACCATTGGCGACATTCTTTCCCACCCATTAATACTGCCAGTGAACTTCTTCCCACTCATTAGCGGCCATCTTCTCCATGCAACAGCGACCTTCTTTGACTTTGTCTTCTTCCTCGTTATCCCAATCTCCATTGATGAATGATGCATGACCTTCATCTTCACCCTTACAAGATCGATGTCACCCCCAACCGCCCTCTTTTTTTTTTTTTTTGACTTCTCCGCCTTCTAATTTTTCATAGCTTCAACTTCCCATCACCAGCAAGCTTCAACTTTTCTAGATCTGCAACTTTGTCGACCCCCCAGACCTTCTTAAATTTTGTAGATCTGTTCGAGTTTTGTGTGATTTGTACCTATCATATTGTTTGTGATTTTATCGCTATGTAGTTTCAATTTTGATGCTTTGTCCATGGTTGCCAGTGGTATAGTGTGAATTATGATGGTGGTTGGAAGTTACATAAAAGAGGAAGGAAAATGTTTTTTGTTAAGAAAATAATTACATGAACAAGTGAAATAATATTATGAACAATATAAATTAATTTCTTAACAATTACTCATTTTCAAGTGTATTTCACTTCATAAACAAGTGTAATAGTCCCATGAACAAGTGGAATATATTTATTAACAAGATAATTTTACTTGTTCATAAGATTATTCAACTTGTTCATGATGCATAAGTCACTTGCAAATTTGATCTAGTTAAACAATTAATTTATCCTATTTATAAAAATATTCCACTTGTTTATAGGACTGTTCCACCTACTCATGAAATGTAAGACACTTGCAAATGAACTACTATTATTAAATTAATTTATCTTGTTCACAAGACCATTCCGCTTGTTCATAATGTTTGAGACACTTGTTAACTATGATGTAGACAAAAGATTACTACATACATATTTTCTTCCATATATATATATATAGATATATAAATAGCTTTGGTGGCCTAACAATAATGTCTCTTAATGGATGCGAAGAGGGGGGTGGGTTCAAACCCCCACTTGGCCCCCTTTGTTAGGAATTAATCCAAAGCTCGAATAGCTGGCTTACCATCGATGACAAGAAAATAGTGTTTCTTTTTTAAAAAACAAATACATAGAGGCAATTTTGTCTTTTCATCATAAAAATTAGTTTCATTTTGTCCTCTAGGTCTTTTAGTGAAGTTTCAGAATTTTTGGGACCCATTTGATATAAATTTCCAACAAAAGCCCTTTATTGAATTTCTTTCTTTTTTCTAAGTGAACAAAATAATAGCATATATAGCATATATTATACGTATCTGAACAGACAATAAAATGGAATTAATATGATACATACATACGTGTGTGTGTAATATATTACATATACTACCTCTGGTCTTAAATATAAGATCCAGTTTACTTTTTTGGAGAATCATAATAAAGCGAATACCATACATTACTTTTAGGCATTTAAATTTGTTGTTTTTCTTCAAACCATTTTGTCTAACTTATAAATTGATATATAATATAATAATACACTACGTATGGCATGACTAAATAACTTCTTTAGCTTCCTTAATTTCATCAAAAAAAGTTAACTGGGTCTTATAATTATAATATGATGGTATTATAAAAAAACAGAATGGCATTTAGGGGATGGTGTATAAATTAAGAACCAATGACCGACCAAGGTCATCTCAAACACTTTGTAATGTATATTATGCTTACGCAGTAATAAAATTTAGGAAATGTTTATATAATTTACTTTTTTTATTGTAATATATTCTCGTTTTTCTTTCTAAAATTCATTATAAAATAATCACATGTGAATATATGATTTCACACACTACCAGAGGTTAAAATTATAAGCGGGTTATACCTACTAAGCACTATTAAAAAAAACACTTTTAATATATGTTTTTAGAGAATTTTAATATCCCTTTCTAGAGGGCGTTGTGGGAGACATAGAAAATAGAGAAATCACGTTCATAAAAATTGAGATGTGGAAAAGACATACAACATCTCTAATTTTAAATTAGGGACATTGTAAAGGGTGCCTATGGTGTCCCTAAAACTCAATTTGGGCATCTTGACATACCACGTCCCCAAAGCAACTTTTGGGACATGGTATCTCCCCAAAGTCTCTTTAGGGATGTGGTATGTCCCCTCCTGAGACTTTCCATATCCTAAAAAAAAGTTTTCTCTCTAATTAGATCAATTTTAAATGTTAATGCCCAAAATATTTTTTTCTTACAATTCTTTTTTTTATAACAATTTTTCTTACAATTCTAAAAATTCATTACCATAAAATTGTGTATATATGGTGTTCTATATATTGCAGTTTCTAGAAACCCGCCATATATTGAGAGGCGGAAATTTTTCAGAAACATATATGACAATTTTAAGTATAAACCGTCATATATATATATAAACTATATATAGTAGTTTTTTTTATAAAACCGTCATATAATTGCCTAGTTTTTTGTTAAAAAAACCATATAATATATGACAGTTGTGTAACAACAATCATCATATATATATGGCATATATGTGACGATTCTTATTATAAAAACCGTCATACATTTGATATATGACAGTTGTTCATAAAAATCTCCCTATATACTCTGTTCATATATTAGACATACCCATTTTCCATTGTCATTTGAAACTTCGTAAAACTCCAGAAAGCGAAGTTTTCCACTTGCGACAAAGGTGATTGAGCTCCTCCCCCTTCCTTTTCCACTCTCCGTCGCAGATTTCTCATTTCGTCCCTGTTAGATCATCATCTGCATACATTGCTCGTGTGGGTCGTACGAGCTAGTTGTGTCTTGCAGTACATGTAGCGCATGCGTAGTGTACGCATTGGCCTTCATGGGTTTCGTGGGTCTTGTTAGCATTGTTCTAATCTACTTTCTCTTTGCAAAGGTTTGACCTTTTTTAATTTTTTGGCTGCTCCTATGTTAAATTGTAGCTATATTTCGACCTCTGATCAGATATGTTTTACATACTTTAATGATGGTTGTTGTATAAATGATACGGATAAGAGGTTTTTAATTTCTTAAAGCTATACTATATATTGTGATCAAAGGGTTGTTTTGTGATGGATATATATTTGAAATGTTTATTTACTTAATTTGTTATATACTTATGTTAAAGTTTGATGTTATTTGTATTGATGATGAAGTGAGGTTATATATAAAGAGAATGTGAAGATTGTATTGTTGTGTGGGTAATTTTAAGAGTTTAATTAATTATTTACATTAAATTAAAGTGTTAGTTGCAGTGTGTGCTCCAGTAATGATGAATTGGGTAAACATTGTTAATTTTCTTAGTAAATTTAAGTGTTTTGGTAACCAATTTAAAGTAGTGTAGCGATAATTTTTGAATTAATTGAGATTTTAAGTGTGTTTTTTATTTGTTTTGTATATGCTCTAGATAAAATGGATAATAAGGAATGGGTGTATGAGAATCATTTATCAAAGAAGTACTGAAATGGCATTAAAGAATTCATACGGTTAGCTTGTCGTAATCATGCTAATGATCGTGACTTCATTTTTTGTCCTTGCATCAAGTGTGGCGTTGTGAGGTGTGTTCATCCAGACACTTGTGAGGAGCACTTAGTGGCTAATGTATTTGATCAGAGTTATATGTGTTTGATTAAACATGGTGAGGAGGAAGTGGAACAAACTAATAGTCGGGCAAACTTGAAAAGTAGATGTGACACACCAAGCTTGAAAAGGTGTGAGGAGGCACCTAACTTAGAAAGGTGTGACTCAACTAACCCATTAGATGACGTCGATCATCTAAAAGATTTGGCAGATGCAATTGAAGGGGAGTTCAGCGAGAACCCAAAAAAGTTTGAGAGGATGAAAAAAGATGTAGAGGAGCCCTTGTATGAGAATTGTATGGAGTTCACATTCTTATCTACAGTATTGAACTTGTACAATTGGAAAGCAAGATATGGGTTGAATGATACGGGTTTCACAGAGCTACTTTCCCTATTGGAAAAAATGTTGCCACCAGGAAACGACATATCAATAAAGACTTATGATGCAAAACAAGTTATGCGCACAATCAGCTTGAGTTATGAGAAGATACACGATTTCCCCAATGATTGTATTCTATTATGTAAATAATATAAATCGTTAACTGAGTGTCCCTTATTCTCAGTGTCACGCTACCAAGTGAATGAAAAGAGTCCAATGAAGGCGTTATGGTATTTGCCCATTAGACCTAGATTTAGACTCCTGTAGAGTAATGCAATTGATGCAAAAAAAACTTTTGTTGGAATGTGGATGAAAGGATTGAAGACAACATGCTAAGGCATCCTGCTGACTCTGCAAAGTGGAAGAGGTTTGACCTTTAGTATCTCGGATTTGCTGAGAACTAAGAAACTTCCTCCTAGCATTGGCCATTGATGAGATGAACCCATTTGGGATGCAGAGCAGAACCCATTTGGGAGGCAGAGCAGTACCCATAATACATGGCCTGTGATATTGTTTATCTATAACCTACCTCCATGGCTTGCGATGAAATGAAAGTACATGACATTATATATTCTAATCTCAGGGATGAGGTGATCGGGCAATGTCATAGATGTATACCTAGTGTCATTAATTGAAGACTTGAAGGACATGTGGGATAAAGGGGAGGTTATGAATGATGCTAACGAGAAAGAATCGTTCAATTTGAAGGCTATGTTGTTTGGAACAATCAATGATTTTCTGGCATATGGGAATTTGTTAGGGTATAACATTAAAGGCTAACTTGGATGCCCGATTTGTGAAGAGGGTACATAGTCGATCAGGCTTAAGCATGGTATGAAAAATTTATATATGGGACATTGCAGGTGGTTGCAAAAAGGTCATCCATATCAGCGTATGAGAAAATACTTCAATGGGCAAGGAGAAGAGAGGATGGCATCTATACCTCTCACTGGTCAGGGTGTTCTTGCAAAGACAAAACATGTACAATGTAAATTTCATGTTAGACATTTTCTTGATGTCATGCTGATCTGACACAATATTTACATGGTTTTACAGGGTATTTTAGGTCTTAATTGCATACATTTACCCACATTATGCGTTGTAATTATAGTATTTGGATTGCATGTCTCATACTGTGCATTTTGTTGAATAATGGGTAAAAGTAGACTTATTTTATATATTTTATTATGATTCTTCACTTGCCTTGGCAAAGCCTCCTTGTT
>JBAGKO010000001.1:1329403-1349113 GCA_037177275.1 Acacia concinna | reverse complement strand
TGAAGTGCTATATAAGCGGGCGCGCTGCACACCCCACTGGACATGTCTTTTGGGGAAAGAGTAATGGCCCCGTGACAAGGGGCTGACTTATTTTTCCACTTCTAAGCGTCATCCTTTTTTGATACTTTTGAGGCAAATTTACCTCCAGAAAAACTTTTGGAGTAAAATTGCCCTTCGCTAACAAGTAAAACAAGATTATACTTTAATCCTATTATTAATATGCTGTGAATTGTTCCATTACTTAAAAAACATGGTGATATTGTTTTGAATTCAAAGTACGTTTAAGGGGAACAATAATGTATAATATTGTTAAATGAAGACCTTATTGCATAGTTCCTTGGATGTTCTGGATTTCTTAAATATATAAATGAAAATATATATGAAATAGGAAGAGGTATTTAATTTAATTTATTTTTGGTGGAGAAATTGAAGTGGAAGAATATGGATACGATCGCCACAAAATCAGTCAACATGGGGACAAAAGCACGTGGGTGCTGGTGCTTATTCACTTGCTGTTAATGTTATGAATAAAGAATCAAATTCTTCATCTGCTTTATTTCAACCTCATATATAATTGTTGGTGACATAGTCAACTCACTACAGAACACAACACAGCTCTCGCTTGTCAATTTTTTTGGTGGTCCCAATTCGGTTGAGAATACACTTTACCAACTACTTATAACCGTTAATTACCTGTTCCATATTGATAGTTGAATTTATTCAATCATTATTGCATGTACTCAAATATTACCCTCATTAACCATGAGGCTTCACACATTTAGCACTTAACTAGATTTCTCAAATATTTAATTAGGGGTTCAATTAGTGTGTATGGAGGGGGACACGTGACCAACACTAAAGCTCCTTCAGAAAATTTATGGTGTGAGGGATCTATCACTATATCTACCTAAGCCCACCAAAAACAATATTACGCTACTTATAGCATGACCCGATATTTACAGGTTGAGCTTTGATATTCATGAAAATTTATGAGTCAATATGTTTAGTATTATTTTTCACCTAGTTTAACATATATAAAAACTCGTGTTCAATAGTATCAGTTAATTATGGTTTTGATTGGTAAATTAAGAAAATATTGATAAATATTAAAAATATGTCTTATATTTAAGATCAACATCAACTTTTTAAGTAAAGGATTAGAGCAATATATTATAGTGTCATGGTTGTTGTAATTATTATGTAAGCGTGTCAAAGGAAAATAAAATATTATCTCTTATCCAAGTAAAGGAAAGTCTCATAACCACATTCCTTCTTTTTGAGTCTTTGATCTTATCAATAAGAGTTGTAAATCTTATTCACTTAAGAACCTTATCCATATGAGTTGGCAACCTTATCCGCATGAGTTGTCATCCTTATTACATTCCTATCTACTTGTGATTTGTGGCCTATAATTAGGTGCTTTACGAATGAAGTTGAAGACATGCCAAAAATTTGAACTATCAAGTTATACTCTCTTCTTCTTTTATTTACTCACTATTCATTTCGGTTGTTTTGTCACCTTGCCTTATATCAAGAGGAGTTTGTTTAATCATGGGGAGTGCTACATTTTATTCTAACCATGTGTGACGGAATAACTCTTAAGGACAATATCCTTTGACACAACTCAAACCATATTTTCATTGTCTTTTGCTGCAGGATCATTCTATTGTTTTGTAGGTGATCCCAACAATGTTATGAGTCTCACATTAGGGTATCTTACAAGTGAAGTGTGATTTGCAAATTTAAGGGGTGCTCCCTTTAGATTTGTGTTATGTTATTTATTGAGACCTCAATGTTCATGGAGATGGCTTTCCATGGAGAGTTTTGATTGACAAGATATTGAGTGAAGTATAGTTTATAAGTTCAATAGTTCTCCCAGCCCTCCCAATAGAACAACCTTTTGGATTGGGCCATTCCATTGAACTTGTATTTTCATACCATGTTTGTTATTGCACCATTATTATTGATGTAACATACAAATTAAGATAATACTCACTCTTCTTGGAAGAGAGAGAGCGCACCATGCACTTTTTGTTCCATGTATTGTATGAAATCTGTGACATGTTATAGGCCAAAAAAGAAAAGAAAAAAGAAAGAAAGAATAACATCATGTTTCTTTCCAAGGTAAATATACAAAAGAATCTTGTTCTCTCGATCTTGAGAGGGCATATCCGCCAATTGCAATAATAATGTTGCTATTGCGCTTATTCTACCTGAAGCAGTAGATATTCTATATATTTCCAATTATAGAGATGCATATAGTGTGTGTGAGATTCTCAACTTGTAATTTCATCTATTCGTTTTTTGAACAAAAAGAATTCATCAATTTGTTTCAATTTTAAATTTTGAGTATATATTGGACTTATCTAAATTGTCGCTGTTTTTTTTACTCCCTATATAACAAGGAGATGCAGCATGTGTGTGTATCTATTTATAATATTCATATATATGAATTGTTACCCCTTTTCCCTTCTTGAAGCAGGGGCCGGGGATGCAACAAATATATTTAGTTCTACTTTTAATTGGATATATTTCAAACACATATATGTATACAAAAACATTTGTTTCTAGTATCCTTTCTGATATTACCCTTGATATGAATATTTTTTCGGTGATTATGATGAAGAGATGGATTGAAAGGGATAAATAAAATTGGGTTAATATATCTGTATTATACAGTTAGGAGTAGTTTTTTTTAAAAGAGATAATTTAAAAAACAAATCCTTTTTTTTTTTGCCAGAAAATGATATTAAGTAAAAACAAGTTCTACATTTACAAGTCACATATAGTTAAAACACCAACATGAAAACTTAAAAACTTAAGAAACAAAGGCAAACTAATTCTAATTAATTTTATTAATTTGTGTGAACTACTTAGATGTGAGTTATAAATAAAGATGTAAGTAGTATAAACTGAAGGGAAAATTAAAATATAGGACCTAGAGAAAATAATATTTATTATAAAGGACCATAAAAATTGTAACTACTTAGAAAGACCAAACATCATAACATAAATTTAAAATGTCTAAATTGCCAAAACTTCCTATATTATCTCTTTTATTCATAATTAAAAATATCTAAAAGTAAAATTGAAACTTCCCATAATTCAAATGTGATATGATTGTATATGTTTTTCTACTTTTTTATTTTTCACTATATTCCATATTTATATAATCAATATATCATCAAGAAGTTGCACAATTTATATTATGAACATCAGTATCAATTAAGCTCTTTTTATAAAAATAAAAGCTAAACTCATTTCATAGTTTTTTAGATATAATATATTTTTTAATTTTATTAACATCAAAATAAATTTTTTAATCCATATAAATTTGTTCTAAAATAAAAATAAATCATACAAAAATTTATTGGTTTAACATATATAATAAATTATAAAAGACTTTGAGTTTATTAAAAATATATAATTTTATTTTAAATTAAAATTTTTGTTGATTTTAAAAAAATTATAATTTTTAAAAATCGAAGAATGGGTAATTTTTACAAGTTGTTAAAAAAGAAAATTGAGAAAATTTTTGTTCAATACGTGAAATTTAGAATTTTATATTAGTTTTAAAAATGAGATGTAGAGGGACAGAGAATAAATAAATGTTTTTAGGGGTATTTATTATTGTTATATTTATATTTTGTATTTAGTCCTTCTAAATAATTTCAACTTTTATGATCTTACTCAATAAATATCTTTTCTTTCAGGTCTTTTATTCTAATTTTTCCTAAACTCAATTGTATTGCTATATAACATGCAAATTGATTTAATGTTTGGTATCACATCAAACATAATTATTTTCAATTGAAAGATATATGCATCGAACCATAAAAACATGCAAATTGATCATAGATGCTTGGTCCCAACAGAATTAACATATTGCTAAAGTGTGGAATCTACAAGATAATATCGGTATCTTTGTTTATTTCTATTTTTTATGTAATTTTTTGTTTCTTAATATGTGTGTGTATATCATTATTTAAAAAAAAAAAAAAGAAAGTATGCCAACCATCCAAACCTTGTTTTTAAAAACAAGAAAGTATGCCAACCGTCCTTTGCCAATCATTTTTTTTTACAAAACTTGTTTTTAAAAAACAAATTTATAAAATTGTTTTGGAAATAAAATAGAAAACAAAAATAAACATGCCCTTACAGTTGGCAAATATATGCCAATAATGGCCTTGTAGTGTTGCTTAATCTAGCTAGTTAGTAATATGAAAAACTCTGGTAAGTAAGAGATTACATCTCGTTTATAGCCTTAGGTGGTTCATACTTATCCAAGCAATATCCATCCAATAATATGTAACACAAGTACAGTTGCATTAGTTCCACGTAGAATTGTAGATATATTCGACATCGTGTGTGTGTGTGTGTGTAAATTTATACATATATAGGTGCTCGTATATCTGTTGTCCTACTCTAATATATATATATATATATATATATATATTAGAAGCCACCCTCGTTACCATTAAAGATGGAAAAACATCATCATCGTCATCCTCAAGAGCTTGTTGATTTCTTCAACGTATTCTCCGAAAACCAACCACTGAATGAAGAGAACTATTATATTACTTACAATAAGGCTCTGCAGAAATCACCACCATCTTCTTCTACTCCAAACCTAACAGTTTCTACTGTATTATCTCTTCCTTCGTCTTCTTCCTTTTCCTCAGTAGTACCCTCCTTCAACAAAACCAGAACGCCCAAACACACCCATCAATATTTTTGCCCCACAACCAGGAAGACAAAACAATCAAAGCCTTTGAATTCAAATAATATTAGTAGTGGCTGCTCTACCACTTTGAAGCTGTACGATGATCCATGGAAGATCAAGAAATTTCTGACAGCCAGCGATGTCGGGAAGCTGAATAGGTTACTGCTGAGTTCCGAGGATTCCGTGGAGGACGTGGTAGGTGCACTACTGCTCAGAAACAACAATAATAATAGTAATAATGATAATGATGAGGAAGTGTTCATAATGGGAAGGGAAGTGCGGGTGTACGATATACAAACCAAGTCCATGCACCAGCTGATTCTGAAGAGATGGGCTTCCTTCAAGAACTTCGTCCTCATTGGAGATTGGAATAAGGACTTTGTTAAGAGAAGGTCATTGAACCAAGCAGATGAGATTGGTCTTCAATGGGATCCCTACAACTTGTGCTTTAATTTCTCTGTCCTCAAGCGATCCATACAATAAATGAAGTCTATAATATGAGTGCGCGCGCGCACTTTTTAGTAAATAGTGTTAAAGTTTTGAATTTGAATTCTAACCCTTAATATATCAACTTCCAAGATGCAAAATAAACAACTGATCATTCAGCTGCATGCTTTGTTGTCTCAGTTTTTCATGATGATTCCACTTTAATTCCATGTTTAATCATTCCTCAGCTTCGTCTTCTTTCCCGAAGCATTATTCAAGTTATTTCACAAAGACATAAGTATATTTGTGATGGAGATGAAAAAAAAGGAAGGAAAGCATTAAGCGAAGATTCTAGAAGATTTGAAGACTATCGAGGAGGTCATTTGAAGATTAATTAATGAGAAGATTTAGAGATATTTTGTTTTAATGTTGAGCTATCGTTATCTTTATTATTGAATGGAATTCACATTAAAATTTTTATTTCTAGAATGCTTTTTTCTTTAATTCCTCGGGTTTTAGTTGGGGCTATAAATAGCCTGTGATATACTCCCTCTGATATAATTGACTTTTTAAAAAAGATTAATGAATATAAATAAGTTACTTAATTATATCATATGTAGTGTATTATTATATTATATTATAATTTATAAAGTTTTTAGACAAAACAATTTGAAAAAAATAATAAATTTAAATACTCTAAAGTAATTTAATTATATTTCTCAGTATTCTAAAAAAATAAAAATCAACTGGATCTTATATTTAGGATCAAAGATACTACATTATTAATAATTGAATTATATGGATTATTGAGTTTCCTCCCCTACCTGTATTTCTCTCCTTCCTATATTCTTCTGGTTTCTCTCCCTGTTTGTTGTCCTTCCTTCTCTATTCTCTCTCATCTCCTTCCACTGTGTCTCTCTTCTTTCCTCTCCCTTCCCCCTTCCTTGTCTAGCATCAGTTTGTTTGAAGAGCATATATATGTATATACTGCATCGAATTCATAACATAGGAAGCTTCTAAAATAATAGTTTGGCCCAAAATATAACATTTTGTAAGATAATGAATGCTCATATTTCAATTTTATCTCTATAATTAATGCTCGATTTCAATTTGTCTGCTTATAAAATTTTCAAACATATTTTGAAAAATATGAAAGTGAAAAATGTTTCAATTTATGACATATAATTTAATGAGTTAACTACATACTTTGTGTTTCCCATGAATTATTTAATTGTGCGGATAGGATCAAAGGAGTATATATATATAGACACCACTACGTTCATATATAAAGTACAAGGAGGGGATTGCTTTAATTTGTTTACTGCTATACGTAGGGTGCATTCACAAATTAAACATAATCCTATTCATTCATTAATAGAAACACGTACGCTCTAATGGATATTTTCTTTAAAAAGTGATAATTTCCATTATTAACTTCACATTCATTTATCTCTAAATAATATATAGTCACTTACACCCAAACCACAACCCGTTCTCAAGTAGCTACGTGTGGTATTTTCAGCTTTACAGAACACATCGCCGGGACATCGCATATCCTTCTTTTTTTGATTGCCCATCTTCACTTCTGTAATTACTTTTTTTTTTTAAAAAAAACTCGTTGGAGACTCACCATCAACTGAGAGATCCGCTTGTGACCAGATTACATAAGACTACTAATCTATTCTCGAGTGAAGTTAAAGGACCCAACATAGACATTTTCCCTAATTGTATTTTTAATTGTCAATAATTTAGTCCAAGTCTGAATTAAGATAATTTTCAAGTAATATATGTTAATCTTTTTACTAGAGTTAACGAAACTTCATACATACTGTACTATTAGGCGTTTTCATTAATCGTACGTGTTTTCAGTTTCCCACTATTTAGTTCAAGTCTAAAATAGGTCAATTTTCAAGTGAGGCCAAGGTCTTTCAGTTGTCTAAGTTTATGAATTTCACACTGATATATTAGGTATTTCAGTAGTAATTTTCCCCCCAATTATTAACAACTCATTCCAAGTTTAAATTTCACATATATATTAGGCATTTCAAAAGTCATGACCAAATATTATTTTTAAGGGCATGTTAGAATATACTGTTATAAAAGCCCGTTCACATAAACCAAGACAAAACTTTTCTTATATATACATATATATACTTACTTTATATATACATTACAAATTATGTTGGAAAAATAGTTTCTACTGCTAATCCAACCAGATATTATTAAAAGAAATGGCTTGCGCCTGGCAAGTTTTCTGGTAAAAAGTGCACAAACCAAACATGACAATACTTGGTATTAGACAAATATATAAAAAATATGTTAAGACCCCACCAGGGCCTATTTGAATTTGAAAAAAAAGATATAGTATGAGATAAAGATGAGGAAGAGAAGAAGGTGAGAATCTTGCATTTCTTGATTAGCATCAACAAATAACACACACGGTTCTTGAGGACATGCTGAGAGTGGAATAAACAGAACTATGTGTGGGGACACAAGCATGTGATGCTTATTAGTCTCTCACTCCTTATATTGGTAAAAAAAAAAAAAAACAGAGAGAGCAAGGGATCTTGTTCTCTTGTTGTGAGTGTGCTAGATTCTCGAAGTGACATTCTTATTCTTTATTTTCTTGTTTTACTTTTGTCAATTCATGTAATAAGAGTCACACTTCAGCCAGCATGTCATAATATGAGTTAAGAGTATATACTGTCATTATCAAAAAAAGGTGGTGCAAAGCATATTTTGCCAAATGGCTATCAAACTTGAGATTCTGCATCTATGTGATACCCGTAAGACAAACTTGTTTATTTTACAGAGATCAATTAAAAAAACTAAATAAATTATTTAATTATAAGTTAAGTAAATTAATTTAGAGAAAAATGATAAATATAAAAGATAAAATAGAAATATGTCTTACGCAAAAATAACATTAACAACTAGGGGCAGAAATAAGCTATGCCGCCTATTAAGGGCTTACGGCCTGGCCAATTAGGCTAAAAGGCCAAGGCCTTTTTTTAGGCCTGCTTTTGTTAATAGGCTGGCCAATAGGCCTGTTAGGCCTATTAGGTGGCCTGGTTGTTAACTTGCTTTTATTACCCAAAAAAAAAAGTTGGCTCTTTAGCCGTATCTTTTCTCATTCATTTTGTGTTCATCGTTGGCTCCACTCTCCACCCTCTCTTCATCCTCTATATCTCCCATGGACTCATCATAGATTTACAAGCTCAAAGATATCTCTCTATTTTGTGTTCACCGTCAGATTGAAGTATAGATTGTCACAGACTCACAAACCGCAACTCTCCTATCTCCATTGGCTGACGCAAATTGGATATTTCTTCTCTCCTGATTCATATCTCTCTTAGCCTCTTTCCTTTGGAAGTGTGGATTTGACAATGGAAGCTTGACTGATGAATGCAATATCTATCACCATTGATGGCGACTTAAGAAGGTAGATCTGCGGTTCTAAAGGTACATCTTAAGGTGGAAGCTTGGATGTACAAACAATCTCATCTTGCAACTGTGAAGCCTTTGGAATGAATCAGATCGTCTCCCCTCTACACTTCCATTGGGCATTTCCTATTCATTTTTCTCCTTTTATTGTTCTGTTTTACTTTATTTGTGAACCAAATTCTTGAACCTTTTTTCTTTTTATTCTTCTTCCACCTTTCTGGGCACATAAAGATGATGATAACAGGCTGTGCTCATTGCTATGTTTTATTTATTTTTATACTATAATGGTTGTGATTTGGACTTATCTTTCTTTTATATAAAAAAAGTCTAATGCTTTAATTCTGATTTTGGGATTTAGCTTCACTATTTCTTTTCTTTATTCGTTCATCATGTTCGAGTTAGATTATTTGGGGATGTAGCTTCAGTATTTCTTTTTATCGTGATTTCCCAGAGTTATATTTTTTCATTTATATTCTAATACTTACGTTCCACCCCTCCTGATGATATTCTGATCGTAGGGATTTGTTTTTTTCCATAGCCTAGTTTTTTTTATCATGAAAGGGCAAGCAAAGCTTGAAATAGAAGATACATAGCTGACTAGACTTTATATACTATCAGTCCAGCCAATCATGTTTTGCAACAGAAACACAGATCATTAAGAAACAAATCCGCACATCCTGGAGGTACTGAGTGGACCAATGAAACGGTGCTATCTTGGTCATGTCCCTATCTAGCCATAAAATTAGCACAAGTAATAATTTTTCTCTTAGTCTGATGGAGTTGAACATCCCATTCCTCGTACAACATATCTCGTGTCTTCAAAACAATTTCCCTTAGGGTGTGTTTGGTACGAGGGATTTGAAGGGGAGGGGAGGGGAGAGAAAATTTTTAAAAGTTGAATTTCAAAAAATTAAGGAAATAGGGTTAAAATTTTTAAATTAATTTTTCATAATTTTTTATATTATTTTTTCTCTTTATTTAAATTTTATAACCCCACTTCTTCAATTTCTTTAAATTCAGCTCCTAAAATTTTTATTTTCCCTCCCCTCCCCTCATACCAAACAACCCATTAGAGGATGGTCAATTGAGCAATCCCTCATGAGAATATTGTATGCGTCCATGAGTCAGTAAGATTGAAAGCTTACCATACCCCATCTGTTTGGTCACCTCCATACTCGTTTTGATAGCAAGAATCTCTGCTTCTGTCATACAACACGGATTGAGGGAATGACAAAACCCCATTAACCATTGCCCTTGAGCATTCCTCATAACACCTCCGGACGCCGCTTGTTGATGCTCCCGTATCGAACCATCCATGTCAATACGAATTGTTTCTGAAGATGGTGGTGTCCAGTGGTTCTCTCCAGTTTCATTTCCTCTGAAAATCTGGTGTCTTAATTGATGATCAGCAAAACTTTCCATTAAACCATAATTGCACTGGTGCAATAGTTCCTTAGTTGAGGCCTTGGTTCCTTGAAATATCTGCTTGCATCTACTCGTGTAAATGGTCTAGCATACCATACTGAAGACTCAAGTCCATGCAAGATCCAGATATCTTCCTTTGCTTGGGCTTGATGTTCCAAATAAGCCATTCCTGCACATTGCCAGAAAAAAACTACTGAAAATGTTAATTCTTAAAATCTGCTTCCATACCTCTTTTGCTCTTTCACAATCTCTTAAGGAGTGTATAATACTCTCCTCACTCTGACACTCAAAAGGACAGTCACTCATGTTTGCAAGACCTCTCTTAGCTCTAAGTGAGTTTGTAACTAATCTCTCATGGCCTACTTGCCACAAAAAGAATTTAACTTCCTCAGGAATTTGCCACTTCCATAGTTGCCCCCAAAAATCTCTACTACTTTCCTCTCTGGAGTTTGAAATGAATCAATATGCCGATTTAACCGAGAAAAGCCATCCTTTGCAGGTCTCCAAGTGAATCTGTCAGCTGAGTTGCCCGAAGGAGGGTGGATTTTACTCAAGAACTGTCTCACCCAAAGTGGAAGAATCCCTCTCCATCTATCTTCCATCCAACCACCATCTGGACTTGAGTGGCTTTTAACATCTTCAGATATGTTGATGTTAGATGGATCAACCACATAAGCAATTAAAGGGTGCTGAAGAGGAGTCCACTGATCAAGCCAGAACTTTGTAGTTTCACCATTATAGATCTTGCGGCCAACACATTTCTCAAAATTACCCCAAACTTTTGTTATTGCAGCCCAAGTTTGAGAAACATTATTTTTCTTCCTGACCGAAGGCATGATTTCCTCACCACAATTATACTTCACCCGCAGACATTTCACACATAAAGCATCACTTTTGGTAATCAATCCCCAACACAGCTTCATGACAAAAGCTTTGTTTTGATACTTAGGATTTTTGATGCCCAACCCTCAATTGCATTTAGCTTGAGTTATTTTATCCCAAGCCACGAGGTGCATCTTCTTAATTTCTTCATTTTGAGACCATAGGAATTGCCTTGAGATTTTTTCTATCTCATTGAGGGTACAAATAGGCAAAAGTGTTGATTGCATCTGGTAACCTGGAATATCAGATAAAACTGCTTTAATCAGAGTAGATCTGCCCACAATTGTTAGCAACTTGCTCTTCCACATAGATAGCTTATTTCTGACTTTTTGAATGATGGGAAAATAAGTGGCTTTTGAGACTCTCGAGTGAATAACCGGCACACCCAAATACTTCCCAAGATTAGCAGAAAGACGAATCCAAGTTTCCTGCTCAAATCAGATGCACGATTAAAATGAACATGTTTTGACACAAACATACAAGATTTTCTAGGTTGACTCTATGGCCAGAGACTTGACAGAAGCTTTTCATAACTCGTTTAACCTCGTCCATCTGATCCATACTAGCCTTAGTAAAAAGGATCAAATCATCTGCAAAGAATAGGTGGGACAGTTTTAGGCTATTCTGTTTGAAATTGAATGGCTTCCATTTATTTGCGGCGCATTCCTCTTTAATAAAGTGTCCCAATCTTTCCACACAAAGCACAAAAATGTACGGACTTAGCGGGTCTCCTTGTCTAACACCTCTAGACTGGTTAAAAGAGTTGCCTTCTTCTCCGTTCCAAAGGACTGGCATAGAATTCGATGATATACACGCCATGATGACATTAATTAAATTATCATCAAGGTGTAAACCCTTTAGAGTATCCCTTATGAAGCCCCATTCCAGCCGATCAAAAGCTTTCTCCATATCAACCTTAATTGCCACATAGCCCTTTTTTCTTGCACTGGTTCTCATTGAATGAATTGCTTTTTGAACAAGAATTATGTTATCACAAGGAGATCGATTGGCAATAAAGCTACACTGCTCTTGACCAATAAGCTTTTCCATAACCCCTTTCAGCCTAGTTGCAATGACCTTAGTGATAATATTGAAACTCACATTGTATAATGAAATAGGCCTTAGATCTTTTAGAGTTTCTGGATGGTCTACTTTCGGGATAAGCACCACTCTAGAATGGTTCAAGGAGGAAATCATGTTTGGATTGTTGAAACAATCAGTCACCATTAAGCAAATCTTCTCCCTAACGACTCTCTATTGCGAATGGAAAAAATGGGCTTGTAAACCATTTAGACCCGGTGCTTTTAGAAAAAGTAGCAGTTTTTATTTCCAAATGGGACACCTCCCTACTTAGAGTGATGATCTCAAAGGCATCTAAGGTAGGGAAATTGGAGCACAACCCTTCAGGGTTAGAAACTGAAGGGTAACAAGTATATAGATCTTTAAAGAACTCTTCAGCTATGCGCTTCAAGACATCATGATCATGAATCCATTCACTCTGACTATCTTTCAAAGCCTCAATTCTCTGCTTTTTCTTTTTAATGGCGGCCGATGCATGAAAAAATCTTGTATTCCTATCCCCTTCCTTTAGCCATTTACTTCTAATTTTTGAAACCAGAAGAGCTCCTCTTGAGCAACCAATTTATGATATTGAGTCCATAAGGCCTTTTCAATTTTATATGACCCAGAACAAATATTCAGCCTCCTTGTTCTGTTAATCCCTTCAATTCTTTGAATAATTTTCCTCTTCCTTTGAGCCCAATTCCCCACACAATTCTTATCCCATTCAAAAACAGAATCTTAGAACGAAAGGAGACCCTGAAGCCAATTTTTCCCTTGCCAGGCTTCCCTAGTAATACAGGAAAAGCTATCCTCAAGATGCCATGCTGCCTGATAAGAGAATCTCTTCCTGCTTCGAGTCTTAAGGAGCGACAAATTTGAATTGACCACCACCACTCTATGGTCAGATTTAAATTTTAGATAATGTCTAATTGAAGTCTCAGGAAATGAAGAAAGCCAACTGAAATGATAAAAGACCCAATCAAGACATTCTTTAAGCCCTGCTCTTTCCCAAGTGAATTTGTCTCCCTGAAAACACCCTTCAACCAAGCTAGCATCTTCCACACAATCCCTAAAATGACTCATTGCAACCTAATCAAGAGAAGAGCCTCCAAGTTTATCCTTAGGAGATAAATAAGAGTTAAAATATCCTAAAATCAACCAAGGATGAGACATATTTAAAGCAATATTTTGGATTGAGTCCCATAATCGCATTCGAGCCGCCATATTGGTTTCCCCATAAACAACAGACATACAAACATTGACATTTCTGTTGCAGTCTTTGATAAGACAATGGAGCAATTGAACATTTGAAAATAAATAGTTGACTTCGAAGTCGTCATTATTCCATAAAATCCAAATTCCTCCAGCAAACCTACTAGATTCAACTCTAATCCAATGATTGAAACCGAGTCTTCTAGATATAATATCAGCCAGGGAGCCACTAATACGTGGCTCCAGTAAACACAAAATATCTAGATTCAACTTTCAAACAATATCTTTGACATAATTAGGGAAGGTTCGGCTACTAGCTCCCCTACAATTTCAGGATGCAATAATCATAAAATAATGCATAGACAAGAGAATAAGAGAGGAATTACCTTCAAAGGTCTCCCAGAAGGACCTCGATTTCCAGATTGTTCTACAGATCGCCCACCAATGAATCATGATTTCTTTTAGAATTTGAGGGACCATCATCATCCAAAGGCCGTGGATCAGGCTCCTTTGGATTCAGAATATGGGATACCCTGGCAGAATTATCACCTTCACTTCTATTCTTTTTCCTGGAGGGTCTTTTTTATGAGGTAGCTTTGGGATCTCTTTCCCAATCACCATTTTTTTTACTTTCTTGTGAATTACTTTTAGATGCATCGGTTTCATTAATGTTTCCCGAGATGACATTGTGGGTTCTAGGCCCTTTATTGTTGGAGTTGGGTACTCGTTTATGATCAGCGTTAGCATTGGAATCTATCTCCTTAGGCCCATCTAGTTTTAGTGTGCTACTCGACCCATTATCCTTATGCAGAAGTGCATCGTTACTGTTAAAAAAAATAGCAGCTTGAGAGTTCGACTTGGCTAGATTAATTTCCGTCACATGGTTACCTATAACAATCACCGAAACCTGGCCCTACATATTTGAAAGCTTCGAGTTTCCCTTATCTTTAGGCTTATATTCCAACATGAGATTTTGACCGAACACAATTCCACTCTCTCTTTTATTCCCATTCAGTTGATAAAGCTTTTTGTTGTCATAAATCACTAGAGCCGTGTTCCCTTTTCTATTGTCAACCGCATCCTCTTTCTCTTTCCTTAGACCAGGATCATAGGAAAGACTTTCTTCCTCTTCTATATCATCAAAAACTGCAAAACGTGATTTCTACACAAATGGATCTTCCCTCCTTACCGTGGTGTCAGACTTGCTTCTTGGGACGTGAGCTTCCCTATGATCTCCCCTTCTTGGAACCTGAGACCTTGAGCCTCTCCGAGAGATCATCTAAGGTCTAAAGGTTTCACCATGGTCTGAAATTTTTTCTGGCAACTGCATCGACATTGGTTTCACCTAAAACTGAGAATATCTAGATCCTCTATAAACATTAACCAGTTCAAGTAAAATTCCTTCTGCACTAGAGCTTGGCTTTCCCTTATACGGGTATGATTCTATGACCGAATCTACCACAATCAAAACATATTAAGTTGAGACCTTCGTATTCAACATTAAACACCAAACCTGCCGTGATCACCTTAGGCACCAACTACTTCTGAAGATCTAACTCAACACATAATTTGACAAACTTGCCTCTTTCTATTTTTGACGTTGGAGACTGAAAATCCTTTAGAGTGTTTAAATCAACTCTTAAATTTTTTCCAATATTATCTCCAAGCCTTGAGATGCACTGTTTGTTATAACAATGTAGGGGAACATCATGAATACGAATCCAAGTTGCAACTCTACCCAGGGATTTTGATACGGATTAAAATATGGAGACCATCTATGAATCAACACATATTGTTGCTTGATAATCCAAGGACCTTTAAAGAGAACTTTCTTGTATTGAGACTTCCACATTTCTGAGTTTGTAAATCTCAAAACAAAGTAGTTGTTTGGGATGTCAATGAGCTTAAAGCTTGAAAAACCCTGAAGAACTTTCAGAGCTTCTTTGAGCACATACAAATTATATCTTTTCCCTAGCACCATGATTATTAGAGAGAATTTCCATGGGCTGCATCACACATTAAACTCCTCTTGAATACACTGAGCCTCTGGGTAAATTTCCTTCAATTTCTTAAGCTCCTCCATCTCCTCATGCAGCTTCTAAACTAGTTCATTGTCATCCATGAGAAAATCATCCTTTTCCCTCTCACTCATACTGTGAGCAACCCCATTAAAGCCCAAAAGAGATGCTCAGTAAGAAGTAAATTTTGGGGGATTATGATTATCTTCATTGCCCAATTCCAAAACTTGGACATCACAGAAGTTCAAATTGTTCTTCTCCTCTTCATAAGCTTTCTTATCCATCTTCCTAAATTCATTGCTTATCGGGATCGATAACTCATCTTTTGTCTTATCCTTTTTCCCATGTTCTTCCTTAACCGTTAGCCAATTAGGGGGAACCTTTTGTTGCCCTGAGTCCATCGAATCCTTTAAGCACAAGTCCCAAGAGAGAGAAAGTTCCAAACCCACCTTATATTTTCCATAGCCTGGTTTTTGCCTGTTATGTTAGGTTGCTTTTTTTTTTTCTGGTATAGATCCAGGCTTTTTAACAAGCTACAAGCCGATCCAGGCCTTTGTACAAGCTAGGAGTAGGTTAAGAAAAAAAGCTTGTGATAGGCCACAGGCCAGACTCAGGCCAACTTGGTACACTACAGGTCTAGCCTGTTAAAGGTGTGGCCTGGCCTAGCATGCTCCATATCCACCTTATCAACAACTTAAATAAAGCTCATAATAAGAGTTCATAGTTTAAAATAGCTATATAGGACATTATCTTAGAAAATTTAGAACCCAAATAACCCAAACCCAAATAGCGTCAAAACAAAAAAAAAATGCCTAAGTAGATAAAATAAAAATTATGGCACAGGATAAAAAAAAAAATTCTATAATGGCCCAAAAAATAATTCTATCAAGCCCACAAAATAGTATTGTTAGGCCCAAAAATTGTTTTTCTTTATTTAAAGTAGAGGCGGCCCAGTAACAAAAAATATTGCCAGGACCAAAAAATGAAAGAGGCCTAATCTTAAAAAAAAAAGCTTTTGCGAAAAGGTACTTCTTAGTCAACTCAAATATCCAACGCACTTATGGTAAAGCACGTTTTTATCCAAACTAACGTTTGACGCAGAATTTTTTTTTAAAACTATCAAACAATGCCATTTTGCTTTATGGAGGTAATCTTCAATCTTTGTTTGGGTTGCTCCAGATTCGGACGGAGCCGTCGGACCCGACTATTCTCTCCTTAGTATCTTTGTTGTTCGGCGTCCGTTTTTCACGTTCTTGGTGTTGTTTTCTTCTTCATCTTCTTTTAAGATCTACACTATGTGATCAATTTTGTGGCCTAAATAATCTATTTTCAACTGACCCAATTTAAGAGTTCCTTCCATCAGAAAACAAACTAAGAAAATGACATCCATGGAATAATTAAATTATATTTAGAAATAAATCTCTACCCCAATCTTTCTCTCTTGTCCAAATCAAAGACAACAAATCAATAATGATTTTGACAACATATGGGCAACATGAAGATTGCAAATGGATAGAACAATTGGTAGATTTTTGAAGCCATGGGTAAACACGATCTTTAATTGATTGTAATAATCAAAATCATATAAATCATTTAAACTTGTGAGTTCATAGTTCGCTTCGCAACCAATTGTCATGTTATACTTCTAGAAACACACTTGTATATATTAAAAAAATATATAAACAGATATCCCTCAAATCTTGGGAAGCATATTGCTGACAAAATCAATCAAATTAAAATTATACTTTCACTACAAATACTTTTTCTAGGAACAGACATATATTCAAAATGGAATAAAAAAATTTCTGACAAAAATGGAGGTTTAGGTTTTCAAATAAATGAAGTATTTGAAAACACATGGTTTTGAGTCTTGGAATGTTACTGAGTTTTGGAATTTGACTATTTTTTTTGGTTGAAATATCTCATTATATATGGGGAAATTTTCTATTTATTGAATTACTACTAAATATTTTGACTTGAGAAATTCTAATTTTATGATAATGAAAGGGATTATATATGATGATAGTCTAATATAATTAGAGTTATTATTGATGAGACATGAAAATAATTTTTTTAAAAATATAATTGAGATATTTAAAAGTGTGAGGGTGCCTAAACATGTGGTTTCCTTGTAAAATATGCTTCTTTTAAAGTTTCAAAAATATTACGAGCCTCATTTGATAAATGCCAAGTTGAGTTTTAAAATTATGTGGATATATGTTAATTGCTATTGAGAGCAAATTTTATAAATTATTTGTGAGGCATGAAAATTTAATCATTTATTTAGAGTAGAGACAAACATAGCTGCACTACAAAAGAAAGCACTTTTAGTGACCATTTTCAGTAGCAACTAAAAAAGTCACTGTTGAAAGTGTGACTTTCAGTGGCAACAAAAACGTCACCCTTGAAAGTTTTACTTCTAGTGGTGACAAAAAAAGCCACCAACAAAAGTCATGAAAGACAAACTTTCAGCGGTGGCTATTCTAGTCGCCATTGAAAGTCATACTTTCAGTGGCGACATTTTAGTGTCGGCACTAAAGGTCATGCTTTTAGCGGCGACCTTTTGTATTTGCACTAAAGACAATATTTTTGAAGTTAATATTTTGAATTAATAAGGAATGTAATTTTTTAATACTATAAATGACAAATATATTATATTAATTGTATTATATGATTTATATCGTATTTTAAATTTTTTAAAAATATTTTAGGTATTATATTAATTTTTAATAAATTAATATGTGTGTTTGTAATATTAATGTACGCACGTACTTATTAGCATTAATCAAATTATTAAAACAAATATATTAGTAAATATCTATATATTATAAATAATGCATGTGTGTGTGTTTATATATTTAATTTTTGATATGAAGGATGACAATTCAACTTAGCTCACATGGTTAAGAGCTTCACTCCTTGATTAGGAGATCCTAGGTTCGAACTTGGGGTGAGTTAGTTGTTGGAGAAAATATTTGTGGATGACATGACGCATTGTGGAATGGATGATCATGTGGTCGGTGATGTAGATGATGGCATGTGACACGTGGATGAGGTAGGTAGAGGGTGATGTCATAGATGTGCAGCTATTGTGGAAATTATTATTATGTTTTTAATGCATTTTCAGTGGCAACTTGTGTCGCCATTAAAATTTACTTTTTGGTTGTGACACAAAAGTCACCCTTGAAAGTTAACTTTTGGTATGACTTTCAGCAGTGACAATAAATGTCACCACTAAAACTATACTTTCAGTGGCAACTCATTTTGTCACCGCTAATAAGTATCAGCCACAGTCACAATGTGATAAACAACATTTTTACCATTTAATTCCATGCATTTTAGAGAGCTTTCATTGGGTTTATCACGATTAAATTGCATTTAATTGGATAAATTGGATAATTTGGAATTAATGTGGAAAACATGAAATAATGATTAAAAAGGGCATAATTGTCATTTTCTCCTAGCTTTTGATTTTATAAAATATGATATTACATTTTATGTGAATTATTTTAGGAGAAAATGGGAGAGAAAAAATGACGAAGGACCAAATCAGAAGGTTAAAAGATGTCCAGGGTATTTCTGTAAATAAATTAGGGACTTGGTTGCAAAGGAGAATTGTGAAAGCTAAAAGTCTGAAGAAAAGTGGATGCGGGGTTTGTTTTGGTAATTTCCACGGGGTCAAAATAGAAATAAAAGACTGCAGAGGGCCCAGTCAAACTCGGAGTGAAGCTGGACTGTTGATCAAGATTACTACAGATCAGATCTCTACCGTTATATGAAATGCACAGTTTCACTTAAGAGGGGTGCGATTGTGGACGTCCGTTGCACATGCCATTGATTTGATCCAAGCCATCCAATATTAATTCTCAGATTAAATTAGGCAATGACATGTGGCTTCATCTCTAACGTCCATCGCATTCTCAGATTGAATGTGGACCGTAGGATCTCCAACAGTCACCTTCCCCTTTCAGAACCAACTCTTTACCCATGAATGATTTGACTCGTGACCATCGGATATTATGACCCGGTTTATAAAGCCACAATTCTAGCATGGTTGAAGCGATTCTGGTTCATTCTTCACATCTAGACACAATCGACTAAGGGAGAGAGAGCTCCTGGAAGTGATTTCATAGCTTATGGTCGCTGGAGGAGTTAGATCAAGCCCAGATTCCGGGGATGCCTCCGGTGGAGCTCCGGTGACCTTCATTTTCTGTTTTCTCCATGTTTTTGCATTGAATCTCCCTTCCTCCATGTAAATCATCACTGATTTGAGCTCCTGTATCGATCAATAACATGTATCCACTGGATTCTTATTGATTTATGTTTCTATATCACTTTCCGATGATAATTTGTAAAATAGAGATAGTGTGAGGTTCCTTGCGCCTTGATTTGGTTTGTAACTGCTTTAGCATGAATCCTTGAGCTATATGTGTCTGAATGTATCTAGGTTTAGGTGTGTATATTCACTAATGGTTCTTGAATCCAATTGGTTAATTAGAAGATTAATGCTACGTTGCT
>JBAGKO010000001.1:1316668-1329303 GCA_037177275.1 Acacia concinna | reverse complement strand
CATGCACTTTGATAGTAAATGTATGCAATTTCCTTGTAAAATACCCCAGAAAACCATATAAATATTGTGTCAGATCAGTGTGTAACTTAGCTTATGAGGCTACAAGCTTCCTTTGACATATGTGAGGGATTGATGGAAATATTATGTGTGGGTGTCTCAAAGAAAGAAGTCTCATATAACTTTAGATTGGGAATTCCTAGTATACAATTAAATATAAGCTTGAATTAGTAGAAAGGCTGATAAGAGGAGACCTCAAGCTGAACGTTGGAATTAAATTACTGGTTTAAATGATATTTAAAAGGTTTTATTACATTAAATCCTCATTAACACTCATTTTGTAAATTTTATTTTAATTATCATTAAAACGTCTTTATTGGTTGTTATAAATGCTCAAAGGTCACATGTCATCTACACATAAAAGGCCATGATTGGTGCATGGTTAGGTATGATTATGGTCAGAGCACCAATGACAGATAACACTATTCTCTATCCCTGAGCTCATCTCCTCTTTCTTATTCCAAGTTATAATGTTATTTTTCTACTGTTATGTCACCCTACTTTTTGTAGGAAGGGTTTGTTTTAACCTGTGGAGTACCATTTTCCAATTTACTGAGGGAGAGGTTGTGAAATATCTCCTAAGTACAGTGCCCTTGGGCATGATTTGAAATATTTGTTTATTGTGTTTCTATAGGTGCTGTTGCTAACAATTTATACATTGAAAGTTTCAAACGCCAACACTCATCCTCGATCCCCCCTCTTTCCCTCCTTGGATCTCTAGACCAAAAAAAAAAATCCTTCACTTATCTTCTTCTTTGATAGTGAAAGAACTAGTAGAGAACATTGAAATCTCGAAAAGTTTATAAATTAAGAAGGTGGTTTGGAGCTTTAGATTAGACCCCTTCCTTTTCATAAAGCCTCAAATTTCCATGGCAGATTTGCTTCCTTTGTCTAAAAAACCACCGTCTGATTCTCCGACTCCTACCTCCAACTCCATAGCTTGTTCTCAATAGGAGCCCATTTTTATCATCTTACTCTAAAATTTGAATTTTATTCTTTATCATTCCATGCGCTCTTTTGAGTCATTATGGAGAGCTGTTATAATATGGGCAATTAAGTACTTTGATTTATTTTTCTATGTTTGGTGCTATGATGTTAGTCGTCTGATTGGATCGATATGATTGTGTTTGGAGTTCAGGTGATAGATAAGAAAGGCCTCAAATCCATACAACACAAAATCAACCATTTCTAATCACAACACTATTAGAACTTCAGCTCTGACTTTTGACATTGATCGTGAAAAGTCCCTAGAGTAAGCAGATTAGTTTATGCAGCTGGGAAATAAGGTAATGAAAGAGAATGATTTGAGCAAGGCAGCTAAAAATTTTAAACATGCTCTTGGGATCAAGTTGAGCCTTAACTTTCCCTCTTTCTATCTCTATCTTAGTCTCGATCTTGAATTTCTTCCTTTGCTGCTTGGGTTGGGGAAATCAGGAATGATGTTGAAACCATTTAGAATCTTCTGTTGAGGTTGGAACTCGTCTTCGCCGCCGTAGGCAAAGGAAGCGACAACAATGAGGGCAGGCTTCATCGAAGAAGAAGAGGAAGATAAGGGAAGGAATTTTTTTCCTATCCATAAAGATTGAAGGAGGGAGAGACTAAGAAAGAAGAGGGAAGAGAAAGGATGAGGTGTAAGGTGTAAACATCAAAATACATGTGGCCGCCTTGTAAGCTATGTTAGTTAAAATTAAATGTCAATATAAACAGTGGTTAAAAGAGAGAAGACATTGCTCCGTTTTAAGACTTATAGGGCCAAAACTGTAACATCTCAATTTTTATTCACCAAAATTTTCCAAGTATATGATAAGATAAGGGGAATAAAATGGTGGATTTTGGTATAGAAATTATGACTAAAGTAAGTTTTGGCTGATTTCTGGAAAGAGACAAGAGGCAGTTATGTTGTGCATCATTTTTACCTATGTTAATGATGTCCAAAAATTATGAAACTTTCCAGTATAAAATTAGACATGTCTAGATTTAATTTGATTGTCATTTTTCTAATTTGGATCTATAGATTAAGAGATATAAATTTTTTAAATTTGTCTAGTGAAATTAGCTAGTTTTTGGGGTTGTGTACAAAAATGAATTTCTTGGGAATCTTATGATTTCAACTGATCAAAGGAAGTATTTTTTCCTAAGAATAGACTCAATAAGGGACATTTGAGATTTTGAATCACTTCAATTAGATGTCTGTACAGTTAGGTATGAATTTTCAAAGTTGGGTGAAGATTCTGCCCAATAAATCCAAAATTGTAAAAATGTAAGGGTAAAATGGTAATTTGTAAAGTAATTAAAAGAAAATTATTTTCCCCAAACTCTAGGGGCATTTCATGCAGAGGGGGCAGGTGGAATGAATATCATGTAAGTCAAATAAACTTACACAAGAAGGAAAAATAAAACTTATACAAGAAGGCAAGTGGACCAATAAGAGTGTAACACATGCACACCACATAGACTCATATTTTAAAAAGCTTTATCCACTCTTCCAAATCATAAGTAGGCCAGCATAAGAGGAATAGATAGAGGGAGTAAGCTCAAGAGCAAGGAAGGCAGCCAAGATTCCAGAGTCCAAATTTTCAAGGTAATTTATTGTAAAATGCCGATTTCTTGGGTTTTTAGTAGTTAATATCTCTCCTAAACAATTTCCCTCTATTAATTTGGTGGTTTGAAGGGAAAGTCATAAGAAGAAAGAGAGGGAAATTTTCAACTAGAGAGAGAAAAAGGGGAAATCAAATGTAACTTCCAAAACTTTGATTCTTTTGGTGTAAGCTTACTTTGTGATTGTTTGTGGGCTAAAATTGTGATTGTTTTACCTTGAATTTTGGTTTAGGATAGGTTGAATCCTAGATGTTATACTGCCCAAATTTCCAATGGTCATAGGAAATATGAATTAGATGGATTAAACAAGTGAATAAGGGTGCAAGAAGATTGTTTTGATGAATTGAACTTGAAATCAAACTTTTGGTGATGCTGCCCTGTTTTTCCCAAACCTTATATTAAGGTGTTAGGTCTGTATTTTAGGCTATTTAATGCTTCCAATGAGTTTAAAATGAAAAATTCTGTGGGGTAAAGGTGAGAAAACAAGTTTGGAAGCATTAAAATAAAAATTGTCATTTTTGGCAAATATAGTGCCAATTTTGGATCAGACCTAGAATAGGGGGAAGGAATTGGATTTTGGTAATTTTGAGGTCATAAATAGATTCAGCACGTGAAATTGTGTAGGGGTAGCATGGGTCATAATTTTTGAAACATTGTAAATACATTGATTATAAAAGGAAATAGATTGGTACCCTTAAGGGCAATTTTGTCAATGTGCGTGTTTGAGATAAATAATTATGATATGAGTTTAGAAATGAAGATTGAATGAGTAATAACTCATTTAATATACATTTGGTATTTTATGATTCGATCTTTGCTCAATGGACCAAAAGTCAAATCAAAGGAAGGACAAGTAGACCAGAAAAGGACTTCATGTAGTAGCACTTTCTTTCATACTTAATGTAGAATTGTATGTGCTTTTGTTTTCCCTTTATGAAATACATGCACTGTAATTTTGTATTCCATGTTATAAATAATTTATAACAAACCTAGCTGAGGTGTGGGAAAAACATAACTACCACCCTGGGAAAAACGCAAGTACCACATGTGGGAAAAACACAAGTACCATTAGGCCCATTTAGGACCTAATTGAGGTAGTAAAATGAGTACATAACAAGCTGTGACAGTGGTACAAAATAAACCACAACAGTGGTATGAAACAAGGGAGGGTTCAGCGGCAGTTGACCCTGAATACATGTGCTCATTTCGTTGTGTACGGAATAAGTAAGGGTTCAATGGCAGTTTAGTACAATTGATCTTGAATACATGCGCACATTTCTGTTGATGATAGAGTAGGAGCTAGGGTTTTCGGCCTTGAGGTTGCCTGTTACAATAGAAATATGTGGTGATTTTTGATGTTAATGTGGTGATTTTTGATGTTAATGTGGTGATTTTTTGATGTTAATGTGGTGTATTATATATCTATTTATCGCATTTTGCATGATAGAATGCTGTTACTACTGGGATTCTTTTGAATTTCACCATTTCCAATAAATTATAAATTACTTAGTTGGATGAAGCAAACATAAGGGCAAAGATGCATAAACCGTCAACGGGAGGACTGAGACCCATACAAGCGTTGTGTGGGACAACTGCAACAATGTAGTTTTGTTTTGTTAATTCTTCTAAGGTTTGTAAGATCCTTTGGGAGAACTGTAAAGGCCTAAGTACTATATATATTAGTACAGTTGATGTTATGCTATTTTTGCTTGCCATTTGAACTGCGCTCTATTATTCTGATAAGTGTTGGATTAAAAAGAAGGGATGTGCAAAAAATACTTTCAATACAACATTGCTCTTTCACTAATCCTTTTAGGGAAAATTTGCACCCCCACCCTTAAAAAACAATACTTTATAGTGTTGTATGACTAAAAAATTAGTGAGAGATACTATGTGCAACTTGGAAAATAGTTTAGGACAATATATACATTTTAATTCTATCTATTATATACTCCCTTTTGCCTAATTATAAGGCCCTTTTGTAGACACAAAAATGGGCCTTATAATTAGGAAAGGAGGGAGTATATAATATAATAAATCGTCAACCTGCTTTGTTCTCTATGAGTTTACTAATCTTAAACACACCAAAAGGAAAAAGAGGTTGACTAATAAATAGGATAATGAATCTAATAGCAGATTGTTTGACTGAGTGTTGCACAGGAATACACACACCCCTAGTTTTAAAGTCAAAATGTCCCTTTAAATTTATATCCTTTTAGTCAATTTTCTTGGTATTAGGAAATATATATTAGGAAATATTCTATACATAATTAGGATTAATTAGGTTTGATTCTTTATTTTTGTAATTATGATTACGCGTTTGTACATTAATTCTACGCATAATCCTCCTTGAATAAATAAGGTACTTCATATGTGAATAGATGAGACATTTTGAATACTCTCATATATGGTATTAGAACTTGGTTAAATAATCTTAAGAGTAATTATTTCTTCCCATTTTGTATGTGATAAAGAGAGGAAGAGAGTGTTTTTCAGATCTCGTCATCTAGCGTCCCTAGTTTGTTTGTTGCTGTCTTTTCCATTTATTCTCATCTGCATCAACATAGTCCTCTCCTGAAGTTTCATGTTGAAATTCCACCATTTTGAATTTCTAGTAAGATCTGATTGTGCTATCTATTTAGTTGAGGTTATTTGCATAAGTTCAATCTCTGTTTGGTATTTTGTTTCTGTTTTCTCTTAAGGCATTTTGGTTCTTTTTGGTTCTTTCTTAGCTTGCTACTCTTGTTTTTTTTATTGGACAATTATGGCTGAGTCTAAGACAAGCATTGTTTCTAAGGTTTTTCCCAATCATTCTGGTCCTAATCATATAAAGCAATCAAGTCCATCCAGTGCACTTGCTGCAGGTAATAACAACTCTTGTCTTGCTACCTCTTCCACAAAGTAGACCATAGATTCTGGTGCTACTGACCACATGAAAGGTAACCATAAGTTATTTTCTTCGTATGCACCTTATGCCAACCCCTCCTCTATATTTATCGCCAACGGTTCTCCTACCTATGTTGTTGGATCAGGCACTATTACACTAACCTCATCCCTTTCATTATCATATGTTCTAAATGTCCCTGACCTCACCTTCAATCTTTTGTCCCAAGTAAACTTACTCAAAGTTTAACTATTTTGTCTCATTTTTTCTTGACCATTGCTTAATACAGGATCTTTCGATGAAGAAGGTTATTGGTAGAGGCTATGAGTTTGGCGGCCATTACTTTCTTGACGATCGGGTACCGCGTTCAGTTGCTTGTGCTGGTAATTCATCTCCCTTTGAAGTCCATTTTCGTTTGGGTCATGTTTCATTAGCGTCGTTAAAGAGGATGTATCCTCAATTCTCTTATGTGTCTACTTTAGTTTGTGAGTTTTGTCAATTTGCTAAGCATCATCATGTTTTGTTGCCTCCTCGAGTTAATAAACGGGTTGCGTCTCCTTTTGAAATAGTTCATTATGATGTTTAGGGTTTGATATTTTGATACCTTTGTGGATGATTATTCCCGAACTACATGACTTTATTTTATGAAGCAAAGTTTTGAGTTATTTACTCATTTTGGCCATTTTTGTGTTGAAATTAAAATTCAATTTGATAGTCCTATCAAAATTCTCCAGAGTGACAATGCCAAAGAATACTTTTCTATCCAATTTACTGAATACATGAACCAACATGGCATGCTTCATCAATCATCCTATCAAGACACCCCTGCACAAAATGGTATTACTGAAAGAAAGAATTGACACTTATTAGAAGTTGCTCGGGCTTTAATGTTTCAAATGCACATTCCAAATTCTTTAGGGTTGAGGTTGTTTCTACTGCTCGCTTTTTTATTAATTGTATGCCTTTCTCTGTCCTTCAGGGAGAGAAACCTATGACAGTCTTATTTCCTACACAAAATCTATTTCCTGTTGCTCCCAAAATTTTGGATGTGTCTGTTTTGTTCGGGATATTCATCCAGGCCTCAGTAAACTTGATCCTAAGTCTTTAAAGTGTGTCTTTCTTGGTTATTCTCATGTTCAAAAAGGATATCGTTGTTATTCCCCTAATCTTCAGCAGTATTTTTGTGTCTATTGATGTCACTTTTCATGAGTCCACTTCGTTCTTCTCTTCTTCAAATTCCTAGTGTCTACTGACGCTAGTTTTGATCTTGATGATATTTTATTTCATCCTGATCCTATTGCACTAATACAAGCAATTGTTCTGGTTCCAAATTTGCTAGGAAGTGATCTAGTTGCTACTTCTCATACCTCTTTTGAATCTTCAACATCGTCAAATCTAGTCCCTGATTTTTCTACCATTGACTCTTCTGTGCCTGATCAATATGAGCCTTAAGTTTATCCTGATGACTTACCTATTGCCCTTCACAAAGAAAAATGTACCTATTGCCTCCCACAACGTTATGCTAATTATGCTTATCCCATTGATTCTTTTGTCTCTTACAACAAATTGTCCGCTACTTCGTCTTCCTTCATTGCTTCCTTAGATTCTATTACTACTCCCACATCTCTTCACCAAGCCTTAGCCCATCCTGGTGGGCATGCTGCAATGAATGAAGAAATGATGGCCCTTGAAAAGGCCAGTACCTGGACTCTTGTTGATCTTCCTTCAAGGAAGCAAGCTATTGGGTGCAAATGGGTGTTTACAATCAAGACTAAAGCTGATAGCTCATTGGAGCGCTTGAAAGCACGTCTAGTTGCTAAGGGATATGCTTAGACCTATGGTATTGACTACTCTGGGACTTTTTCTCCTGTTGCCAAATTGACCTCTATTCGTCTTTTTATCTTTCTGGCTACTAGTTATAATTGGGATCTTCATCAATTGGATATTAAGAATGCATTTTTGAATGGTGATCTTCTTGAAGATGTTTATATGCAGCAACCACCTGAGTTTGTTGTTGAGGGGGAGAAAGTGAAGGTATGCTATCTTCAAAAATCTTTGTATGGCTTAAAACAAAGTCCTCGTGCTTGGTTTGATAGGTTCTCTTCGATAGTCAAGAAATTTGGGTTAATTCAGAGCAAATGTGACCATTATGTATTTTATCAGCAATCAG
Source organism: Acacia concinna (assembly GCA_037177275.1). Lineage (NCBI taxonomy): Eukaryota > Viridiplantae > Streptophyta > Magnoliopsida > Fabales > Fabaceae > Acacia > Acacia concinna. Next base: position 1,321,594 of record JBAGKO010000001.1, on the reverse strand, counting down.
ATGCTAGTATGATTCTTCTAGTGGTGTATGTTGATGATATTATTATCACAAGAAGTAACGCCTCTAGAATCTCAAAGTTTAAGGTCTTTCTTAATTCTCATTTTCAAACTAAAGACTTAGGCCTCTTAAAATACTTTCTTGGGATTGAAGTTGTGCGAAGCAAGAAAGGTATTTTTTTGACTCAGAGGAAGTATGTTCTTGATATCCTAAGTGAGACTGGAAAACTTGGAGCAACACCAAATAGTATCTCTATAATATCTAATCCATTTTTGGATATTAATGAATGTATATCATTTAATGAACTTCCTGATGATATGAAGAGAAAGATTGATCCAGAGAAGATAAAACCATTTAAATATCTTGAGAGATATAGGAGACTAATAGGGAAATTCAATTATCTCACAGTGAATCGTTTTGATATAACATTTGCTGTGAGTGCTTTAAGCCAGTTTATGACTGCTCCTATGGTTGCTCAATGGGAAGCATTAGAATATGTTTTACATTATTTAAAAGGATCTCCAGGTCATAGTGTACTATACATGAATCATGGACACACTAAGGTTGAATATTTTTGTGATGCAGATCATGCAGGCTCAAAATCAACAAGGATATCCACTACTAGATATTGTGTATTTGTTCGAAGAAATTTAGTCTCTTGGAAGAGCAAGAAGCAAGATGCAGTGTCAAAATCCAGTGCAGAAGCAGAATATGGAGCCATGTCTCAACTTGTACAAGAAATTGTATGGCTTTTCCAACTTATAAAGGAGGTTGGTATAACGACTTTATTGCCTGCGAAGTTGTGGTGTGATAATAAAGTGGTTTTACATATAGCATCCAACTCTATATTTCATGAACGAACGAAGCATATTGAGATCAACTGCCATTTCATTAGAGACAAGATTAAAGAAAACTTTATTTCTACAAGGCATGTACGATCTAGTGATCAGTTGGGTGACCTTCTAACAAAAGCTTTGAGTGGAACTTGGGTTGAATATCTATGTAACAAGTTGGGCGTGATTAACATCTATGCTCCAACTTGAGGGGGAGTATTAGGAAATATATATATATATATATTAGGAAATATTCTATACATAATTAGGATTGATTAGGTTTGATTCTTTATTATTATGTAATTATGATTACGTGTCTGTACATTAATTCTATGCGTTATCCTCCTTGTATAAATACAGTACTTCATATGTGAATAGATGAGCCATGAATACTCTCGTACACTTGGCTTTTTAGTATTGGATTGGTGTTATTTTATGCAATCATGAAAATATGAAGTTTCATGATCAACTGCAATTTCACTCATCCCATGAGTGAACAGGTGAAGAAAATTTAAATAGCATTACTGTTTACGCCGGAGAGTCAATTAGGGTTAGAATCTGCGTCGGTCAAACTTTAAAGGAGGGAAAACTATTGTTTCTTTGTTTTTTCTTTGAAAGGTCCTATGTTTCAATATATATATATATATATATATATATGTTTCTAATGGGAGGCGAATAATTTAATATATTCTATAAGAATTTTAAGTTATTGGAGATATTATATGTGATCTAATATTGGTCAAGATTACATTAGTCAGTTAGTCGCCGTGAGGTTTTCTGATTCTGTATATAAAACGTACTTAATAGAGAGAGTTTTAGTTATAGATTATGTGTGTTGGATGGATGTCTAGCTCTCACCCAAATGAGGGAGGTTAGGGTAAATCACCCTCATCTCATGAGCATCCCCAAGTGTTTAGGGTAAATCACAATTTAGAAGGGTTGATATCAATTCTCTTGTAAAGATTGGTTCTTTTATAATTAGGATTGTTCTTTATCTTTCGCTTATTATTGTCCATACTGAAGAAGTGTTATCATTATATTGTTCAGTCATCTAGCACCAGAGAGGACCTGTTAGAAACAAAATCCATGCACCAGAGCAGATCATGGGAGCGTTGGGATTAAATATCAAGAGCTAGATACATATATATAATATATATATGTATGTTATGAAGATCGACAAGTCCAAAAAAAAAAAAACGAGAACAATCCCAAATGGGCAGCCCTTTCCGTAAATATCGACCTTTAAATAATAGCACATACATTTGTTACATGCACGCAACCCCTTTAAAACATTCTTCTTTCTTTCTCAATGTTGGCCTACAACATTCATTCTAACTTTCCAAAGTGTGGTAACAAAAATTATGAAAGCTTTTTGTATGAGGAACAACATAAACGTCCAAAGTTGTAATGTGGGTACTTAATGCCACAAATTTTTGGGGTGAAAATACAAATATAATTAAACAACAGAATGGGTACTTCACTAAAGCCCAGAACTCTCTTCTTCCTTTTTGGTTTTGTCTTCCTTCCTTTTTTATTTTCTTTCATCACAGCTTAGCTTCAAATTGGGACAACGGAAAACCATTCAGTCATTCTTTGTTTTTTTTAGTTTATTTTTTTTGGGTAACAAGTGAGGGCAAATGCCTAAACACTTAAAAAAACTAATCCATGGGGGATTGTAACCCCAGCTTTAATTTTCTTTCGTGTATTGAGGAACCATGTCTTAGCTATTGTAACACACAACACACACACACACACACACACACACACACACACTTAATTATGTAATTTTGGGAGAATGAAAAAAGCTACGTTAGCTTAGTTAATTGATATGACATATTTTTTCTAAAACATAATTTTTTTTGTCGAAATAAAACATAATTTTAATACTTTCAATCCTGTATTGGCTAATGCATCGGGTACTAAGTTGCATTCTCCTATACGTGTCCATCCCTTGGTTTCTCTTTAAGTTCATCAAGGAGAAGCAGAGAAGAATTGTAGTTTTTAGTTGCTTTCAACACCAACCAAAGCCTCTTAATATCTCAAAGGCCCATTGATATGATCTAGTGACCAGTTACCATATTCAATAAATAGTTTGCTTCCCTTTACAACTTTTTTAGCGACTCAACACAACATATATAGGCATATCATTTCATACTCCTCTTATCCTTAATCTAATGCTCCCTTGATATTTAATACTTATCCAATCCTAATTATAAGACCCCCGTTGATTTTTTTTGGAGGGATTAAAAATATTAGTTAAATTAGTTTATTGTAATAATATGACATAATCTTCCAAAATTACCCTCTTGTCCTAATAATCACAAATAGATAATGGAGTATTGTCAGTGGTAGTTTAAGAAAAATTGATTAAATATGGGAGACAATGTGGATAGGGATATTATATTTATGACCAAATCAAATTTTTAATTAGGTCTTATAATTAGGATCAGAGGGAGTACAAGATATATTTGAGGAATTAATTTTGGTCTTAAATATAAAACATATTTTATATTTATTTATTTATTTTTTCAAATTTACCCCTATTATCACTCTTTTAATAATAACATTAATCAAGGAGGACAATGAATGAGGAAATTAGGGAAGATGGCTATGATGTTTTAAATAATACATATTATATCAACTAATTCAACTAGTTTAATTTTTATCAAGCCAAGTCAATATGTCATGTATTAAGGATAGGAGGGAGTACCTATTTATTTAATTTGGGGAATAAAATGAAGCTAAATAAATTACTTAACTTACTTAACTAAGTGGCATATGATCTTTCTAAATATGACATTAGATCATACATAAGTTTATACGTTATTCAAATTTATATGAAAAATATGACATATATAAGAGATGAAATGAAAAAATCTCTTAACATCTTGAATTAAAATTTACCACTAAACTAAGTCTGAGTATATTTTTATCTGCAAAACCTCCAATATCATCACTGCTAACCACGTAAAGCTGACCTTCCCAACTATCAATACTTCTCTGAATTTAGTGGGTGTACACATATAGGTCCTTATTGGGTGTGTTTCTTGAAAACCATTATCTTCGAGATTAAATTATACAAAAGTTTCCTTAATTTTATGTGATAGGTAGATAGTATTTTTCCAGTTTTTAAAACTTTACAAAACTGTTGCATTTATACAAATAGCTCTCATACTTTTAATTTTGTTCATTATTTATGTGTAAAATGTTCAAGATCTAAGCAGCATATATAACTCGAAATTTGAAGATTATATGGATACAAAAACAAAGTTTAAGGCATCTTAAGTTCATAGTTTGCTGCTATCTGCACTGATTTGAAAGTTTATGAGGTTTTATTATTATTATTATTATTATTATTATTATTATTAAGTTTTAAATGTTAAGGAGGTTATTATTCTTACGTGGTAAGTTTGAGTGAGTTTCTTAGAATTTGGCATATTTTTAAAAAGTTAAAGGCGTGCAAGAACATTATTGAATATAACGACAAAAAGAACGAACTTTGGATAAGTGACAATTGATAACCAAATCTACAAGAACACGACCTGGGAAAAAATGATTCTTCAAATCTTTTGTTGTTTATTTTGGGACGCAACACAACGCTCACATGCTCTATATTTATAATTATGAAATCTTACTCTAACACACACTTTAAACATTCCGTAAATATCCACCCGGTACTTAATATAAAACATATTTATCTAATTTGATTATATTAAATAAGTAATTTGAGTTAGTTAATGGCACATATGCATGTGTTTTCTAAAAGACTTGAAGTATTTTCCTAATTCTATCATTCTCTCGCTCATTGCTTATTGATAAGAGAGCATCAGTATAAATAAATTAGTAAAATATTCATAAATATATAAACTATATCTTATATTTAGGATTAAGACCAACTTCCACATGTTGTCCTATAATTAGTAGCGGAGGAGTATTTCTTCTAGTTTAGTCGTTGGCAAAATATACATATAGAGGATGTGTGTGTTTCTTCTAGTCCAAAATATAAGACTTTTTATAAGAATAACTCTTTAGTCCATAAGATAAGTTATTTAATTTGGAGATAAACTAATTTTTATTTTTCAATTTTTTATTAATA
>JBAGKO010000001.1:1290259-1309694 GCA_037177275.1 Acacia concinna | reverse complement strand
CCCGGAAACTAATTAAAGGGTTTATATATTCTAGTTAATAGTACTAATTACTAAATATAATGTCACCATCCACTTTGTCAAGGCACCAAATTTATAATTTTTCAAAATTATCTTTACTGATCGCACATGTTAATTAAGGTGTTTCTATTAGGAGTAGCTCTCTCTCTCAGTTTTTTTTTTTTTTTTTTATAGTACAAGGGAAAACCCTACCAAGAACTACCCATAATTATCAGCAATAAATCTTTCAATGCAATGGGAGGGTTATTCATCGTATGAAGCACTTAATGCATACTTAGCAACATAATCCGCCACTGTATTTGCTCCTCGTGCAATATAGATAAGATCAACAACCCATTCTCTTTGAATCAGGTTCTAATATCAATGATTCAAAAATGATATTTTAAGAAAACTAGCACAAATTTTTATAAATAAGTAACATAGCTAATTGTTCAAAACTCTATAAATTAATTATTTATCTTCTTAAGGATTGGAGGGTATTGCTCGTGACTATGAATGAGAGAATATAATAGCAATGTGGCCTGTGCATTTGATATAAAAAAAAGTTTGTGACGTTGATCACCTCTCACAATACTTTCCAGAGGCCAGAGTTCTGTATTAATTATTTATTTAGTTTCTTTAATATTTTCTTATGACGAGTATTTTTTCCCCCCCTATCGATAGCACGTAATAACGTGCGAAGAGTTAGGCTTCCTGAAAATGTGTGGAAACGAATCCCCTTTTGCTGTTGCGGTATAAATGTATAATATTATTGTCAAAGACGTACGAGAATATTTAAAAGGGTCAAGCCACTATTGTCGCCCACAATAAGTCTCAATATTTATACTAAATGTTCCAATAATAATTTCGTATTCATTTTAACTCAAAATGTTGTAATACGAATTCTTAAATCTCTCCACAATTATATATATATATATATATAGAAGTTTAACCCTATTTTATTTCACACATACTTAATTATCTTAATACAACAACATAACAACAAAATCATATCTCACTAAGGAAGGTCCGTAGGTATATAGATTGCATGACGCAATTGTACTCTATCGAAAATTAAATCTTTGTATAGATTACTAACTAAAAGATATTGTTCAATAACCTCATAAGTGTATGCTTAGGTTTTTCTATGCCTCTTTTCAAATGACTCTATATTGCTTAATTGAACCTCTTCACTAGCACATCCAATGGCTTTAATTTCTCTAGACATGTCCTTAATATATGCCTCTCAAATTTGTCCGTGTATATTAATTAAGAATCTTATCTTTTCTTTTACGAGCACACACCCACTCACCATCTTCATCTCAGTTGCCCCTATTTTATGTTCATGTTATCCTTTTAAAGTCTAACATTCACTATCACATAGCACTGTTGGTCATATAGTAGTGTTATGAAACTTTTCTTATCTTATTATATTTATATCATTTGGTTTGAATTCTAGTATTAACATCTTCACTTAATCAAAGATGATTTTTTTTTTAGAAATTAAAGATTTTTTTTTGCTTGTAGGCTGTAATAAGAGAAAAATTAAAGATGATATTTTTTTTAGAAATTTATGTTACAATATAATGCTGAGATGGGGTTTACATTTTCAGAGAAGAATATGAATATAATATCACTTTTTGGTCAGATAAAAGCGTATATTATATTTTTGTTTTTTTGCCCTTTCGGTTCTTTAGAAAGTAGAGTAAATCATCATCTGGGACAAAAGTATGAAGTTCACTGACTTGCTATAAATTTTACGAAGAAAGAATCAAATTCTCAGTCTCCAATAATTGATCCTATGTTTGAATTAGACATGCATATTGAAGTTTGAAGTCACTCTCTCTCACACACACACAAAACTAAAGATAAATCCAATTAAAATTGTAGATAAACATTTTTTATTAGTCATTTTAAACATTCACATAACCATGTCAACATGAGTTCAAGCTCAGATCTCAAAGCATGTGTGTGTTTTCCCCCAACGAAGATGGTAGAAGTGTTGCACAAAGCCTAATGGAGTATGCACATGTAGAAAAGTAAAAATAATACTTCCGGTAATAAATATAAGATGCAATTAATTAACTTTTTTTTGAATAAATTAAGGAAACTAAATAAATTATTTAATCATATCATATAGTGTGTATATTTAATAAGTATATACTCTGTATTAATTTATAAGTTAGATAAATTAATTTTAAAAAAATGAATATAAATACTTTATAAAAATTTAATTAGCTTCCTTAATTACTCTAAAAATGTTAATTGAATCTTATATTTAGAATCAAAGAAAATAAATAAAAATTGTAAGGACAATTTAACAGGAGCTGCATAGTTGATTATTGTTTTCAGTTGATAAAGGATTTTCCCTTTCAAGGCTTGGAACATAAGGATTTTACATTTCCCAACAAGTACGCTCTTGGAATTCCAACCTTACTCCTCTTTTTAATATTTAGATACTCCCTCCATTCAAAATATAAGAGACAACTACCATTCTTGCTCCGTCCCAAAATATAAGAAATATTTGAAGAATGTCTTGTACTTTAATTCTTTTTTTTTTCCTTCAAGTTTTGCCTTTATTCAATATCAATGTATTAATACTTGTGTTGACCATAAAAGTTATTATTCTCGAGGAGAGAAGAGAGGGGTGGGAGGGGGGAGAGAGATAGGCTTTAATAAGTGTATTCTCTCTCTTATTCTATATTTCCTCATTAATAAGGGTATTTTAGTAAAAATGAGTAACAATTCTGACATGCTTGTTGTTTTTAACCGTCACTTCGAACCAAGAGATTCGGTTAAATGTCTCTTATATTTTGGGATAGAGGAAGTATTAGTTACTAACTCCTTCATTTAGGAATGAATAGAGCACTAATTAAGAAATGGAGCTTCAATTTCCAAAACTCTTCAATTATGTACATTTGATTATTGATAAATTTTATTACTTCCTATAAATTTTTATATTATTATTGATATGCATACAAGGACTTTGATTTCTCTTGTTCGCACGGGATTTATAGGAGTTCCTTCATTTATAACATTGGAAAATGGTAATTATTTTTTTGAGAAACAATTTAATTATTATCCATGTCTGATCTCTAGCTACAAATTGTAAATTAGTTTCAAATTATTCATTGGAAATTTCAAATAAAAGGATATATAAAATTACATCAATTACAAATATTTATTTTTGAGACTTAAATATAATTAAAAAAATTTCTGGACATAATATATTATTTTCCTAAATATATTGATATATGCTAGTCATTAGATTATTTTCTCCATTCCTAAATATAATAAATCGGCTTTTCTAGCTTGTATCCTTTTTATAAGACATTTACAAATATTTCATTTTTTAATTATTTGAGAACAGTATATCATATTCATTGAATTAAAATATTAACATTCGGATTTCAAAAGATATAGAAAAAATTAAGCTACAAATCCCTATATATATAGTTTTACATGCTTTTTATCGGGTCTTTATAATTTTAGGTGTCTGGTAAAAACAAAAGACTTGATGAAAGATTAGATTAAACTATAAGAACTGGATTAAATTGAGATGACACTACAATAACCTAATTAAAAAAAACGAAGATCTGATTTAAAAATCAAGTGAAACTAAAGGCATATGCAAATTAAGAAACATGCATATGCATGGGTGCTTGGATGGTGATGGAAGAAGAAGGGAGAAGTTGAAAGTGGAAGGAAATATACAGAACTATCTTTGGTAAATTCATTGTATTATTAAATCTTTCTTTAGTTCTTTGTAAAGGATGAGACCTTCTGTGGACACAAGCATATGATGCTTTCTCCTTCACTCTCGCTCTTTGTTTTGGTATAAAAGGAAAAAGGGATCTTGTTCTTCTAATTGAGTGTGGCATATCCCACCAAAGTTATTATATTATTCCTCTTTTACTTTTATCAATTTAATGCAACAATATATATCACTTCACCATTACATTTCCCAAGAGATGAGTCGAGTATTGTATATTTGTTTTTGGACGATTTATAATTTTTCTTCATAATTTTAATCACTGATATCAGTGTAAAATATCACGATTATTATAAATTACACTATTTATAAGCCAGAAACAAATGATCTCATATTATACAATGCATTGAAATCTATCTAGTTATTTTTTTGAAATTGATAGTTAAAAATATATTTTGATTATTATTTAATAATCTATATTTATAAAATATTAGAAATACTTGGGCCATAAAGTATTATAAATTTATAATATTACGTAAGTTAAGTGCTTAATTATTTAATTTAATTAAATAAAAGGGTGCCCCTCTCAACATGAGTGTGGGTGGGTCACACGCTTCTAGTCCTATTTATAAGATTGAAAGTGAGAGTATTTTTTGTCTTTGAAATAAATTTCTCCAGTGCGTACTATTTCCCTCATCTCCTTCTCTACTTTCATGTCAACCTTTAAATTGAAATTTAAATAGTCTAATTTAATATTTTATAAATAATTTTTAATAAATTCTATTTAAGTTTTAAATTTTTCTGAACTTTAGCACTTTCTAATTTATTTTTTTTATAAAATAACATTTTATTTAAATTTTAATTATGAAACTTTAAATATAGATGCTTCAAATTACAATTAATATGGGAATAGATGATAAATTTGAGGAAGTGGAGGGAAAGAGAAGTGGAGAGATTATATATCCATTCCAATTTCGCTGAAACAAAGAAAAACTTTAAACCTTGCTTGCTCTATGTTAAATTTAACAACTTTCTTTTTTTTTTTAGTAGTAAAACTGATAATCTACTGCTTAAAGCAGTATTACAAAACACTTGAAAAAGAAAACAGGAGACCTACTGCTAATCTCTTACATCACCCAATTTAACAACTTTCTAACTTCACAATATTTAATGTACATTATAATTCATAAGAATGAGGGTGAGTCATGGAGGAGTGATTAGGTTATACTATCATGTGATTTGGAGGTTACACTTTTAAATGTTAGGAACAGTATCTCCTCCCCTTGTAGGGGAAAAATTGCGTACATATATCTCTCCTCAAATCCCACCCGCTAAGAACTTTATGCACTGAGCCACAATATTCCCTCTCAATGTTATAAATAGGACCATGAAAGTAATTGGCGATAGAGTTTAATAAGTATCCTATCTATGCAAATCAATGAATTCCAACATTACCTTAAGATCTAGAATTAAAAAAATACTCCCTCTGTCCCTTATATTAAGCTTCAAATTTGCGAATGTATGTTTCAAAATATAAGCTTATTTTAGGTTTGTTTAAGCATTTATTGCAATTTTTCTAACTTTACTCCTTGTTGGTTGTACTTATTGCTTTTGTTCTCTCTCACTTTAACTTTTTACATATAATGAGACAATTGAAAAAAATAATATATATTTATTGCTTTTAACCAATTTTAATGATTTTCTTGATCAATGCATATCGGTGATTTGAAGTTTATAATAAGGAAGAGTGGGAGTGGGAGTGGGAGTAGTATTGTGATCTCATTCATAATCATAACACTTTTCTTTTCTTTTTTCTTTTTTTTTTTTCCCGTTGATGGGCTCAATTCAATGTCCATAAGGGGTGGTGCACAGCCACTTGGTGAAACGACTTTCTCCTGATGAGAATCATCTTCTTGAAAGCTGAGTCCTGAAGGGTCCCACTTATCACAACAAGCAGTTGGGTTCTGTTTGTTCATTGAAGCTTTTTTCATAGATAATCCTAACCAAGTTTTGTTCACTCAAATGATTAGCTCAGCCATCAACATCCAAACCCCCCAAATGATTAACCGGGCCACCTATTTGTGTATTTATTATTATAATAATGTTATTTTCACGATATGATATATGCCATTTCCACTTGTTGCATATGCAAATAGATTCCATTGAGCCCCACATACTAACGAAATAAAACTACAAGTAATTAACTGATAATAGAGACTAGATCCTTCACAATATGATGAATCCATGTTTAAATCTTAATTAGGAGAGGTGATCGTATTTAGTACTCTAACAAAGCCTCATGTCCTAAATTATATGGAAACAATTACCTTAAATGTATAAAGTTAAGTATGTAACTTTTCTCCAAAATATAATTACATTTAGATTTATTTATTAATTTTTATATTCTTTCACTCTTTTTTTCCCTTTTATGATAAATGTGTTGGAAATAATTAGTGGGTGTGTTATAAGGAACAAATCCCACGTTGTTTGAGATTGGGGATCCAGGTAATGAGTAATCTTGGACCATTAAATAAGTTAAGAGGAGGAGTAAACGCGCACAATATTGAGCCACATGGAAACTTGACAATTTCCCCTATATGCGAATTAGAAGTGGATTGAGTGTATTTATCAGAGACCTCTGGGAAATTTCATATTCACTAGAAAAAATTTAACTAGTTTTATGAATATATGTTAATACATTTATTGCTGGATTTAATCATGGAAATAACGTTTAGTTCTTCAGTGTTTTGAACTAATTATTCAAATCTTTTAATCTCATCTTTAATGGGAAAAATAACATTGGCATTCATATGACGTTGGGCATTCATAAGAGTTTTAAATTGGCTTTAAAACAGAATAGCAAAACGGATGAAACTGATTTATTTAAAAGGTTTCATGTTCCCAACGTCCAAATGGCATTTCATGGTTATTAAAATCTTCATAACGTTTAAAACTTATGTGAGGCTATATATGAGAGAAAAACATAAGAGGTAAATATACACTTGGCTCTTGAATTATAAGCACTTCTCCTCTAACATACTTTCATACCTTCTGAGTTATATTATATTCCGTAGTTCTGCTCACCCTGTTTTCTAGAAAGGGTTCATTTAATCCTGAGGAGTGTCGCGTCTTATTTGCCGGTAGTCGCGAAATAGCTTTTAAAGATAGTGTCCTCGGGCACGAATCGAATCGATTCTTTTATTTGTAGGTGCTGCTACTAACTAGATCTACACATAACCAGGAAGAATTAGAAAATCCATCAAGTTGTGTGACAATCTAGAAACTACCATCAACAAAATGTTACCACTGGGGATGGCCGATTTGAACCATTTAGATGCCTGGTCCCAAGAGAACATATTGGGACAGGACGTGGAAATGGAATATGTAAGAACACTAGATTTTTCGGTTTCTTTATATATACTATCATTATCTTAAAAAAGGGGTTCCAAACATCATATGCCACATGGCTTGGATTCTGTATTTTTATCTTTATTATTAATTTATTATTTTATAACGCATCAACTTTCTTTCTTCCTTCCTTTCTTCCGTTTTTTTTGTTGGGCGACAACTCGTCAACTACTTTATTTCCTAAGGAATGTCTCTGTTGAGACCGACTGATATTAAACCAGACCAATACAAAAGGAGATTGACCACTATACAATAAGAGAGTTTGAACGTTGCCCATATAGTGTGTGTGTGTATTCATTAAGATCAACTTTCACTTTGCAATTTGTTCTCTCTTAAGTAAGAATGAATCATATTTTCTCCTTATTATGAGTTGGATGAAGAATTTCTAAGCTCCTACAGATTTGTCCTTGATTAAAAGTTAAGTTTGGAATCTCCATTTTTTATTACTCAAACAAATAGGCATTTACAGTACGATGTTAGTTACAGGCATGATTAAACCCTCAACCTCACACTTATTAGAAGCTTTTATATCATTAGACTACAAAGCTATTGATAGAGTTAATCTCCATATTGAATAAAACTTAAAACTAAAATTAGTTGATAATACTACACCCAGCCCTTAATAGAAAATCTAATTAACTAGTTTGAGAATATTAAGAAAATTAGTTAAATTAACTATTTGTCAAAAATGTGTTGTGGTTTCCCCAAAAAACCTTATTAAATCATTTGCATTGAAATTATCCTTTTGATACAAACTCCCTGAATATGTGTGGTCAATATGGATAGTTTGGGGGGGGGGGGGGAATAATTTGGAGAACAAAGTGAATTGAGGTCTTATAGTGGTTATGACCAATTACAACCCCAACTAACTCTTATATAAAGAACATGAGGTAGTATTAAGTATAGTATACACACATATGAAATAATGAGAAACAAAATTCTCTTTGCTTCTTGGAGTGGATGCTATGGCTTGAGCTTGGGAGTTTTAATTATGAGAGTATTTACTTTCTAATTAATTTCTCTTCATCTTAACAATTTCCTTCATTAGAAACAATTTTTATTTGTATTTGAGACTGAAATTATGCATTATAATCTTTGTTAGTTGGATTATAGTGGTTTGAATTGAGTTATAAGACTTGACTTTTGATTTTATATATTTTCATTTGCACTCATTGAAATTGCTTTATTTAGCACGTAGTTGGGTATTATAATTTATTTGTGTTGCTATTGAGTATCTCTTTGAGCATTCAACAATAAGGGAACAAATTTTATTAACTCAATTTAAATTGCACACTAAGTGGCTTTTAAAAGTGTCAAATAAGTAGTTCATTGTTATCTAGTGTTTAGGACAATTATTTGTTAAGAATCCCTTGACTCAAACTGTGTTTAGGTTTTCAATTAGATTTGGTGCATCAATTCATTACAATATCAATAGGCAAGTGAGGATAGCCATAGGTTAACTTCTAACTAGATCATATCATTCACTAATTTCAATTTCAATTTAATTTCCTCATTCATCATCATTTTAATAAAAATCACAAAAATAGTATCTTAGGTTGTTTTTTATTATTAAAAAGAAAAAAAAATCAACTTAAAACCCCTTCCTCGTTAAAAAAATCAACTTAAAAATAGTATCTTAGGTTGTTGTTGTCACATAGTTTAGCCTAAGATGTCAAATTAAAAAGCTCTTTAAGAAAACACCACCTGAGTTATATCCTTTATTGCATAAGTTGGTTTGTTTCGATTTAACTCCAGGCAATTAAAGGTCTTAAATCAAATATGTCACGATGACGATGACAATGACAATAATAATAATAGTTAACCACATCTATTCAGCTTCTAATTAATGACATGTTAAGTTGGATATTAGCATGGCTTTTTACTGTTCATTTGATTTTATTTAGGGCATATATATGAAAATAAAAAGTTTTATGAGCTCGACTACCATGGCCAGAAGCTAGCCACCACATGCAATTTCGTTCACTTTTGAATTATAATTGATGAAGAAAATGACAGCTTGAACTGGAATCTGTCTGGTCTCATACTCAGAACTAGCTCGGTCGAACATCCATGGAAGAAGAAAACAAAGTATAACACCACACTGCATTTCATCAAATCAACTTCATATATCACTCTAGTTTTAATTATAAGACCTAGTTGAATTTTTTTTTGAAGAAGTTAAGGAAGTAAAATAAGTTACTTAATCTTATTATATATTGTGTTTTATTATATTATATATTAGTTCATAAATTAAACAACATATTTTAAAGAAGGTTTAAATGCCATTTTTACTTTGAAAGTATTCACTGAGGATCAATTTGGCCCCAGAAGTATCAAATCTGGAGCAATTTTGCCCTTAACAGTTATCCAATTAAGTTTGACCGTTAGTTGACCAATGTGTCGTCCACGTCATTTTTGTTAATGTGCAAAATTACCCTAGAAGTTTTCATTTAAGAGCAATTTTACTCTTGAAGGTTTCAAACTGTCGTAATATCACTCTAACTTCTAGGATAAAATTGCACCTAAGAGTCAAACTTAACTAAGATAACGGTTAGGGCAAAATTGCTCCATATTTGATACTTCCAGGACAAAATTGCTTCCCGAAAAACTTTCAGGGCAAAATTGGCCCCTAATGAATACTTCGAGCAAAAATGACTTTTAATCCTTTAAAGAACAACATAAATTTTAATACTTTAAAGTAATATACCTAGTTTTATTACGATTATGTAAAAAAGCTAATAGAGTCTTATAATTAAGACCAGTGTATCGTTTGCAAATTATATTCCCTGTAAATTTTTCTTATTATTTATCATCAAAATCAAATGTGGTAGACTAAACTTAATAGCAGATCCGTGAATTTTAATTAATTTCCCCAGTTTCAACACTTGAAATACCCATAACTGTTCAACCACTCATACGTCCCAGGCCAATAACGAGACTAAAGTTGCCTTATTATAATACCACGTAGATATTATATATATATATATATTCCACTATTCAATTTTGACATTGCAATGCCAACTGTAGGAAATGTACTCGTCCATTTTATTTATATATATTAGGGTATTTCTGTGTGCGTTTAGTTACATATATACTTTTAGGTTTTCAAAAGTTACATTCTCTATATCCTTTCTTCTATCTGCAGATGGAAAATAATCCCCCTCCTCCTCCTCATCCTCATCCTCGCCCTCATCTTCATCATCAACCTCACGATTTCTTCAACGTATTCTCCGAAAATTATATTTCCAAAGGTTTGCACGAATCATCTTCATCTTCATCTTCTCCAACAGACCTAACAGTTTCTACTGAACTGTCTCTTTCCTCTTCCCTCTTCACCTCATCATCATCATCAGAACCGTCCTTCACCAAAACCAAGAGAAATATTAACAACAGAGAAAGATGGAAATCAGCTACATCAAAACCTTGTTATAATTATTCCAACACAAAAACCTACCACGACCATCAACATCATCATGAGGGTAATATTATCCAGCCATCATCTCATCATGGACGTTGCTCTACGGCTTTGAAGCTGTACGATGATCCATGGAAGATCAAGAAGGTTCTAACAACCAGTGACCTTGGGAAGCTGAATAGGCTTCTGTTGAGTACAGAAAATTCCATGGAGGACCTGGTGGTTTCACTGACGGGAAACAACAACAACAACAACAACAATAACGAGGAATTAATGTTAAAGGGAAGGCCAGTGAGGGTTTGGGATGTAGAAACAAAGTCCATGCACCAGTTGATTCTGAAGCAATGGGCTTCCATCAAGAACTACGTTCTGATTGGAAATTGGAATCAAGATTTCGTCAAGAGAAGGAACTTGAAGAAAGGAGATGAGATTGGTCTTCAATGGGATCCCTACAAATTCTGCTTTAATTTCTCGGTTCTCAAGCGATCTGCTATGGAGTAGTAAGTATCCAAATATCTATATGTATATTGAAATCTTTTTGTAGATTTCAACCGAACTGTGAATAGATAAAAGGGGCTCACACCTGAGTATTAGTAAGCAATAAAATCTGGAAAGCTCTTGCCTTCTACACACACACACACACACATGTAGGATATATTATTTGGCTAGTTCTTTGCTGCCCTTAAGTTCATGAGATGATCTATACTGTAATTAATTTGAGATGATGCTCTTTAATTTATATAGATTAATTTCCAGGTTGTTCGATATCATTTTGTGTGGGATATGTTTTGTTTCGGACTATTTTCTTCAATCTTCTCTTTTTGATCAGTGCCTTTTTTAGGCTTGACATATAATTTGGGATATTTTATGTAGCAAAATTTTGATAAAATGATAAACCTTAACTAACCAAAACCTAATATATATACCAAGAAATCATTGAGGGGTAGATTTTGATGTTTCTTTTCTATTTTCCTTTTTTTCTCTCTTGGCTTTTTCGTCTCTAACTTCTTCCGCTTCAGGTATATATACAAACTATTTTTTTTGTTTTGCCTTCAAATATAAACTATATGTATAGCACACAGTAAGAAGAATACATTCACATGTTTCAGAATCAATATTGTATAGCATGCATATTGGGAAAATTTGTACCATGTCATTGAAAATATATGTAGTTAATTTACATGAAATATATAGTGAAATTAAGGGGAATTAGTTAAGATGGTTTTGTAATTTCTATTTTTTTTTTCAAGCTTTTCTTCTGATGAATTGGGAGGACTTCGATCTCATGGTAAGCAATAAACTAATAATCAAATATGTTACCATGGAATTCGGATTTGGATCCTCTAAACTGGATAATCTTTCCATCACAATTTTTGACAGTTTGTAAATTATTAAAGGTTCAAATCGATTGTGATCATATATAACGATTATTCGCACCCTAATTAGCCACAAATTTATCACAATAGTGTTAAAAGTCAAGCTAAACCTTACTTATCAGAGATTATCCAATAGAAATAATCCAAATCTAAGAAGAAGTTATGATGCTTGGAAATCATATATGTTGGCCAGTTTTTAATGATATTTCTCTCATCATCTCGTGTTTAATAGCACTATATGGGTTATACATCTGAAGAATATAGATCAATGACTTGATCTACACACACACACGGTCACATATAATAGCTCCTATATGTAGAATATAATTATACAGTTTAAATAAATTTCAAGTGGTGGTAAATAAGATATACATTCAAGGTTTTCGTTCTTGTGTTGCAATTATATAATCTCTATTTAGGTTTATTACTTCATTACTCTTTGTGTACATTACATCTGATCCTTGCAGATTATTCTTTCACACATATTATATAAAAAAAAAATCACACACACAATTTTTTAATTCTTCTCTGGTTTCAAATGTTATATTCTCTAAAGATTTTCTGAGCATTATTAAAGGATTGCTTATCTTTGCATCAATAATTATCCGTATTTAGAGAGTCTAGCTGCCCCGTCTCTATTATATTATTCACCTGAAAAATTCATTCAAATTAGGAATGCAGTTACAAAAGAAAGTATTTTGATTTTCATAATCTTTTTAGAGTTTTGGAGAATTTAGGGAGTTTGTTGGTTTCTTCTCTATATATAAATCTTCTTTAAGTCCTTTGTTTCATGTGATTATTCAAGTGTTCTCTATAAATCTATGTGTATATTTGTTGGAGTAGTGTCTCTATCTAGAAAAAATGTCAGGAGTGGAAGAAACTTATCCTTGGGAATCCAAAAAATGGTGCACGCACAATGGGCCAATAGGAATAAGTTAATCTCCACACACACGCAGAGTATATCTTAAAAGTAAAAACATATTTGTTGAATATAAAGTTGTAGTGGGAGTTCCAGTATATTTATATTTATATAAGGAAGGATTCACTTTTTATGGTCCACAAAAGTAGCTGGCTAGGTTGGGATTCACTTTCTCTTTTCACTCTTAAATTCTGTTTGCAACCTCATCCATCTCATTGAATTGTGATTTATTTACTTCTTTTTCTCATGAAAAGTTAAACCTAATATCATTCATATATTCATTGACTTTGATTTTAAACGTTTGTTTATTGTTTGATGTTAGAATTCTATCATGAAATAATTATGCTTTATTTTATTAATGTCAATTGATTTCCATACATTAAACTAGATACTAGCCTATGTCCTTAATATAAGAGTCAATTGCCTTCTTTTTTAAAATTAAGTAAACAAAATAAACTACTTAGCATAGCATATATTGTGTATTATTATATTATTATCAATTTTATTCTCTTGTCCAGCTGTCATTCCCATAGAGGAACCCACAATGAGCGGAGGATTAGTCCTTAGCTTATCGGGCCAGGAATACCTTGTGAAAGCAAAAAAAAAAAAAGATAAATATAAATACATTAATATAATTTACTTAGTTTTCTTAATCTTTCTAACATAAGTCAACTAGTCCTTCCATTCCTATATGTAAAAGCTTAAAAGAACCGATTTGTGTTTGTTAAAAAATAGTCAAATTAGTTCAGAGTAATAAATATGTACTTTTCCAACTATACCTTTATTTATAAAAAAAGACAAGTAAGAATGACAACAAATACAATTAAGGGCAAAGTTACGTTGAAAAAAATAAATAAATGTTGAGACAAAACTAAAATAAAGTTTATCTTTTTGGACGGACCTATTATCAAATTTAAAGCTTATATTTAGTGATGGAGGGAGTAGGTCTTATATTAAATACCTTAGGGATTATATTTTCAGAACAACACCAATCTTGTATTTATAATAAAAAAACACTGGAGCTGGAAAAGATGGTTGAACTTAAAGAGACCGTCATTGAAGACTTTCTCATGATAGAAAAAACCTAATCTTAAATCATTTCTCTATCTAGCGTTTGAGAGAAGCAAAAGTTGGCTAAGTGGCTTAACTAAATGAAACAAAACAAAGGTTAGTTAGGAACACAAATAAAAAAGGTACTTTTGTGTTGATGAGACAAAATTCATATCACATTCTCCCTTCAATCTTTTTTATAAACAACATACTGTCACATGGGGATGTTCTTTACTATAAAGAGAGCAAAACCTTTTTGTCTTAAATTTTAAACTAATCTTTCTAGTGTTATCTTCATTGAAGATATGCCATTCATTTTCTCTCTACAATAAATTTCCGCCCCTGTTAATTAGCAAGCTTCTTAACGATTTTGGAGGGGTTATGTGTGGGTGTGACTGAATGAAAAATCATAGAAGTTTGTAACGTTGATCACCTCTCCCAATTATTTTCTGTATTGATTTCATTAATATTTTTTTATTACGAGTTTTTTTTTCCCATCGATAGCAGATAATAATAGTGTCAATTATTCCTTGTGGCTGAAAATGTATGGATACGAACCCTCTGTTGCTGTCGTGGTATATATTGCTTATATGAAGCCCAAATTCATTCTAGGCAGGACTTCAACAACAACCCAAAGACACACACACACACACATTTATTTTTGACTTGTAATAATAGAATAAATATTATTTTTTAGAAATTAAGGTTATATATAATGGTGCGGTGGAGAAATATGAGGTTTACCTTTTTAGGGTGGAATAATATGAATATTATATCAACTTTTGGTCAGATAAAATCTTATATTTTTGTTTGTTGCCCTTTCGGACTTTCGGTTCTTTAGAATGTAGAGTAAATCATCATCTGGGGACAAAATTATGTGAAGCTCATCGACTTGCTATAAATTTTATGAAGAAAGAATCAAATTCTCAGTCTCCAATAATCATAACCCTAAGCAGCTTGTTGAGGTTACTATCAAGCTTCCATAATTGATTTATGTGAATTAGATGTGTAGAAAAATATCCTTTTTATTACAGTCAACTTGTTATTTTTATAAGTACAAGCATCCTCCTCCTATTGGACCACTTCCTCCGCTCTACAGTATAAATGGCTAAAAGAATGACTTAATCCATCTTAGTCATTTGGAGAGCAATTAATGGTTTTTTTAAAAATTTATTTTACCCCTATAATTAAGTTTTAAATTAAACGATTGATTGCATATCTCTCTCTCACACACATTCAAAACCTCAAGTAAAGTTGCAATTTTTTTAAAAATTTAGAACAAATTTAATGAGTTAACTACTAATTTTAGTTATATTAAATTTGTTCGATATTTTATTTTATATATATTGTTTATTTATTATGGATATTATTTTTTTCGATACATATGGATATTATATTATTAGTTTGATATAATTTAGATAAAATATCTTACTAGTTATGTCCTACAACCTATTTATTGTTCAGATCGAAGAAGGATTGCTTTTATTTTTTGTGGTGGATTATTTAAATTTCTATGTAGGATTTGTTCACCTGCTGATTCTTAAGACTAAAAGGACTAAGGTTTTTCTTCTCCCATCAACACCTTCATCGCCTCTCAGTTTTTGTTTTTAAAACCTTGGCTTTTGTTTTGATAAGGGTACATGTTCGTTTTTTATTGTTTATAGAATTTCTCATGCGATTTAGCCCATTTGCTGTTTTGGACTGCTTTTCTATGACTTTCATTGTTTGAAACGTTGTGTTCCAACATAAAGATTGTCAGAAATAGCCATATGAATTGTGGGACGCGGTAAACCCATCAAGATCTGCATCTAGGTTGGAATTTGGGTTTTTAGGGCTCTATTAGGGTGAAGAAGAAAGGTCAAACGTGCTTTTGGCAAAAAGTGCATTTGGAGAGAATCACGTTGGAAAGTTGTGTTTCTCAGAAGCACGTTTCAGCAAGTGATTTTTTCAATTTTAAAAGAAAAGGCGGACTGGACTTTTCAGATTGTGCCTAACAAAGTATTTTCCTTTTCCTTTCGTTCATAGACCTACATGGTATGGGCTTTTAGTTTATAAAAAAATCGTAGGCCCATAACATAATTTGTTCTTTCTGTTTGTTTTAATTATTGATTTATCCTGGGCCAAGATTATGTTTTATCAGGCCTCTCGACTTGGGCTTTTTGCTAAGATTTTCAATGCTGTTATCACTATTTTCAGACCTTATGTGCATTATTTTGTACAAAAATATTTCCGAACAAAAAAAAAAAAAGTTTGGAGCTTTATTTTATATTGCATATATTTATTGGCTTTTTATGAGTTATTTAATTGTCTAAATATTTAGAAAATTAACTTTAGATAATTATATAGCTACTCAAATTTTGTATAACCTATTTTAAATTGAAACGTGCCAAAATTAATTTTTTAAACAATTTTATTTTTAGGCATAAAATAGTGAGAGAGATTTAATTAATTATTTATCCATTTTTTTGATTAAGGTTAATTAATTAATCTCCCCATTAAGATTGCATATATTGGTTTTAATTTGAATACACAAAATAGTCAGAGAATTTTATTTCTAATTGATTAAATCAATCAATTAAATTCTCATTAATGATTTGTATGAATTTAGAATTTAAAAGCACAAAGTTGATATTTATTATTAGCATGCATCTTGGGAGTAGCCACAATATTTTCTTATGCATGAGTGTATAATCATTTGTTTCAATATATCAACTATAATCAATGGATAATATTAATTTAATTAAAATGGGAGGATTGGATTTAGTTTAATCACTTATGTTGATTAAATTAATTAATTCCTCTATTAAGGTGTGCATATACATAATATAAGTGCACATGATTGATATTTGTGATTAGACTATAATTAGAGGATTAGTCACAACACCCTCTTAAAGCAGGCATACATAATCAAATAAGTTTTAAAATATCAATTTTGTTAAAGTGAGTATACTTAATTTATTCATATACATGGGTTTAGTTACTTATATTGATTAAATTAATTAAGTCCTTTCATTAATTTGTGCATATATAATATAAGTATACGTGATTGATATTTGTGATTAGTGTGATATTAGAGGATTAACCACAACATCCTTTTAAAGCAAGTATACATAATCACATGAGTTTTAAAAATATCAATTTTGTTAAAGTGAGTAAACTTGATTTATTTATATACATGATTTAAATGATTAAATTAATTAATTAAGATTCTTATTGATAATCAAGTGTATCTATGTGAAATTAAATTGCACATGTTTGATATTAGTGATCCTCATACATAATTTGTTTGAGGAGTAGCCCCAACATCCTTATACATATTTTGTATGTGTAGTTAAATCACATAAGTCTTTATGGTATCAATTATAGGTAAGCATGCAATTAATGTACACACAATTGATATCATTTTGGCATATTTACCTTTAATTTCTAACACTTTTTGGTGAAATAATACATATTTAAGGATACATATGCAAGGGAAATGTACCTAGTTGATTTTTGGGATAAAAGGATAGAATTATTGTTGAAAAGTAACTATTTTGCTCTATTTCCATCAAGTTTGATGTTTGTAGATCCTCTTGTTTTGTTAGGTTGATGAAGCATGCTATTTGTACTACATATGAAGACAAACCGCGGTAAGTATGTGAGAGGAATTTTGTTTCGGCTTGCGCAAACCGCGGTTTTAAAAGTGAAAACAAACAAGCACTAATCAATGTAAAAGAAGTTGGGAAGAAAAGAAGTCTTTAGCCCCAATAAAAGAATTCTCTGACTGTAATTGATGCACCAGGCAGAAGCTTTTTTGCCGCAGCCAAAAAGATAAGCAAAAATCTTGGCCACAACCAAAAATTGGACAGAAAGTTTTTGGCTGCAACAAAAAAATCTTGGCCGCATCCAAAAACCGATTTATTGATACTACACGTTTTCAAGACAGAAGAGCACTGTGACCTATAAATACTGCCATGCACAACCTAAACCCTCATTCTTGGACTAGAAGGCTCATTTTGGAGTTGTGGCTGCTAAGGTTTGAAGATTGAAATGGAGATTGAGCTAGAAATTGAAAACTTGAAGAGATTTGAGCTTCTCCTCTAAGTTTTTTTCTCTCATTCTTCTTCTTTTTGCTGTCATTTTTGTTGATGCTCTATTTTTTTTCCCCATTTTCTCATAGGTTTATGAGCATGTGTAGCTAAAGATTTGATTTTAGGATTATTTTGAACCCTTGTATGTATCAATTACTCATTTCCCCTTTATATTTGTGATTAATGATTGAATTATGTTAATTTTACTGTACTATGATTGCTTCTTATTGATTGGTGTAACATCCCAATTTTTAATGAATTAATTAAATAATTAATATAGAAATAATATATTAAATGGAGATCTCCCTAAACTAGAAAACTTAATCAAGATTCTACAAATTAGGGACATAATAAAGGGAGGAAATCATGGAATTTGTTCTGATTTTCTTACAATTCCAAATATGATTTATAAGATTAAGGATAAAATTTACACACATAGAGAGAGAGAGAGAGTTTAAAGTATAAATATATATAAATAGATTAGTAAAAAAATAATAAATAAATAATAAAAAAGGGCACGTGGTGTGGGGCTTTGTATATATAAATATTACAGAGAGAGAGAGAGAGAGTTTAAAGTATAAATATATATAGCCACAAAGGAGCATGTGCTGTAAGATCGCAATTCCCAATGCCACCAACGGTGATTATTTTGGGATTTAGGGTTTTACTTTGAGGATCAATAAGATTGATTTGTGGCTTGCGATTGAGCTTGAAGTTTGGATTCTTGTGACAATTTTGCTTTGGCAAGAGGTAACCACTTTTCTCTTATTGTGCATACTTGTGACATGCTTGTGAGTAGTTGTAAACATATATAATATAAATTTGCAATGGGTTTGTTATATATACTATGAAATTATTTTATTATTGAAACTGTCATGTGGGACTTATTTTATTGAGCAATGGATGGTAATATAATATTATATGAATTTAATGTTGACTTATGATATTGAAAATTCTCTTGATAGTTTGTGAATTGATAATGCAATGTGGTGATTTATGATGATTATATCTGTTAACTATAATATTATCTCATGAGTAATTGATATGAGAGGGGGTAGCTGATGTAGATCTTGATGTGAGGTTATTCTTAGAGGAAATAATGGGGTGAAATTATTGTACAAAAGAGGAAATAAGGTGGTGGACTTCTAGGTGTACACTGGTTAGTCCTTTGGCCCATTGTGTTTAATAGGGCATTGTCACCCCATTAATGTATTGGGGGAACCCATGGTCCAGTCTTGTGCTCTGTAGATTTGGTTGGCCCATATCACTTGATTAGTGAGCTTGTTGAGTTGAACTACCAGTCTTATGGGTGAGTACTAAACCATAGGTTCAGTCAGAGGAAATAAGGTGGGAGGTAATAAGAAAGGCTAGAGAGTGAATTGTTAAATATTGATAATTGTGCACCCATGTGATAAATATGAGAATGAAACTATGATATTGTAAATTGATATACTTCTTACCATGTGATGTTTTTGATAATATTAT
>JBAGKO010000001.1:1262770-1279120 GCA_037177275.1 Acacia concinna | reverse complement strand
TGTGTATAACATCTTTAGTTGGAATTAAACCTCATATATTACGATACTAAGCTTAACTATATACTGTATAAAGATAAAAATGATAATAATAAACATAATTTCTAAAATTTATATCAATTTATGTAATTATTATGGTCGTATTAGTTGTTAAATGATTATTTTTAATAATAAAATATGACAAAAAATTGTTTAAAAATTTTTTAAAAAAGAAAAGAACTCGGGACCGGGATTTCTCGGTCCCAATCCCAGGCCAGGATCAACAAAAGTGTTTATCACGGAGCTCCTTCAAAGGGATTGGCAAGTTACAGTAGAACATGTTTATCACGAAGCTAACAGATGTGCGCATTAGATAGCAAAGCTGAGTTACGAATCAAGCAATTGCAAGACATTTTGGACAATACCACCGCCAAACCTGATAGATTTACTGCGAGAAGATATGGAAAGGAAATGCTTCCCTCAAAGAGTTAATACTTAGTGTCAAGGCTCTGCCTCCTCTGTAACCAAAAAAAAAAAAAGCAATCAATCCAAAGTGAGGAGATTGCCTTACAGTAATGTCTTAGTGTTTCCGGCGACGATGATCAGAGCCAAATGGCTATGATACCATGCCAAAACTATGCTACATATAAGAGGGAAAATCTGAATCTCTTATTCCATGCTTCAAAGCTGACGAGTACAGAGCATTTATAATAGTAGCGATTAGTTTCAAACAGTTGTTATCAACTTGCTAAGCTTTACACGTGGACTTTCTAAGACTTTCTAGCTGACTCTTTTACAACTGACTGTGCCATGTAAGATAGGTGTACATTTAGCTATATATGTATAATATGTCCTTAATTTCTTCGTTCTCAAATGACTATAACTTTGGCAATTTACTTTTACTAGTTGAGGAAATGGACTTTTAAGATAAGGGTTAACTAGTGTAATTAGAGATAAGAAGAACTAAAGATTAAGAATTATATGTATAATTGATGATAGAAGAAAAACAACGCTCATACAACAATATTAATCTTAACTCACCTGAGTTTATGTGCTAATCATTTCTCACTTGAGGGTGATGAACCAATAATCCTAGGGATTATGAGGAAGACCCAAGTTATCCTCCTATCCATTTAGAGAGAAGGACTCCTCTCTTTATTTGGTGGTATTTACTATCCTTTCACACATAAACTAATGTACAGTGACTAGGGCCATATATCAACCAATTAATCACCTTAATATCTCTCTGCCAATAAGCTTGTACGAAAACAGATACAAACTTTTAGCAAAAGTTAGTTTTCAAAATAGACACACACACATAGGTAGGCTATTTTATTTTGCAGTTCTTTTTGCTAACTCTGAATTTGAGTGCATTATCTGTTATTGACTATATGAGATGAATATAGAGTTTTCTAGGTTCTTTGGGATGTGCATGTGACATGGGATTTGTATAATAAAACCTGAAAAAGAATCTGTGCCAAATAACTGAAAAAGAAGCTTATCTCTAGATCCTTGTCTAAAAAAATTATAATACAAAAAATACAAGCAAATGCAATGAGAAATCTCATTCATAACTTAATAATGAGTAATTTGAAAATAATTGAATACAACTCAATCTTTAAAAGAAAAAGAAAAAGAAAAGAAACTTTTTAACTATCATAAGATATTCTAAAGATATTAAGGATCAGATGCCATCTAAAAATTAAGTGAAGCATATATAATAATAAGATATTAAATAATATTCTTGAGATCCCTATTTTTATAAAAATCATCCAAAGACCAATTTTTATATATAATGTGAAATTATATTATAAACTTTATAAGATGAGTTGTAAATAATAAACAATGAAGTTGCAAAATACATTAGTAGCATGTTCGGTTCACAAAAGCGAAGGTAATGTAATGGAATGTAATAAAATGTAATGTAACGTAATGTGATGTAACGATGATTCCATGAATTTGTTTGATTTGTCATTAAAGAAAAATTATGCATATATATATATAAATGTTTGGTTGGATTACATCTCACATAAGAATGTATGAGAATAATATAGTCAGAGACAAAATTAGCCATATCTACACGTTGGGGTATACATTGGGTTTATAATAACTTTTTTAATTTAATGGTGGAAATATGATACCAGATACAAGTTGGGTTCATGATAATTTTTTTAAGGACTAGACCTATGTCAAGTTACTTTGGTCAAGTAGGTCCATAAAACCAATCAAAGTGTGTCATGTGTATTATTTTTTCATTTCAACACTTAATCCCAAAACATGATTTAACATCGTTAACCTCAAAACATGATTTAACATGGAAAAAACATACACATGGCACACTATAATTGGCTTCATGGACCTACTTGACTTAAGTAACTTGATATAAGATTTATCCTTTTTTTTTTAATATTTAATAGTGAGAATATCATTTAATGGGATATTTTAATATTTTTAATGGTGGAATATATTTTTCAAATGTTAATATTGGGGAAATATTTTTAAAAAAATATTATATAATTACTTAATATTTTTAATATTTAATGGTATTAATTATTCAATATTTAAAATATTTATAGATGGGCACTTTGGTCAAATTTAAAAATTATAATGGCAATATAGTCTTTTCACTTGATTACATCTGCATCTCCATTAATCACTCATAGTAATGTAATCCCTATTATATCAAATGATGTAATCATAATTACATTTTGTAATTTGGTTTACATTACGTAAACACAACTAAATGTTGTAATTAATATATTGCATCAAAATTATATATATAATCATTTTCATATGTAATCGAACCAAACGAGCTATAAAATGTGCTGGAGATAATCCCAAAACTAATATTCGCATATGATGTGAAATTTAGTTATAGGATTAATGGGGTTTGGTCTAACTAAAGTTGTCGTCTTTTACAACATGAAAAATTAAATTCACGTGAAAAAGTGCTCCACCCATATTTTAAATATGACTCTTTCCAATACTCGTAGAGGTGAGAAAAACCGAGCATTGAACTGAATTGAATTTCTTATTTTGGTTTTTAGTAAGATTTAGTTTCTTTTTCTTTTTAAAAATTTTAAAAAAAACCATTTGAATAATAAAAAAAAGTACACTAAATTAGCAAAATGAAAAAAAAAATGTAATAAGTAGAAATATGAGATTATGAATGCTGACACTTGAGCATAAGAACTAACAAACTTGAATGATAAAGATTGACAACTTGAACTCTTCAAATTGTCACAAAGTACACTCAAGTTGCTAATTGCTAATATAAAGTTATCATTTCCTATATTCAAATTATTAACACAAAAACTTTAAAATTTTATATTCCTACCCAATTACATATTTTTGGGTTTTCAAATTTAGTAGACATTTTAGAGTTTTGTAATTCAAATACTATTTTTCTATCATTTTTCTTTCTTTCTTTTTTTCCTTTTTGAGGATTCAGTAAAAATATATGGGTATAAATGGAATTGCAAGGTAAAGTTGGGCTATGACTTGGGACTTGTTTGATATTGGCGGTGGAAAGCTTTCAACAGCAGTGGTGAAGAAATTAAAGAACTTTTGTGTTTTGAGTGTTTGATAAGACTTATGATAATAAGTTACTTATATTAATAAGTAATTTATTTTTATAATTTAAAAAAAGTGGCTTATGAAAATAAGTCATTTTTTTCTATTTCTAATAAGTTACTTTTTTTTATTATCAATCTAAACACAAGTAACTTATTATATTCCCAATAAATTATTTTTTCTACCCCAATCCAAACACAATTGACTTCTTATAAATTATTTATTTTTTAAAATTTTTTATCATAAGCCACTTATAAAAATAAGTCACTTTTGATTCATCAGAATCAAACAAGCCTTAGTTTAAGTGTACATTCTAGATTAGGATTTACAAGAAAGATTGTAATTTTGTTTGGCCGGCTTGTAAAAAAAAACTTCCGGCTTGTAAAAAAAAGCTTCTGAAACCTGTGTTTGCCGGCCCAAGTCTCAAACAACAAGAAAAAAGCCCAAAGTGCTGACCCCAACTCCCCGACCCCATAAACGGGAATGCCACTGCTCTTCCTCGGCTTGCCGTCGCCGTTTTCGCTCTTCTTCTTTCATCTGTGTTAGCGTGCACCATCGTTCTCCTTCAGTGAGCCAACAATCAGCACTACACAGTCTAAACGGCGTTTCATCTTCATCCATCGATCTGAACCGGAGGGAGAGCGAGCCCAGAGGAGGAGAGAGGATGCTGTTCTTCGGCGAGACCCAAAGTTTCTTCTTCTCCGACGAAGGCGAGACAGCCTGGGTGAGTCACTTCTCCGGCGCTGCTTCCCTGCTTCGACTGGCTTCTCTTTCGTCCTCACCAGGTAAGCCCGTTCCCTTTTCTTCTTCCCTTCCACTTCTCTTCTTCTGTTTTCTTCAACTTCTCTTGTACATTTTGGAGCTCTCGGATTCAATGGTTTTGGTGTCCTCTTTTTCTTTTTGAACCCATTTGGTAGCTAGCTTGTACTCCTCCTGTCCGCCTGTAGGAAATGTATGTGTGGTGAATTTTAAACTACGCAGTGGTTCTTTACTCCGTCAGCAACGGAGGATTCCATGAGAAAACTTGAATAAGCAGTTAGCATGTAGCTCGCTTTTATGAACCAAAAATTGAAGTTTTTCATTCCTTTTATGTGCATCTGTTTTTTGATCAACATCCCTTCTAGTATGATCCTGTGTTATCAAACTTTCTACCTTGGTCACGTCTTTAGTTTAAGACGTGATTATATTATGACAGACCTATGTTGTAGAGGGAAATCATGACAACAATGCAACGCAACACTGACAAAGAAACACCAAAATCCTAGGTATGCAAATTTAGGTTGACCCGCAAACTTGTAAGATTAACAATCAAACTCTTGCAAACTATTCTCTTCTCATCTTCTTGGCTTATGAGCTTTTTATTGCTAAACTGAACTAATCCCCCTTTTTGAACTAGCTGCAAACTGTATATAGTTTTTATTACTATTATTTTCTTTTATTACTCAGTAACAGAGTGAGACTATGAATAGAATAGAAGAAGAATTGAGAGAGAGAATGAGAGAGAAGATATTAATAGGAATTTGTATATATTCGTCCTCATTGAGTTCTGGACCTGAGCAATATATCATTGATCTAAATCCATGTAGGTGCAATTGTTGCCATTTTGCACCAGAATTTTGCTTGGATGTCAAAGATTTTTTGAATCTGCACTCGTAGCATTGTTGATGCCATCAATTCTAACTCACATCTGAATTTTTGGTCCCTTAAGCTATTGAATGCACTCTCAATTTTCTGGTGTTTTTATTCTCACCATTTGTTTACCAATTCTCTTTTTCTCAATGTTCTAAGGTCTGTTATTCCTGGTGGTTTGTGTTCTGTGTGTATATATATAAATAGCGTTGAAGTGATGATCTTAATATATATTCCTACAAGTGGATGAATCAGTGATGCTGGAATGTTGTATTATTCTGAACAAATGGATTAGTTTTCGCATATATGGAGAAGCGCAGATGAATGTTCTTACCTTCATTTGTATGTTAATTGATATATGGATTCTCATATTTAGTTGGCATTTTTGAAACTTTGTATATTAGCTTAGTCCGAACAGTATATGATGTGTATGTTCATTATTTGTCAGAGGAACTATTTGTCCTGCACTCCTGATGGTCTCAGCTTCGAAATTTTTGGGGTTGTAAGTTCTGCATAAACCTAACAATGAATATGATAATTGAGCCCTTATTCTATGTGTGTACGAACCAGTGATGCCAGAATTTAATTTGTTGCACTGAGGTTGATATTTCTACCCCACAATACTTAGTCTTCAGAGTTTTGTGTGTCCTAGGAATTTATTCTCTTGCATTAAGAATGCCAAATACCACAAACCTTCATCTAACTTCATTTTATACTCTAATGGGATTTTCCCCTCTTGGTTGAAGGTCTAACGAGTGAGCTGAAACTCCCGTTATTATCTCTACTGACAAAAAGAAAATGTAAAAACACACTTTGAATTCACATATATGTAAATTGTGATCAGTACACATGCTTTCATAAATTCTTGTGTAATTTTATTTTTATATTATAAAAATTAATAAGATATAATGTTAAAATTTTATTTTCCAATTTTATCGTATTTTAGACAGGTAGTAGATTTTAACAAGTACATTTATATTGATGAGATAACACGTCAAAATTAATAAAACGATCCTTTAAAATGTATATACATTTATCATATACAAGTGAGGTATCGGGTTTGATAAATTACAAAATAATAGTTCTGATGCAAAAGTCTTAAAAGAAGAAGAAAAATATATAAATAAAGAGATTAGGGCACATTTGTCAACTTATAATTAGCTCACCTCCACTACCCTCTTGAATCAAACAAGAAACCAAATCTCCCCTCCTCTCTCCATCAACCATACAAAGCTCACAATCTCCCCTACCCTATCCTACCCCCGCCTACTCTTAGTGAACCTCCCCTCCCCTCCCCTCCATTGAATCAAACACACCCTTACCTTTTCTATTAAAAAAAATCTTCGATTTTTGGTAAAGTATTCCTCTTATTGCTTCTTAAAGTTTGTGTCTTTATTCTATTGTCGAGATATACTCTGTAGCAATAAGGCTGCTGGTAATTTCAGGTTTATTTCATTTTTGGTGCCAGTTTCTCATTTTAATTTGAAAATTTATACAGAGTGAACCCTCAATCAGCCTGACACAGTCCAAATTCCAAAAGGCATTTCAGGGTTTTAGGGAGCCTGAAGAGTGACAAAGTGCTTGGAAGCAATTTTCATCCTGACCATCCATTCTTGTATTCTCACAGTGAGCCACCAAACCAAGCAGCCCAACGCAGTCTGAAAGGCATTTCAGGGTTTTAGGGAGCCTAAAGAGCGACGAAGTTCTTGGAAGCAATTTTCATCACTACACAGATTTTGGCTCTTGATATCTCATTTTGTGTGATAGGAGAAAAACAGAGAAGGGGGAAAATTTTGGTTAATTGATCCTTACCTCCAATCCATGTTTGCTAGGTAGGCAAACTTCCTGCTAATAGCTGAGCTATCTACATTGCCAAACGCCTCTAAACTATCATCAGTACTTTCTAAATATTCAATGATTTATCGTTGGAATTTAGTTTCTGGGAATTTCCACAAACTTACCAAAAACCTTCGTTTTCCCTCTCCCTTTAACCCCATTAATTCACAAAGGCCAAGGCATTTCAGCTCCTCAACAAAATTCACACAGATTGTTCCCGGTTTTCATGTTTTAAACAACCATTGCTTTTGGAAAAACCCTGCTACTTGTAGAGATTCTAACCTAGCAGGGTTGCCTTTTCTTAATAGAACTTACTGTAATGGGAGGAATGGTGGCAATGGGTCTGGGGAGTGGACTGAGGAGATAGATTACTTAGATGAGTCAGGTAATGTTATTTACCAGGGTAAAGGAATAAGGTCGGTGGAGCCAGGGCTTGATGACCATGTAATGATTGGGGAGGTTAAGAAGCCCTTCGCAAATGCTGTAGCAGTGGCAAAACTAGTTGAGGTTATTAAGAGGTGGAAATGGGGACCAGAGTTGGAGAATCAATTGGATAAGCTTCAGTTTACACCAAACATGACTCACATTACTCAATCTTTAAAGATTATCAGTGAAAGTGATGCATGTCTAAGTTTGTTTAGATGGGCTAAGCGGCAGTCTTGGTATTCACCTAATGATGCATGTTATGTTCTTCTGTTTGATGGGTTGAACCAACGTAGGGATTTTGATGGAATTCAGTCATTATTTGATGAAATGGTTAGTGATTGCAGTAATAGCAGAATCTCCTCATTTGGTGCTTATAATCGAGTAATTCAACACTTGGCTAAAGCTGAGAAGTTGGAGGTCACATTTTGTTGCTTTAAGAAAATGAAAGACACAGGTTGTAAAATTGATACTGAGACATATAATTCCCTCATCACACTCTTTCTGCACAAAGGGTTGCCTTATAAGGCGTTTGAGATATATGAGAGCATGGCATCAGCTAATTGCTCATTGGATGGTGCAACTTATGAATTGATGATCCCAAACTTGGCAAAATCAGGCCGTCTTGATGCTGCTTTTAAGCTTTTCCAGGAAATGAAAGAAAGGAATTTTCGGCCAGGTTTGAATGTCTTTGCCTCTCTTGTTGATTCAATGGGGAAAGCTGGGAGATTGGATGGTGCAATGAAAGTTTACATGGAGATGCAAAGTTTTAGGTATAGGCCTCCTCCAACTGTGTATGTTTCTTTAATTGAATCTTATGTGAAGTCTGGGAAGCTAGAAACTGCTCTTAGGATGTGGGATGAGATGAAGAATGCAGGATTCAGGCCTAATTTTGGCTTGTATACAATGATCATTGAGTCGCATGCAAAATCAGGGAAGCTTGACATTGCTATGTCTGCTTTTTCAGATATGGAAAAGGCTGGATTTCTACCCACTCCATCTACGTATTCTTGTCTCTTAGAAATGCATGCTGCATCTGGACAAGTAGATCATGCCATGAAGCTGTACAATTCAATGACTGATGCAGGCCTGAGGCCAGGTCTAAGCACTTATACTGCTCTCTTGACCCTGCTGGCGAATAAGAAGCTGGTGGATGTGGCTGCCAAGATCTTACTCGAGATGAAGGCCATGGGATATTCTGTGGATGTGACAGCTAGTGATGTTTTGATGGTTTATATTAAGGAAGGTTCCGCTGATCTTGCTTTGAGATGGCTGCGTTTCATGGGTTCATCAGGAGTCAGAACAAATAATTTTATAATCAGGCAGTTGTTTGAGTCGTGCATGAAAAATGGCTTATACGAGTCTGCCAAGCCTCTTCTTGAAACGTACGTTAACTCAGCTGCAAAAGTCGATTTGGTACTTTACACGTCCATTTTAGCCCATCTTGTAAGGTGTCAAGAAGAGCAGAGTGAGCGGCATTTGATGTCCATCCTTAGTGCAACTAAACATAAGGCACATGCTTTTATGTGTGGACTCTTCACAGGCCCTGAACAAAGGAAACAGCCAGTGCTATCTTTTGCGAGGGAATTCTTTCAAGGTATTGATTATGAATTGGAGGAAGGTGCCGCAAGGTACTTTGTCAATGTTCTTCTCAATTACCTAGTTCTCATGGGCCAGATTAATCGAGCTCGATGTGTTTGGAAGGTTGCTTATGAGAATAAACTATTCCCTAAGGCTATAGTTTTTGATCAGCACATTGCGTGGTCCCTTGATGTTAGAAACTTGTCAGTTGGTGCTGCTCTTGTAGCAGTGGTGCACACTCTTCATCGGTTCAGAAAGCGCATGCTATATTACGGTATTGTTCCGAGGCGTATAAAATTAGTGACAGGGCCAACTTTAAAGATCGTGGTGGCGCAGATGTTGAGCTCAGTAGAGTCTCCATTTGAGGTCAGTAAAGTGGTTCTTAGAGCTCCAGGAGACTCGGTCATGGAGTGGTTTAAGAAACCGATTGTTCAGCAGTTTCTTCTAAATGAGATTCCATCGAGGGCTGATATCCTTATGCACAAGCTGAACATACTTTTCCCCAGTTCTGCACCTGAAGTTAGATCATTATCACCTCCCAAGCCTCTCATATCAAGTAAGGCAATGTGAAGATCTTTGCATCTAAAGACGAGTTCCCGGCACGTGAGATGGAACTGTAAGCTCTGGATTATTTAGTGGGGCAGTATTTTTTTATTTTATTTTTTTTGCTCATTTGTTATATTTTATCATGTACAGCAGTGAAATTTAGAAGTCTGAGATGAATATTCTTGTATCGATATAACAAGGTTGAATTCATACCCATGGTGGCTTGGTAATGTCACTTAATCAACATAAATTAAAATAAATACTAGTTAATGTTAAAGTTTTTTAAGTGTAACATATAAAGGAAAATTAATATTTGTCTTGTAATACAAAAGTTTTATCTGCAACTTTTAAAATGTGTGTATTAATTTATTTTTTTTATTAAAAATATATACGAAGTGGAAAAAAATACAACACACTATGATACTAGCAATGCATAACATAAATCTAAAAAGGAGATAACCTAAACATATTAAAAAAAAAGAAGAAGTAAAGATTATGAGTATGTTAATCAATAGAAGTTAAAATATTACCATTTTCTTCCAAATTCTCTTAATTTTGGAGAGGAGGGTTAGAAGTGGATAGAAGAGAAAATTTGTAAAATTTTCCCCTTCCCTCCTAAAAATTTTACTCATGTAAATAAAGGGAGGTGAACAAAATCTCATAATTCCCCTCTTTTCCTATCCCCTCCCCTCATAACAAACAAGCCCTTGAGGAGAGTTGAGAGGTTGTTAACATTGATTGGTATACTGCTTCTTTTACTAAATACTATAAAATCTAGTTGACTTTTTTTTAAGAGTTAAAAAAACTAAATAAGTTATTTAATTATATTATATGTTGTGTTTGATTAAATTATATATTAGTATATAAGATATAAGTAAGGCTTGTTAGTTTGGAGGAAAAACGGTAAATATATATACTTTAAAGTAATTTGATTAACTTTTTAAATATCTAAAAAAAAATCAACTATATCTTGTATTTTGAAGCTAGTTGAAAAGGAAAAGGAAAATTATCATGAGGTCTTAAGCACGAAATGTAATTATCAAAAAATCTTATAATAAATCAGCTGGCCAAGGTGCAGTAACAAATTTCAATACAGGAAATGCTACTAACAAGGATTTATAATACTAGTGATAGATTTTTCTGGTAATTAGATTCCTTCGTTAAGACCTCAAAATAATTTATCCTAAAAGAAAACTAAGTAAGTGCCCTTATAATTTGTAGACCATCTAGTATATGAAACTTCCAGAGCTTCCATAGTGAATGGAAATTATATCATGCTATGTTTTTGGGTTTACATATTCTTGTGTTGTCATATTTTCCGAAGAAATCTATTGCGTAGATGTCAATGTTCTGACTATCTTTTCCTACAAGACAATCATTATTTGGATGAACTTTTGTGGAGTGTGAGCTTCAATTGAACATTTCACATGGTAAAAGAGCTAGGCAACCCTCTAATTTACAGAAACATGAAGACAATCTGGTAATTTGAAGGAGACCACAAATTTAACGTTAATAGCAGGTACAGACACAATTTATGGAAAATTTATAGATACTCAACACACTGTGCAGGCACCGACAACTCTGTAGTCAAAGCAGTTGATAAATGTTATATATTTTTATGCCATAATGTTAATGTATGTCCGAGATCCAGCTTATATAAACTTTTCTTTATAAAATCAGTTATATATTCATGAATCTGATTATCAACATTCAATAATGCAGGAATAAAATGAGAATCGTAACTCATGAATGCCAACAGTTCAAGCACAGGGACATAAGTGTCTTATTTAACTATTGACACTTACAATGCATTGAGGAATCGGATACATATCACCATTTTGTGGGTGGGTATGCCAAAGCATTCTAATTTTTAGCTTCACTCAACCTTATAAAGGAGCAGAGAGATGAAAAGAAAATAAAAACAAGAGTGGAAATGTGACAACAAAGCCAGCAAGCTCAGAGATGAAATGGTCCTTTTTTAACGGAAGTTATAGGCATGATGCTTTCTCGTTGAGGGATTCTTTCACTGCTTTGAGAAGCTGGGGCATCAGTTTCTGATTTGTGACAATAATGCCAGAAGCAACATCAAGAAACCTTCCTTTTGAAAAGTCCAAAGGATTTCCTGCAGCATCCGAGGCAACACCTCCAGCTTCTGCACATGTTCAATTGTCAAATTAATCATATATACAAGAAAGAAAGTACACAGGATCAACCATCAAACCCATTAAATAGACTAATTGCCAAACCATTTGTAACTTCCCAGGTTAGCTTATGAATATACTAACTTCCATGCATAGTATAATCA
This sequence comes from Acacia concinna, assembly GCA_037177275.1. Lineage (NCBI taxonomy): Eukaryota > Viridiplantae > Streptophyta > Magnoliopsida > Fabales > Fabaceae > Acacia > Acacia concinna. The sequence continues at coordinate 1,267,251 of JBAGKO010000001.1, read as the reverse complement.
TTTTTTCAAGTAATCTGAAGAGGGCAAAAGAGTTGATATCCAATGAGTATTCCTTTCTTTCTTTCTTTTAAGGCCCAAGTCTTTAAGGAACATAATTTCAGTTATTTTAAGGCTCAAGTCTTTAAGGAACAATATCAAGAAAGTGAATGTAGCAACATACATGTTTTTGAAGATGCTAATCTTAACACTTGTGACTTGTTTTATTTTGTCTGTCATCTAGACATGATTAATAGTGAAGCATCAAATTGAATAACTCAAATTTCTGCCTTATGGAAAGCATGCCCATGCCTGCACACTATGAACGACTATGGGATTAAAGGAAAAGATTACAAAATTTACACACCAGTCACAACGATGCAGCCAGCAGCATGATCCCATATCTTTTCACGGTAACCCTTGTGAGGAAAACGAAGATATATTGTTCCATCTCCTCTTGACAGGGCTCCATATTTTGCTTGGCTGTCAATTCTAACCGGTGGCACCTTGACGCCAAGTTTCTGTTCATGGATTAATCATGACATTGTAGGAATATCCGTAGATAACAGCTAATGGAAGGGGGAGGGGGGAAAACAGGACATGATAGATTATATTAGTAACATTACTTCTGCAATAGACTTTGACAAGTCATGAGAAGAGTGTGCAGCCTCGAAAGATTCAAAAAATGATGCTTCTTCTGGATTCTCTGTTGCACTGACATGCACCTGGACAATGATAGCAAGTTACTTAATCATAGCAAAACAATCAATGACATATCAATAGTATCATTCTATAGGCACGAACCCTAGTTTTTGAAGAACCATCCAGGGTCTGCATATATGCACCTTCTCCAACTGTGGCAAAGAAAAGACAACCAACTTCATTCCCAGAATGCTGCTGATTACTGCCAATAGACGCCAGGGGAAGATTTGGACAAGCCAAGACTCCCAATACAACTTTCCCTTCATGCAACAAAGCTAATGCTATAGCATATTGGTCTCCCCTAAGAAACCTACAATGTCATCCATCAGAAAAGCATGAGCTACTTGGTGGTCATAACCACAATAACAGAACAGCAACATGTTAGAAAGCCAAACTTCAGAAAGGTAGGCATGCCAAAGAAAGTATTCACCCTGATTTAGTTTTGAGGATACTTACCCTTTAGTGCCATCTATGGGGTCCAGAACCCAGTGTCGACCACTAGAACCTCCTTCAGACTTACCATTGTCAATGGCTCTAGTAATATCTTCTGTTGTTAAGGTAGAAAAACCATCTAATCCTTCACTAGCTAAAGTATCATTTACAAGTTCTGTAATGCGCTTCAATGTTTCTTGACCACTCTCCTCCCGAAGATCCCCAGAATCCTATAATGTTAAAACTGAATTTAACATTCAAGAATAGAAAAAGAAGATTCGAGATCAGGGAGAGTCTAGAAATTCACCTCCTCAGCTACTAATGAAAATGGTTCAGAAGGAAGTTCTCTCTCAAGTACAAAGCTAACTAAGGCTTATGAACCTGGAAAAAAGGTAAATTTGCAATTAGCTAAAATTCATTGCATGTAAGAGTGTGACAGGAAATAAGCAATTAAAATGGAAAACAACTACAATAGTTTTAAATGGCAGTCGTCTCATCACCTGTGTCCCACCTGCCTCAGCAATCTAACTAACCTTAATCCTTTATTACCTAGCCCCCCCTGAATTTTACCCAGTTAGCTAGGTAGGTGATGAGTGAATGTGCATGCGGGCTTTAAAACAAAAGTCAAGAGGACTGCCATATTTCTTTTTCTTAACTTCTTGGTTTTTCTTTTTGCTGTCACATGAGATGTATCACAAATAGAAGCTAGTAGACAATGTACCATTTGATATATGATTTAGCTTAGCCACATGATCGATTACAAGGAAAAGATTAATCATAGAATCAACATTAACGATTATGATTAGACATCATTATGATACAAGTAATTCAACTTACCATAATCAACCACAGTAACAAGACTCTTATATGATTTCGAATAGACATCAGATTGGAGCAGAGCCTTTTGCACTTTCTAGACAAACCCATCAAAAGAAGCATTGAGAACCGGAAAAGAAATAGAGAGAGAGATAAATAAAGAGAAGAAAGAAGGCATATTAAGAAAGAAAAGAATTTCTTCCAAGGATTCACAATGTTGTTCAGGGAAATATGAATGAGCCTACAGCTCCGAAAATAAATGAGCTTGCAACACCAAATTCTAATACCCAGCGATGTAATATCTAGGTGGTTGGGAAAGGAGTTTCTAAGCTAGCTCGTAAAAAAGACGCACAAGGAAAAAGAATAGAGGTGATGGCATAAGCAACTCTGATCCTCCCAATCCAAAAGAGCTTGATCCTTGGTCAGCTGAAATTGATGATATCCCAAAATCCAATGGCAACCAAGTTTCATCAACGGGTGATTCTCAGAATGAACTGGAAATTGAAGTCCTCCTGGAAGCTCGTAGAAGGTAATATCCCTTCTCCTCTTCTCCATTTGCACTATTTTATTATTATTGCTTCTTGGAACTGTAGGGGAGCGGGTAGCCGTACCTTCCCTAATTCTATTAGAGATATAGTTCGAAAATTTAATCTGGATATTCTGTGTTTACTGGAGCCTCGAGTTAGTGGATCTCGAGCTGATCTTATAACTAGGAGTCTTGGTTTCAGTCATTGGATTAGAGTTGAATCTAGCAGTTACGCTAGAGGAATTTGGTTTCTTTGGAATAATGTTGATTTTCAAGTCAATTATTTATTTTCTAATACTCAAATTCTTCACTGCCAAATTAATGATTGTAAGAGAGATGACATTATTTGTGTATATGTTGTTTATGGGGAAACTAACGCTGCTGCTCGAATGATTCTTTAGGATTCTATCCGGAATGTTGCTTTAAATATGTCTCATCCTTGGTTGATTTTGGGGGATTTCAACTCCTATCTTTCTCCCGAAGATAAGCTTGGAGGCTCGAATCCTGACTGGGTTGCCATGAGAAATTTTAGGGATTGTGTGGAGGATGCAAATTTGATAGAGGGGTGCTTTCAGGGTGACAGATTCACTTGGGAAAGAACAGGGCTTAAAGAACATCGTGACTGGGTTTTCTACAATTACAATTGGCTGTCTATGTTTCCTGAAACTTCAATTCGGCATGACCTGAAATTTTAATCTGACCACAGAGTGGTGGTAGTTAATTCAAGCCCGATAGCTCAAAGGGTTCGAAACAGAAAGCGGTTCTCATATCAAGCTGCATGGCATCTTGAGGATTGCTTCTCCAGCATTACTAAAGAAGCCTGGCAGGGTAGAAATTGGCTAGAGGGACTTCATTCTTTCCAAGAATCCGTTACAGAGTGGAATGAGAATTATGCAGGGAATTGGGCTCAAAAAAAGAGAAAAATCATTGGAAGAATTGAAGTGATTGATAGAAAAAGAAGAATGAATATAAGTTCTGGGTTATATAAAATTGAAAAAGAATTATGGGCGCAATATCACAAATTGGCTGCTCAAGAGGAATTATTTTGGTTTCAAAAGTCCCGTAGCAAATGGCTGAAGGATGGTGATAGGAACACAAGGTTCTTTCATGCTTCGGCAACAATTAAAAAGAAAAAGCAAAAGATTGAGGCGCTAAAAAATGTTCACGGTGATTGGACTTTTGACCACGATTCTCTGAAGCATATGGTAGGGGAGTACTTTAAAAATCTGTATACATGTGACCCTTCAGTATCTAGCCCTGAAGGGTGGTGCTCAAACTTCCCTACTTTAGATGCTAGTGAGGTCAATGCTCTAAGTAAGGAGGTGTCCCACTTGGAAATTAAATATGCCGCTTTTTCTATGGGTGCTTTTAAGGCTCCAAGTCTAGACGGTTTACAAGCTCACTTTTTCCAATCACAATGGAATGTAGTTGGGGAGAAGATTTGTGCATTGGTGACTGACTGTTTTAACAATCCAGAATTGATAGCCTCCCTGAATTAGTCTAGAGTGGTGCTTATCCCGAAAGTAGATCATCCGGAATCTTTCAAAGATTTAAGGCCTATCTCGTTATGCAATGTGAGTTTCAAAATCATCACTAAATTCATTGCAACTCGGCTGAAAGGGGTCATGGAAAGGCTAATTGGATAAGAGCAGTGCAGTTTTATTGCAAACAGATCTAGTTGTGACAACATTATCATTGTTCAAGAAGCAATTCATTCGATGAGAACTAGTGCAGGAAAAAAGGGCTACGTGGCAATTAAGGTGGATATAGAGAAGGCTTTTGACCGCCTGGAATAGGGCTTCATAAGGGATACCCTTATGGGTTTGCACCTAGACTTGAAGCTAATTAATGTCATCATGGCGTGTATATCATCAAATTCTATGACTGTCCTTTAGAATGGTGACGAAGGTAATGCTTTTAACCCGTCTAGAGGTGTAAGACAAGGTGACCCACTGAGCCCATACATTTTTGTTCTATGTATGGAAAGATTGGGACATTATATCAAGGAGGAATGCGCTTCGAACAATTG
>JBAGKO010000001.1:1231963-1242455 GCA_037177275.1 Acacia concinna | reverse complement strand
ATATATAAATGAGAAACTTAATTTAAGAAACCCATAGTTACTTAAAAAAATACTTATAGGTGCAGCTTGCCAGATGCTTGATGCTACTTAAAAAATATTTTATGTCACAGAGTATAAAAGATATTATTTTATGATACTGGGCATTACCAAAAAATACTTGAGGACACATAAAAAATTATTTTATCATACTCACTAAAAAATATTTTAAGGGTTAAATATTTTTTTTTTTAAAAATAACACTTCCTTCCTAAATGCACGTCGTACGTGCGTCAAGGGAGATGCTAAGGACGAAGCGTGCGTCAGGGAGAGAAGCTGGTCTCCATATTAGGGGCAACCCCACATGGGATCGTACACTTGTTTGTTTCCAGGTATCATCATTATTTATGACGCCGTATTAGAAAACTGGACCCATTCTCGTTATGATATTAGAAAACTTGTTTCTTTTTATCAGTTGGAAGGTGAGGCCATGAGGGGTCTTGATCGCTATATAAATTAGTTTAATTAATTGATCATTGGATTGTGCTACAAGTGAGAAATACCATGAAAGAGTTTACTACTTTCTCTCCCTCCCTCCCTCTCTCCCCCTCTCTCTCTCTCTCAACAACATGAAGGTTATTAAATGGGAGAAAAAATCACAGCTCTGTCAGTATTTATTTATCAAGTGCAAATTATTCAATTCTTTTTTCATAGATTCAAGTTTAAACGTAAGACCCATGACTTCCGGCAGCTTCATGGGCCAGGAATCAAAACTTTAGACATTATAGTACTGTATAAAACAAAGTGAATATAATAATAAATTAAAAATAAAAGTATACATTCATATAAATTTTTTTTCCTCTACCTTATAAATATAACAAAAACTTCTCTCCTATCTTCTGTGATATTAATAAGATCAATGTTTTATAAACCTTATATTAAAAGAGAGGGCAAAGTTTTAATTTTTTTTTATAATTTAAGACAGATTTAATGAGTTAAAAGAAAAATAACTTACGTTTTGAACTAAATATAAAGTATAGATTAGAGCACTAGGAGGAGGGAAGCTTTTGTGATTCGTTAAGGTAATATGTGCCACATGAATTGCATGTGAATGGGATGCATCCAATGCATTTTTATCACATTCATTCAAAATTAATAGTTATACATATATAATTATATATAAATTAACAAATAAGTACATTCATAGTTAATGAGAACAGAAGGCTCATGGCTCCACTTATTTAATTGATCCAAAGTTTTGGGTCCTCATAAATATGTGGTGGTCTACGCTTATTAGTACTATTATTTTTCGAGGTATGCTATTGTTTACTTTTATAGGTTAAAGTACATTTTTGTTCTGAAAGTTATCAGAAAAAAATAATTTTAACTTAGAAGTTTTTTTTTTTGGGGGGCTATATCTGGCACTAATAAATAAGATAATTAAAATATTTTTTTAAACACCAGAAAAAAAAGGATATCTTTCCCTTTTTGATATTAAAAGATGTACTAATATTTGCTTGGGCTAATTAGCTGATGGTAGTATTTTTACCTACAAAACCAAATAATTGATAGCCCTTTTGGTAGGTGTTAAAGAGTTAAAGGTACTTTACAATCACATCCTCCTAACCAACTTCAAAAATACAGTCACATCTTTCACCAAAAAAGACACAGTCACATCTTAATTAAGCATTCCAATAATTGAAGGGTGCAATTATAAAAACGATTAAAACCAAACAAAACAAACAAACAAGATACAAAAGTGTTCCCGACACCTTACTAGTTTAGCCCAATGGCTAATCCTGAGTCATGTGATTTTATTATTAGATTTAATATTATTGTTAATTGAGATACTCTTATTTTGAATTACGATACTCGTGTTGTTAAAATTCAGCGGCATTTTCGTAATTACACAAAAAAAATACAAAAAGACTAATTTATAATTTTTGAATCTTATTGCTCTGAATTGAAATTTTTATATTTCTCGTGTTTTTTTGGGATTTTCCCTTTTAATTTATTTGTTTTGATTCTCCAGTTTAATTATGTTTAAAAACCCATATTTAAATTCAATCCTTAGCCCACTAGAGGGAGCATCTTAGCTAATTTAATGATCCCACTAATTTCACACCATTGTATTATACCACTAATAATTTATATGTTTGATGAGTAAAATAGTTGTGTTTTGGAAATGCATGTTAATATATTCAAGTACATTTATGAGAACATGGGTTAAAAGTAAAGGTAAAAGTGAGAAAAGAGCTCTGCCAAGAAAAGGGTTTTAGGGTCAAATTTCTCTGAGTTAGATAATCCAACAATTCGTTAAAGTGGTCACCAGGTAATGATCTATGGCATAAAGGGAGGAAAAGTGAAAGGAGGTAAAATTTGTAAACTTTGATTTAAGAAAATTATAGAGGTGGGGTTAAAAAAATTTTAATTGATTTTTGTTACTCTTTTATATTAAATCCGATTTTACTAAAATTTTATAACCCTACTCTTTAATTTTTTTAATCTTCAACTTATAAAATTTCTTCCCATCCTTTCTTTTGCTTCCAAATCCCTCATACCATACACACACAATGTGTAGAATCAAAATTATACATTAGTATAAAGACAAAAATTAATTAATTTTTTATAGTAAATGGAATAGAATTTATTGTAATCGATTATTAATATGAAAACTTCAATTATACGTAATATTTGTACTGCTTTAATAAAAATAACTTCTTAATCAAAATAATTCACAAGCATCACATAAAGTATCAATTAAATAAATATAAGTGTTTATGTGTAACCCTACCTAGACCACTTGTACGATTGTTTTCTTTCTTAACAACTTCCATGGGGTAAAAGTCAGACTCTCTCTCTCTCTCAACAACTTCCATGGGTAAAACTCTCTCTCTCTCTCTTTCTCTTTTTTTTTTTATAGAAATGGAAACTACACTAACTACTATGGTATTTGTATTTGAATTACAAGCTCTCTCATGATTTTATTGATATGTTGTTTGAAACGAAATTATGAAGTAAACTACCCGTTTGATTAAGATAATACGCCTTTTTAATTTATGGGCTTATTTGGAATAACTTAATGTGACTAAATAAGATCTTATGCATAAAATATGAAAAAAGCCCTTTTCACATATTTACTTTGTACTCCGCAAATAAAATCCTATTACTCTCAAATAAGTTATTCCAAACATAATCTATATCTCATATATAAAATCATGATATACTAATATTTATAATTATAATGTACCAATTTATAGTTGTATACATGTCAATTATAAAACCAACAACTTAACTAAATATATAAATAAAATCATAATATTACAACAATGACTCCCTAAACAAAAGATAGCCTCCACTTGTTCACACACGAAATCATTTGAGGTAAATACGAGGAGGAAAGAGGGTTACCTTGGGGATGGTGCATGTCATGACATCTTGGTCCACGGAAAATTTAATATCCAAACTCGAGGAAAAATAGGATCGTTGAATGTCAGACAAAGAGATGGTTAGATCTAAGGGGACGGTGGAAAATTCATGCAAGGGTGGAAGTGATTTTAGGATTGAAAATAGAGGAATGCCACAATATTCATCCTGAGAGAGTGGAAATGATTTTAATGATAGCGTCGTCAATAATGACCAGCAAGTGACACTGATGGGAACTCTTGTACGTATAACACACTTGCTGCAACAATCTTCTATTAACACTTCATCATCCTTTTCATCTTCTATTGACAATGTTGTCTTCGTCTTTGGCTTTGTCACCATCTTATGTTCTTTCATAATTTCTCCTCTATCACCCCTCTCCTCTTCTTCATCTTCCAATACTTCATCATCATCATCAATAGCCCAAGCCAAATAACAGTCAAAATGTTGGTTGGCATCTAACTCTAGCCATCTAACTATCTTCACAAATGGAAGTAAAGCCCCCAAACTTTGTGCCCCCTTTCTCAATTCTTCATTCTCTTCCCATTTCATTCCCACAACTTTCAATATAATATCACTTATCGTGTTCCCACATAGCAACACCTTCAACATCACTTTATGAAATGAAAACTCCTCAAAATCCAACAAGTTTTCCACCATCATTGACCCTGAACTTCTCCCTTTAATACTTTCCCCAAACTTTATCTGCACTAGCCCACAATCATTTATTCTTAAATTAATCAAGTTTACTAGGAAAGTTGATGAATGAATTTGAGCCAACTCCACACAGCCATCAAGCTTCAACGTTTTAATATTAGGGGTGTGAGAGAGATCCGGCAATGCCATGAGATGTTTTGAATACGATAAATCTATTTCCTCTAAATTTGGAAAATGCTGAAAATAGAAATACAGTTTATTAATACAATGGATAACAACAAGTAACCACAATTTAATCAATGATTTCTTCTATTCCAATTAACAAAAGTGTGAGCTAATAATGGAAATAGGTCAATGCATTTAAAAGATCAACTAGGTTTAATTTCAAGCAAAAACAGCACATCTACTATTTACCCATCAATTTAAACTCAATAAGGCGAATATTTGCATTGTGCATTATTTGGTCAATGTTTATTTCATATGAGAAATTTAAATCACTCCATCAAAAAAATTATGATGTTATGAATAATAGTACGTACCAGATTTCCATTCCAAAGCTGTCGGATATTACTCTCACGCATTTCAAGTCTAACAATATTCTCTGCGCAGAAATGTAATGGCACATGTGATAATGGACATTCTTCCCAGCTCAAAAACCTCAATTCTTTTGAAAGATGATTCAAAACTCCATGAATATTCAACGCTAAAGGCTTTCTCCTATTAGACTTGTAAATGTTAAGGTATATTAAATTATCCATCATCCAAAAAATATTGGCTGTCAATTCAATACTTTTTATCTTGCTCACGTCGAATGATAGGCATCGAACTGCATCAATCCCCTAGTAATATAAAATCAAGGAAAACATGATTATCATTACCAAAAATATACTATAGACCAATTATTTATATATGCTATTAGAAATATCCATTTTAATAATGACATTAAGCATTTTATTAAAAAAAAATCTACGATTCATATTTCCCTATTTCGTGTGCAGATATTCATTTCAAGAAAAAGGCATAACTAAATATTAAGGACCAGATAAATTATGATAATACATCGAAAAATGATTATCCCTACAAATCTTATTCACTATGTAAGAGGAAGACAGCACCTCCTTCCCTCTCCATGTATTTTATTTGTTTTCAACTTTCATATAATTTGTTCCTCTAATAACATTAAACTTATTACTATTATAAGAGCATGCTCATGCCAGCATATGCATATACACCTTTACACTACACCAATTAATGAGAGAAAAATTAATATTGTTAATCGTTTAACTTATCACTTAATGAACAATAGTAGTAGACTAATTTTATCTTCTTTTTTTAAAAAAAAAACACATATCATAATAGTCCTCATCGATTTCAATATATAGTTTAGGTAGATGAATAAATTACACCTCAATGCAATTTTAGTCATTTGAATTGAGAAAGGATATCTTATGGGAATATCTAATTTTAAAAAATAAAACAGAGAAACTTCAATAAATGCTGACACTCACTATCATAGATTTTAATGAATAAAAAACATGCAGACAAACAAATATTACAATGAATCTGACAATGAAGATAATAATAATAACAATTACAATAATAATAAAGAGAATAAATCATTACCTTGTCACAATTGAAAAAATAAACAATATCTTTGTGCCTCCATAGTCAAATAGGGGTTTTGACATCAGAGAATAATTGTTGCCTAGCAATTACAAGGCCCATTTTCTTCACAAGTTCATGCATCATAATAGAACTATATCTATAAAATGAAATGAGGGATTTCTCTCTCAAAACACTTGTCTCATTAAGCTCAAGAGTGCCATACAATTGTCTTACTAGATTCCTAGAAATATCAACTCTTTCATTGATTAAGAAAGCTAGGTCAAGAAACACATTCTGTTGACCCTCATCAAGTCCATCAAAACTCAACTTCAAAACATCAACAACGTCCTTGGGTGGATCTTTGTCTAGTTTTTCTAAAGAACTTTCCCACTCTTCTCTTTCTTTGTCATAGAGAAAGCAACCCAACACTACCAAGGCTAATGGATTTCCTTTGCAATATTTCACAACTGAAATGGATAAATCTATGTAACCTTCAGATGGCTCATGTTGCTTGAATGCTTTCAAACTTAAGAGATGAATGGCATCATGGAAATCCAAATCCGGAACATGATATGTTGAGAGTGCAGATGCATTCTTAAGTACTTGTATGTCTCTTGATGTGATAATAATTCTACTTCCTTCACCAAACCACTCGAACACTTCAGTTAAATCTACAACTATTTTTGAATTGTCCACAGGCACAAGAAGGATTTTTTTGAGTCCAAGGCTATTTTTCACAAAAGTTGATTTTATGTCATAGATGCTAATCTCATCTTTTAATACGTCTTCTAGGATAATTTTAAGTAACTCATACAAACTATTTTTTTCTAATTTCTCTTTGACTTTTTCAATAATGGAGAAAGCATCAAATTGATCTCTCAACAATTGGAATATAGCTTTTGCAAGTGTGGTCTTGCCAGCACCACCCATACCCCATATTCCCACAAGGTGGGCCTTAGTTCTACAGTTTTTAGTATTTCTAACAATGGGATTGGGAACCTCACTTAAAAGCTTACTAATATTTTCAATATGATGAGCAATGCCAACAAGTCCTTCAAGATGAGGTGACGGTTTAATGTTCAACTTCCTCAAAGTGTCTTTGACAATCTCTTCAACAAATTTGGATTCAGGTCTAGCACAAAAGTCAATCAAAAGAAAAGGCATATTTCATAGGTAGAAAATACATAAAACAAAACAAAAAACAATTACAATAATTTGTTAGGGTCCTAAAGCTTAATTAAACAAATCCCAAAAACCAACAACAAGGGGAATATTTTTGAAGCTACCTGGTACATTTGGAAGTCCATCCTGAGAGACTTGCAGATTGGATTAAAGCATTTCTCCACCTTTGCAATTGTATTGGATTGTCTTTAAATCTTTGTTTCAACTCATCAAATCCATTTCCAAACCTCCCATTTTGTTTGCGTATGTTTGAAGGGTTGATGCTATAGAAAATAGGTATCACAACCCTTCCAAATTTTTCCTTGCATTCTAATATGTGAAAAAGTTCACTCATACACCACGTGGAAGAAGCATAATTCTCTGAAAAAATAATCATTGATATTTTTGATTCCTCTATTGTCCTTGAAAGAACTGGTGAGATCTGATCTCCTTTGTGGAGTTCATAATCCATAAAAGTGTAAATGCCTGCTTCATGAAGTCCTTTGTAGAGATGGCTTGCAAAATTGTAGCGAGTGTCTTCCCCTCTAAAGCTAAGGAACACATCATACTTGGTTGCAGGAGGAGAAACAATATGATGAGAAGATGGAGGATAATCCATTTGACTTAAAATTGCATCATCTTGACAACTGCAGATAGAAACAAACCGTCAAGAAATATTGGGTAATGAGGAGGAAAATAAGGACCTTGAGGTTATTTAGAAGAATCTTGCTACCTATCATCAACAGAAACAGGTTGGTTACCATAAATCAAAAGAGAGATGAATCTGATAGCTTTGGAAATGAATAAAGCAAATAGGATCAATAAAGCAATGGTTCCACCCATGTGGTAGCAATTTGTAATTTCCACCTTCAGCAACCTGAAACAATTGCAATAGAAAGTGCAAGCAAAACAGTATATATATATCAATGAGATGAAGCAAATGGAAGAGAAAAAGAAAAGAATTAATGAATTGTATTAACCTGGAGGATGTGGTGTGAAGCAAAAGTAAAAGCTCACAAGGTCTCAAAATGTCAACTCCAAACTACACACACTTCCTTCTCTTTAAGCAAGTTCTTCATATATGTCCATTAAAAAAGATTTTCTTTTATTTACTTCCCATTAATAAAAATATATTGTTGCAGGATAATTATTATATTCTCTATGAACATGAATTTTTTATAAAAAAAATACGGAGTAGCACTTTTCACACTTCATCTAGGTTTTTTCTGTCTTCTGTTTCATTTCACAACAAAATGAGAGAGTCGTAAGTCAAGATAATTACATGTTCAGTTTGTTTTTTTTTCTTTTTTTGGTATATTGTTCAAAGTTTTGTAAATAAGAAATCATTATAAGATAACTTCCTTTAATTTGTAACCAAATAAAAATCTAACTGATATTAATTTGTGACAACACACACACACATATCACCACCCACATTATTAGATTTCTGGCAAAAGAAAACTGGCCACATATTAGATTGTTATCTGAACATGACAACATGCAATTTTAAAGTAAGGGAATAGATGAACTAAATCAACGGCGTGAAAGATGATAAAGGAAGTTGAATTAGGAGGACATAAAGTACGGAAAAATATGTGAAACCCCTCAAATTAAATATATAGGCCTTTGTTTGATTCTGTTTTAAATTTTTATATTCTTAGAGTAGTTACATGAAGTTACTTCTGAGAATAAGTTTTGAAAAGGAAAAAATCTGCATAGATTATTATTCTAAGACATCATATTTTAGAACAAAGAAAATATGAAAACTTATTTGAAATTGTTATTCTTAAAATTAACTTAGAAAACAAAGAAGGGAAAAGGGTTGTTTGATTAACCCATTTTTATATAATCACTTAAAATTTTATTATATTGATAAACTAATTTAATAAAAATTTGAATAGCATGACTAATAAATAACATATGAATGATATTCTACTAACAAAAATAACAATTAAATTAAAATTTAATTGAGCACTATTGTTTTAACAAAGTCTTAAAAACAATAAATTATTATCAAATAACAACATCTTGGTCGAAAGGGTAAACCTTGATAAAAAAAATACACTCCACCCACACAAAATTGTAAAATGGGCTCAACATGTCAAACTTATTGGTGCATTTAAGAATATATTGAATAATTGTTGGTCATCTATAAAAGTATAAATGATTTCAAAGTTTTATGAAGCTAATTAAAGCTTGACCATGATTGATTTCAGACCAAGAAAAGGGAGCAAAATAGAGAAAGTTAGTTGTCGCAGCAGCAGCAGGTCATTTTGCTAAACTAATGAACTAGGAAGAATGAACTGAGAAGAGTCAAGTAGATAGTGTTATTTTAGTTTGAATTATTTACCGAGTCATTTTAATTTTTAAATGAAACACATTATCTTTGGTTTTTATGTTTTTCCATTCCACAAAACTATAAATAGCAAGCCCTAAAAGCTCAGATAAAAATGTTGGCAAAACATTAAATGGATGGGCTAAAGGCGCCCACGGGGGTATGAACCTGATTGTGAAGGGAAGATAGCTAGTTCACCAAGATCGCAAAAATGTCAGCTTTGGGATCTATAGGCTTCCTCCTCTGATCTTCAAAACAATTCTTAAAATAAACGAAGAGTTTAGTCAATAGATCAAGTCCAGCCATATTTTTGAAAGGTTATGGGACTTTGTTTTTCAGAAGTAAAAGTGGGGAAAAAATTTAAATGATTAGAAAAAATAATGAAATGTTTTGAAGAAATTTTCTGCGGAAAATTGCAAAACAGAAGATGGATGATGGATCCATGGGATGAAACAAGTAAAAGTGAAGAAATAACCTGCATCCATGTGGAGGGAATTGAACAACCAAATAGCTCTCGCAAGCATAGCTCTTAAAAATGCAAGCTCTTCAGATTCAGATATGAACAAATTAGATGCCTCCTGCACATATTAATATATTGTTTCAATCTCCTATGCCTCTTTCTCGGAAGCTCGCGTGTCAGTGCCGTTGCCGTGTTGATGTTGCAAAGCTGCATCATCATCGTACGTCTTGACTCAAAAGTCTTCTTATTTGGAATTTTTTTATTCCAAACTACTTTAAATTTGTTTATGAACCATTTACCATGGAGAAAGGTGTAGATATTCAATTTGGAGTATAAAGATTTTGTAGATAGCTTCAACATAGAAGCTACTTCTAGCCCATTTGGATACAGCTTTTGAGAAATTCTTTTAATATAGAAGGACTTTTTCTAGAATGACTTTTGTAAAAAAGTTGGTTTTGAAAAAATGAGAATGTTTGGATAAATATTACCAGAATGACTTTTTTTTACAGTGAAATGATAAAAAGGGTATTGACTTTTATAATAATTACATGTAAAGGTTGTGATGAGATATAAATTATTTTAACATTAAAATTTTATAATAAATAATAAAATGTGTATAAATTGGATTAAAAAAATTAAAATTATAACATTAGTCTATATTATAAGATGATAAAAAATAGGCAACATATATTTACTTAAAAAAATGAAGTATAATATATTTTGTGAGAAATATATTAATTTATCCGATTGTTAAGTGTAATTTATTGTAATATTTGTCAACTGATTTTTGTCATGGAATAAAAAGTGGAATCTAATATGTTATATAAGAATAAAATAGTATACTACAAAATAACAAACACAATTGTTAATTA
>JBAGKO010000001.1:1210918-1223957 GCA_037177275.1 Acacia concinna | reverse complement strand
AATTAAATAACTTATTTACCTTTTTTTAATTTTTTCAAAAAAAAAATCAATTAAATCTTACATTTAAGACATAAAAAATTTGATAGTGGTAGATGTACCTATATATGCTAAAAAAAAAAAAGCTTCAATTTCAACTTGATTTTTAGCTCAAAATATCATTTTGTTATTGGTCATCCCAAACATAATATTTTGGGCAAAGTAACCCCAGCTCCCCCCCCCTACCTGATCCCTATTTTCTTTTGTTCATTTTAAATTCTTTTAATTCAATTCTTTGTCACAACCTATGGCATGTTAAATTAGTCTCCATCACATTGGCTCGTAAAAAAAAATTTATTAATTATTAATAAAATGTAAAGTTCAACTTCAATAAATTAGAGAGTAACACTAATAGTACTTACTCTAGTTCTAATTATAAGATTTATTGAACTTTTTAAAAAAAATTTAAAAAAATTAATTACATTACTTTAAAATATTAAAATTTATTGTAGCTATGTTATTTTTACTTATGAATTAATATATAATATAATAAAATATATAACATATAATATAATTAAGTAATATAATTAATTTTTTTAAAATTATTTAAAACAATTAATTAAATCTTATAATAAAAAGGGTGAGAGTAATAACTTTGATTTGCACGTGCCGATTCCACAGTACAGTTGCCTTTGGAGTTAAAAGTTGAAAGCTGACGAGGCTTCATCGTATTGCTGAATTTTAAGCAGTGTATAAGGTCATTTTTGTCATTTCGTATGTTGCAGGTGAGGTTGTTACTCTTTTTTGATTCTTGTCTTCCTCCCTACTGTTCCTCTGTCTCCAAAACCAACAAACACGTTACACGATACACTTCCCACGAAGAACACGAGTGAGAGAGAGAGAGAGAGAGAATGAGGGAGCCTTCGTCGGTGGGATTGGATGGAAACGGCGTCGTATCTTCGCCGACGCCACCGCCGCAGCAGCTGGTCGAGAGGCTTAAGGATTATGGTCAGGAGGACGCTTTTGCCCTCTGGGACGAGCTTCCCACTGAAGAACGGGACCTCCTCGTCAAGGACATCGAAGTAAACTCCACTCCGTCCCTGTTATCTTTTCGATCCGCCATTTCGGTTCTTTCGTTCTTGTTCAGTCGGGAAGTTAGATTTCTGTGATTCCAAATTCTACATATGGTTATGTTATAATTGTTGTTGATTTTACTAAGTCAGCTTGTTTCGCGCTCGAATGAATGTCATTGATTGTGAATTCAGCGCATCGAAGTTTAATATTTACCGCTCAACTTTGATGTCTATACTTCTGGGCTTGGAATTTTTATTTTTATTTATATAACTATTGGATGTTATTTCCAGTTCTCAGATCAATTAGAACTTTCTTCAGTATCGAATTGTTTGATATGTTCGCAAAAACATTTTTTAATTTTTTTGTTAATTCAAATTTCTTGTAATTGATGAGTTCAATTTTCAGAATCTAGATCTCCCGAGGATTGACCGGATTATCCGATGTTCACTTCGATCTCAAGGTGCATCCATATTTCTCGTCACATACGCATTTGCACTTACGCCGTGCTTGCTAATTCTGAAAGGAAAACAGTTTTGACGGGCGTATTTTGTGTGAAATCACTTCAGGTCTACCTACAGCTGCCATTGAGCCGGTGCCAGAGAGTTCTGTGTCGACGGTGGAGGAGAGAACCATAGAGGAAAGAGAGAGATGGTGGAAGATGGGTCTGAAGGCTGTATCAGATGGGAAGTTAGCTGTATTGCTTTTATCGGGTGGCCAGGTACTCCTGCTATCAATTAGAACCGTCATTTTTCCTCAAATGTTCTAATGCTGAAGAGATCCTTGATGTCTTTTGGCATAATCCTTCTTTTGATTTTGCCTTTTTGGTGGGAGCAGAATGCTTTTTGGTTTAATCAAGTGCTCTGTTATCTTGCCTATTTGTCTTCTCCGCCTCCTGGTGCAGTGAACTTTATTTCTCTGAAAGGAGCATTATTTAGATGATAAAGATAACTCACAATGTGATTTCTTGTTTTATTTTTTACTACCTGAAACATTATTTGGCATGATGTTGCCTCTTTTTGGAAAATATCTGCATTTGGTACAAATGTGCGGTGATGATTTTAGCCTTCCTATTGATTGATTTTCTCTAGAGCACAGCATCATTCACTGAAAATTGTGTGTGCTTAATTTAAAAGCAGATGCTTTTTCACTTTAATAAAAAAATTTTGATGTATCGTGGGATATAATTTATTCCAGAGGCCACGAAGCCCACGATGATTGATTTAACCTTTTTGGTGTTCGCTTGTAATAGCATGTGACGGATTTGCTTGTTAAAAGTGGTGGCTCTAACTTGGGTTATTGCATTATCAAAAAAAAAAACTTGGGTTATTGCAATTATGAAGCAGAATAAAGTTGCTTTATAGGGTTCCCTATTCTTTTCTCATCGGGTTTCACCAAGTTTAAAATAAATAACTAGTATTATTTTTTAGTGGCGGTTCTGGCCAAAAGAAAAGTGGCATCAATATTTATACGTGTGTTATAATTAAATGGTAATAATAATTTCAGTTCTTTATTTTTTAATCATTCTAGATTATTCAAAATGTTCTACACCATTTTAATCAACACCCAATCATTACCTACCATCCCTTTTTAGTTTATTTTTTTATAGTAGTTATCATTTGACATTGTTATTATACCGATGTCTTGATAATTGCTAGGCATGTGATCTTTACTTTTTCTGTTTTTTTTTTTAGTACATTTACTTTTTTTTTCTTAATCATTTAAAAGTAGTCTGTATATTAAATTTCTATCATACTATCCAAGATTTCTTTTTTTTTTTTTGGATTTTATTAATTTATTTTCTTTTATATGATTATTAATTCATTTTCCAAATATATAAATTTTTTAGAAGTATATCATATTCAACCTATCTCCATCTTTACCTAAAGCTTCTCCCAACAACTCCTTATTAAAATTATGTTTTTTCATAATTCTATACCAGCTAGCCCTTAATCTGGAAGCTCGCCAAATGATAACTGCTAATAAATTGTAGTATCATTTCTATAAAATCTGTCTTTATTAGAATATTAAACTTCACCAAATTTATCTGTACGACTGTCTCATGGATGTTTTCAACCCGCAAATGCAGGGGACTCGCCTTGGAAGCTCAGATCCAAAAGGATGTTTCAGTGAGTCATCTCAATTCTGGAACAAACTTGTTACCGTTCAAGTTCTTTTATAGCAATTTTGCTGGATAGAAAATGTTATGAATTCACTCTGGTGGTTTATTACTTTACTCTGTCTTTTCAAACTCTTGATTGAATATGATGAAGCCTATCATTTCACATGTTATACATAATTGTCTTGAGGTCCAATTTGTACTCTACGTTTAATATTCTTTGCACATTTTTTATTCCTGTTATGTTAGTCATGATGATTTTAACATGAAATGGAACGCTTGTGACTTATGGAGTGATAATTGTAAGTATATAATGTTTGATAAATGCTTCTTGCAGAAAAATAAGCTCAACTTGCATACCATTAAGAATATCACATTATTAAATTCATAATAGTTTTCTAATCCTGAAGGTGGATTAAAAGAAAGTTTTGGCATTTTATATAATAGGGCTACACCCAATACTAAAGAAAACTATTTTCATTTAATAATGTGTGTAAGAAAAGGAATGTGGACAAGTTTTCTGCTTAGCATGCGGATTAAAGTAACTGAAGCATGTTTTTCATTATGTGCAATATTTATAGGTCTTCCTTTATTTATGTATATAGTTATTTATTGTCTGTTAGACAATGTTGCTTTTGTTGCTAGAATGTTCTTTGAGAATAAATCATAAAAATTTATTGGTTCTTTATGTGTTGTTAATTTTTGTTTTAGACATTGGACTTCCGTCAGGAAAGTCACTTTTCCAACTGCAAGCAGAGCGAATTTTGTGTGTACAGAGATTGGCTGCTCAAGCTACAAACGAGAGTAGGTGTCATTTATCTTGGTTGAGTTTATTCATAAGCCATTACATTTGTCATCCTTACCAATTTACATGGTGTAGGTTCTGCTTCTTCAGTGCAAATACACTGGTACATCATGACTAGTCCATTCACTGATGATGCAACACGGAAATTCTTTGAAAGTCATAAATTTTTCGGTCTAGACCCAGACCAAGTAAGAAGCCTTGAAACCTTTTCCTTGTGCTATTGCTACCTGCGTTTTCTGTGGGCGAGGGTCCTTACTTTGGATTCGCCTCTTTGATGTAGGTCACCTTCTTCCAGCAAGGGACGATCCCCTGTGTTTCCAAGAACGGTAGATTTATAATGGAATCTCCATACAGAGTATGGTCTCTTTCTTTTAATGAGCTTTCTCCTTGCATGTCTTTTAACTTTCTCTTCTCCACTTTAAATTGGAAATAGTGGAAAAACTATACGAGTGCAGTGCAGAAAATTGAAAGATTGACCTTTCAATCTTTTATGGGTGATAATTCACGTATGAATTCATTTGTTATATTGGTGATAATTCCAATATGAATTTCATTTTTTTATTGTCACAGTAGGGTCGGTCCAAATTTGAATTTGTTTGTTGGCGCATGTTGGAGTGTTAGAATTGACGCGTCTTGTGGTAAAAATGTGGAGCTTCATGATATACACAGTAGCATATTGTTTACAACTCAAATTTACCATTACATCCTTCATAAGCTGGACATTTCTCCTATTTCTAGGGTCTGACCTTGTTGAAAACCTTCTACGTAATAAGCATATTCCAAAGTCTTGTGCCACTCTTGACAGTTATCTACAATGCTGACTGTTGACTTTTCTGTGTTGTCCCAGTCAGTTCTATTGGTGAATATATATATTGGGTAACCTTGTGTGGCAACTGATAATTGGAACTCGCATTTTTTCACCGATAGCTTAAAATAACTAGGGTGTATGTCAGATCCAGTAAAGCATGACATTTTGAGTTTGAACATATGCAAGATACTTAAAATCTTAAATATTAATAGAATGTTAAAAATATTCCTTGATTTTGTATAAACTGCAAATTTATCCGATTACAATTAGTGTACAAGCAGATAAATTTTACCACTCTAGTTTCTACTATTAGTCCTTTTTAACCAAAAACTTTGGTCCTTATTATAAGTCCAGTTTTAAGGTATTAAACTTCAAAATTTTTCCTTATTAATTATAGTTAAAGGTAGAGAGAGAAGAAAGAGTTAAAAAAATCACATTTATAAATTAGGGTAAAACTGTAAATTTGGCCCCTAATCATTCTGTTAACTAATTCTCCTTGGTATGTGAGAATTAGTTAAAAAAGACTTGTAATAAGGACCAGAGTGGTACAATCTGTAGGATTGTCTTACTTTATTTGTCTCTTGTTGGCTTGTGACCCTGTATTCCCTTTCTTTGTTTGAAACTATTTTTCTATGCTGTTGGTTTAACATTTCAAAATTCTAAAGCCAGGTAGCAAAGGCTCCTGATGGGAATGGTGGAGTATATTCAGGTATTGTAGTTTATTGAAGCTTTTTATATGTTCTTTGAATTTGAAATATTAATGTTGACTGCACCTTATTGTCTTGCGCATATTGAATGAGTATTTTTATTGAACTGGCAAATTCTTTTCTTGATCAGCTCTGAAGTATTCAAGGTTATTGGAAGATATGGCCTCTAGAGGAATCAAGTATATTGATTGCTATGGAGTTGATAATGCACTGGTGACTTTTCCTTATTTTCTGTTTTGAACTGGAGCTAGTCATGTTTCCTAGTCAGTTGTCAGTCACTCCCTTTTATATGAAACAGGTCCGAGTTGCTGATCCAGCTTTCCTGGGTTACTTCATCGATAAAGGTGTAGCTGCTGCGGCCAAAGTTGTCCGCAAGGTAACTGACCAATCAAGCATTTTACCTAGTCTTCTTTATCAAATAATTTTTAATTGTAATTAGCCAGTCATTTTTGTAGCCTTTATCTAATCATCGTCCATCTACAAATGTATGAATTATTGATGGCACAAAATCTTAAGGATTGTAAGAAATGAGGTGTTTGTTATTACGTGCACACATAGACAAACAGTAATGTATAGATTATACATAAAATACACGTCTATAAAAATCCAGTATGTTTGTTTCTGTTAATAATTCTTATACCAAATTTTAGGCCGTGCCTGTCATGGAAATTACGGGAGGCAGTGGTCTCTTTTTTAATAAACAATTTTGTTACCCTTGTGCTTCTTTTAGTAATGCTTATTATTTCTGTGGTCACATAACAGGCATATCCCCAAGAAAAGGTTGGTGTATTTGTACGTAGAGGGAAAGGTGGACCACTTACTGTAGTTGAATACAGTGAGTTGGACCAATCTCTAGCTTCTGCTGTCAATCAAGTAACTGGCCGTCTTCGTTTTTGTTGGAGTAATGTGAGTCTCTTGCCACTCTTTAGTTTCATGTTCTTGAACCTTTTTTCACAGACCATGGTGTTTCAAGGCCTTCTTCTACTTGCTATGCATAACTGGTTCTTAAATTTTGATTATGGTCTTTTAAAATGGAAAGATAGGGATTGAAGTTTTGATTAATGCTAATCCTCTAAGTTGACTCCCTGCGCTTCTTAATTCAGTATGACTAATAATTTTTGACATTAACACTAATATGCTGCGACTCAGACTGATGTTAGTGCTTTCATACCATAATACATGGTCAGCGAGCTGAAAATATTAAGGTGTTAGAAAGCATGGAAGTTTTATCATGATGAAAATGATCTTGTTTTATGTATTGATGACAATGACTCACTGAATTCTTGGAGTATGGGGCACACCTTTTTTAGGTAAGAATAGGGTACTTCTAATTTTTATTTATGTTGGTTGCACATTTTCATCTTTTGCATCTGATCCTTGATGGACCCAAGAAGAAAATTGGCCTGGTTTATAAGAGGAGTGAGGGAGGATGTGCTGAGTAGAAATGGGACCATGTTTAAACCAGGGAAAGGGCTAAAAAGGGCCAAGGAACAACAAGCAACGCAGAAGACCAAAATAATACTGGCAAACAATGAGTGGAGCAGGGGCGTGAGGCTTTTTATGGAGGGAAACAATACTTGTGTTTAGAAACAAATCCATTTGTGTGCTGAAAGATTTGTACCTCTTTCTGAAAATTGAATGTAATATTTATTGGCTTCTCTTTAAATTGTCTTGCCGGTTTATCATCAACCTCATAATTTCAGGTGTGCTTACACATGTTCACTCTGGATTTTCTGAACCAAGTCGCTAATGGCCTTGAGAAAGACAGCATGTACGTATATTGCCTTCTCCCAGACATTTATTTACTTGTGACTCTGAATTTGTTAATCTTAATGTTATATAACGAAGTTCAAGTTAAAAAAAAAATTCATGGGTGTGAATGTACCTTTACAACTTGCATAAAAAAACTGTGGTATTGATCCACACATGGATTTTATGCGCAGTTACCATCTTGCAGAGAAGAAAATCCCTTCCATACATGGATTTACAATGGGATTAAAACTGGAACAGTTCGTATTTGATGCATTTCCATATGCTCCTATGACTGCACTTTTTGAGGTAGTTATAATTCTCTTATTTCTGACCAGAAATTGAGTGCCTAAGGCTGGTATTACTATTGCTTATGGATATTGTGTATCCATGTACAGGTGCTGCGGGATGAAGAATTTGCACCAGTGAAAAACGCAAATGGTTCCAATTTTGACACTCCAGATAGTGCTAGACTTCTTCTTCTGCGACTCCATAGCCGTTGGGTGGCTGCTGCAGGTGGCTTCTTAACACACTCGGTGCCCTTATATGCAACTGGTAAGTTATGTCTCTTTTCATATCATCAATTACCCTGAGGAAGGGAGTAAAATTTTAGGCCACTTTTAAGCGTTAGTTTTAGGTAATGATGACCTTTTGGTACTGGAAATCGAGTAAGCTAGATTTTATCCAATAAGCTGAAACAAGTAACAAAAGTTATACCTTATGAAGATCTGGAACATTTTTGGGAAGAATAATTAACTTGTTGAAAATAAAGTTGATTTTGCTTTGAGCACTTCAAAGGGTTGGACAATGAAACAATGAAACGTGAAAGACAACATTCAGGAAACAACAGAAGAATAAACAGATTATCATTTTTAATATACTAAATTGGCATTTTCCTTACTAAAAGAAAGATTATCTTATTCAATATTTAGTCAGTGTGTAACGTAGTTGCCTCTTATTCAGGTGTTGAAGTATCGCCATTGTGTTCATATGCGGGTGAAAATCTAGAACCTATCTGTCGAGGAAGAACATTTCATGCGCCTTCTGAGATTACATTCTAGTCCCAAGTTTTTGTGGCCTTGTACTTGTGAGTTTGGGTTGTATCATGAGTCCTTTTTCTCGTACATATTACCAAACAAAATTTGTGCATGCTTTTTGTCATTCGCTTGTATCCATTATCAATAATATATGTCTCTTCTCCAATCTGCTTGATTGGATGAGGAATGTATGCATTTGCGAGCAAATTTGACATTTTGACTATTGGGGTGTTATCCTGCTTCTCATCCTTTTTTGGGGCTACTATATTGCCCCCATGCTCAGTCTAAATCACAGTTAATTACTTCACTGATATTTTAAAAGTTATTGAGTATTGAACTTAAATCTCTTTCACGGAATTATTTTTAGATCCATGCCTAATTAACCTTCAAATGTAAACGCTATGGTTACCTTTTTTAAAATCCATAACTTCACAAGAGAAATTTATAGATATCTTTATGAAATTAACAAATTTTTTAAATGGGCTTGAAGACTAAGTTTATTATATGTATATATAATATATTACTTCATATAAGAAAAAAAGATTGTGGGTTTAAATCCCACCTTAATCTTGAAAGAATTTCATTTCCAAAGACTTCAACACTGGGCACTGGCCATCATTTGTACCAAAAAATAAAAAAAACATCGGCCATCATGGTCAAGGATTAAACTCTTTAAGAAAAAGGGAAAATGTCAGAAAGAGACTAGGGAAATAGGTAAAGAACATATCAGAACTGTAAAATTTGGAAATCCCAAATTAGACCTTTTTGCACTTTTTTTCCTGAAATTACAAAAATGTCACTGAAATTTAACAACAGGAGGCTCTTAATTTACAACAAGACTAACTCAATTAACAACACGAAAAGCATTTAAGTACTATATATTTACGTTGTGAGGAGTTGTGCTGGTTTCGTTAATTGAGAGTCATGTTAAAATTCAGGCATTTGGGATTTCCAAATTGGGCAACTCTGATCCGTCCTTTACCTATTTTCCTATTCTTTTTTTAGCATTTTTCCACCAGTTATTTGGTCATTAATCAAAAACCTAATTTCCATTTAATTCCCTTAGACATGCAATAATCATTCGAACTTGAAATGTGATTATATCTTATCAATGCTCATTGAATGATAAAATTCTTCCCTATTATTGAAACAATATAACAAATTCAGTGCTCGTTAGTCTTTCTAGATCCTGGCGTCTTTCAGAAAAAGGAAGGCAAGCAATGAAATTTATTTTAAGAACTCAACACAAATTTCCCCTACGCAGTACTTCTTGATGAAAGAGCTGGTGGACGACCATTTAGTTGGTTATCAATGAAAACGGAACTAAATAAATCTTTCCGCTTGCAAAGATTATTATTCCCAGGCAGTGAGGTAATTGGAAATGCACGGAAGAGGGCAACGGCAGCTAAATCTTTTTCCTTTGAATGGTTCAGATGATGTGTTTCTGTGCAAATACAGGCTATTAGGCTAAGGTTAAGACATGGGAAAATATTATCAGCACCTGTCTGTCATGACTCATGAAGCTTAAATTACATTTAATTGTCAAAGGCAACAAAGCCAGAGAAAGCAAACTTGTCCCACAATTTATACATCAAATCTCAGCCAAATCACTCTTGTATATCCATATCCATGAATAAACTCACCAAGTGGTGAGTTGCGCACGAACTGAAGTACTGATGTCAAAACATAAACAAAATAAACTCAACCAAATTAAGATACATTAAAACCCTAGTCCCTAATTAAGGCATGAACAATTCCACTTCACCCAGCGCACAACGCACACCAAAAGGCACTTTATATGAGATCAGCAACATTCATTGGCATTTCATCAATCTGTGTACTGTAATATTGCTCAATATCTCTCAGGATCTTGATGTCATCACTCTTGACAAAGTTGATTGCAACACCCTGCAAACCATGACAAGGAAGGGCCAGTTATAAATGTGTGCGAGAGAGTAGACATCAAGTAAAAAAAAAAAAAAAGTGCCATGGGTAGTGGATCGAGTACCTTGCGTCCAAAACGTCCAGATCGACCAATACGATGAATATAAAGCTCTCGATTATTTGGAAGGTCATAGTTTATAACTAGAGATACCTGATGACAGAATATGGATATTTATTATCATGTCAACAACGAGTTCTAAAAGAATTGACAACCAGGAAAAAAAATATTAACAGGCTAATAAATTAAAATGGAAAATAACTAAAGGTGTAAACACTCGCCTGCTGCACATCAAGACCACGAGCCCAAACATCTGTTGTGATAAGTACACGGGTTGTACCGGCACGAAACTCCCCCATGATAGCATCTCTTTCTTTCTGAGGCATATCCCCATGCATTGATGAGACAGTGAAATTGTTGTTGCGCATTTTCTCAGTCAACCAATCAACCTACTCCAAAAGTGGAACGACGGACGGCAAGGATCAGACACTATAGAACAATATTTGAAGGATAATATCTAGAATCCAACCATCCCCCAAAAATTTAGAGACTGAATGGGAAGGCTTATCCTATGAAGCATGGAGAGCTTCTGTTACCTTTCGCTTGGTGTTACAAAAAATAACAGCTTGTGTAATGGTGAGGGTATCATAAAGATCACACAAAGTATCAAACTTCCAATCTTCCCTTTCAACAGCTACAAAAAATTGCTTGATGCCCTGTCATATGGGAAAAATTGCATCACCATCCAGTTGGCTCTCAAAGGAAACAAGATAATGTAAAACCATGGCTTACCTCCAGTGTCAACTCATCACGTTTTACAAGGATCCTTACAGGATCAGTCATGAACTTATTTGTCATCTCCAGTATTTCATGAGGAAGGGTGGCAGAAATCAAGACAACCTACAGTAAGAGCATAATGATTCAGAGGCTGACATACACCAAAATATCATCTCTTCAGAATTTGGAAAGTCACTGAGCATACAATGGATAACATTCATCTATATAACAAAGGCAATATACACATTAACTATTTATATAACTAACTTCCCCAAAAGATGCATACAGTCAGCTATATAACAAAATCACCATACAATTTGCTAAATTTCAAAGAACAGAAGACAAAAAAGAACACCATCCTACATGATACTTAACACTATGTATTACCCTCATCAAAACAGATGAATATCATTTTAAAAAAAAAAACTATGTATTATCAGACATAAATAACATTTTTGAGAAAGAAGAATTTTCAAAGGATTTCTAAGATAGGAGATATTTCATTCGGAAAACATAGGGGCGATAGAAAGAAAACCTGAAGCTCTGGAGGGAGATGTCTATACACATCATAGATCTGATCCTTAAACCCTCTGCTCAACATTTCATCAGATTCATCCTGTAATCCAAAATGATGTTAAACTTTGCCAAAATACAAAGGCCCAACATAATGCAGTGGATGGCTGACAGATGCGTCAAACTTACAAGGACTAACAATTTGATAGCTCTAGTTCGCAAAGTTCTCCTTTTTATCATGTCACAAACTCGTCCAGGTGTTCCAGAAACCACATGAACCCCATACTCAAGCTTCCGTATGTCTTCTCCCACACTTTTACCTCCAACGCATGCATGAGCTTGTATATTTATGTAATCTCCAATAGCCAAGATAACCTTTTCAGTCTGGGAAGCCAACTCTCTTGTTGGTGACAAGATCAAGGCCTGGACTCTGTAACAGAAATATTAAGATGGGGATCATAAGATGATAATACATATTTCCCTGAAGATGACAAACAAAGAATATAAATAAACTCTTAAACGCATAAACAATTACAATCACAACACATAGATTGAACCACTAGGCAACGGTTTACCAAATAACAACCTTAATAAAGTCAACTGACCTATAAACTTTATATATTTTGAAGAGAGAGACAGAACTTTAACTTGACACAGTATAGAATGCATGGTGATACACTGAGGGGACAAATAAACAATTGCAAGATAAATAGTAGAAATCCATCTTATGGTTTGCAAAAGCTACAATGTGGGCATTCTCTCTATTTCATATCTAGTTCTAAAAACACACTATTTGAATAGCAAGGATCATGAAATTAATTAATTGCACATAGGCACGCCATATGGTTCTTTCACCAAAAATTTTTTATAACCTATAATAAGCCTAGGGAAGGAAATTCTAATAATTTCTGAAATGGATATATTTATCATGCAGCTCAACCGGAAAGAGAAGTAGAAGTAATTCACTCCAGGAGGAAATTGATGTTTGCTTGACCATCAGATATTCAGAGATGCAGCCTTTCACAGAAACTTCATATGTCCGTAACAAATGGAGTCTTAAATCTTCTTGACAGGATTCCGAACCTAATCAGGAGCTAAAGTGAAGTTCAGAGTCGCGTTTCCTTTTAATCCTATTATTAGGTTAAAAACTCAACTTTATTTTGCAGGTATGTTCTTATGTCTGAACCCTAGAGCCTAACATAGGAAAGTAGTCACATTACAATCAAACATGAGACTTCCCGCCTACAACTGACAAAATGGACAAACAAAAAACTCTCCGCGAATAGACTAATCGTAGCCCCCTAGCCTGAGTACATATCCCCTTCAGCATAGTTTTTTTTGCTTTCCTAATGTTGATGTCATTCAATTCCAATACTCATTAAATCCCTATCTTCCACTCAAAGCTAAACTCTGACCGAAACCCAAGGATGCAATTATCAATTGTCAAGAAGAATCCGTTATTCCTCGAGCGTACCAAAGCCAATAACTCAAATATTCAGTAAATGTAACGTTTTCCCCTAAAAAAAACATGGAAA
>JBAGKO010000001.1:1176155-1196751 GCA_037177275.1 Acacia concinna | reverse complement strand
AGTGATTAAGATAAATGGGTATCAATAAAATGAATTCTAGAATGATTGAAAAAATTACGCTACGATGCTCCGTTTTAAAAATCACCATTTCCTTGAGGTTGAAAAGTAACCTTGAGGTCATAAGCATTATTATCATTATTATCATCATTATTATTATTATTTGAGATAAGCATTGTTTGTCAATATTCTGAATTAAATATTTTATCGAGTGTTTTCAGACGGGTTCCAATTTCTCCATGAGTTTTAATATTTCATGAAGTTTTACATGAATGCTTGAGTGCGCAATAAACTTGTTTCTTGATCTTGTCAATACAATTCAATTCTCTAGAAAAGAATCAATTTATTCTCTAACTTCAAATCCCCCAAGATTTTTAAGATGCCATGAAGAAACCTGAAATTAAGCTTTGCAATATGAATCTCATTCTTCTGTGAGGCCACAGGAAACTTCATTTCCCTTGCAAGAATTGCCATGTGAGACAAACTAGGACATCTACATAAGCAAACGGCACCTCAAAAGTACCAAACAGACATCGCTATATTTCATTTTAATTGACGAAAAACTAATTTACACGTTTTCAGCAACCCTGTAATTTCTAGTTCACTCATTGTAATAATACCTACAAAAATTCCAGCGCAATGGTGAAGACCTTTCTTTTAGAAGCACGAACTTGTATATTTCCTCAATTTTTAATCTGAGACGACACTACATCTATGTTTCCTTGTCTCTTAAAGCATGATCTGAGACAGTCCCCTCAGATGATACATCCCCTTCATCAGGTTCAGGCCGTTCAGTCCTAGAGGGATCTGACTGAGTCTTACTGGAATCTCCACTATCAGGGTGTTCTTCTTTTGGCTGCTCCCCATCTTCATCTGAACCCAAAATTTTTGGTGAAGTCGGCCTAGGCATCTTATTACCAAAGGCACCTTCGGTGGCTTTGAATTTTGCCGGCTTAATAGGCCGAGGAAATGGAAGCTCGCCCTCAGGAAATCCTGAAGAGCCTGAAATGGATGGAACATGTGGACCTGGTGCAACAGAGGATGCCACCAGCTGAAGCACTTCAGGGGAAGGAGACAGGCCTGAGCTACTTGTCCTTTTAAGTTGGTTCGCTGAAGAGTGAGACAAGTTTAATGAATTGAGGCCAGATTCAATCTGCTGAAGTCCTGCCTGAGGAAGGAGAGGTACAGGTGGAACGAAGGGAGTAGAGCATGAAGCACCATTGTCGTCCATGTGAACGTCGCCGAGGATGTCATTGCTACTACCAGCAACATCTAGCAGGCCACTCTGATGGAACTTGGATCTTTTAGATTTTCCATGCCTCTTCTGGTAGGACCTGAGGTCATTATTGTTCCCAGCAACTTCTGGTAGAACCTGACTGAACTCATGAGTTCTTTTAACCCTTTTCCTTCTCAGACCACATCTGGGGTCATCTGGAAGGGAAGGACGTGGACTAGGAATCACAAATGGAGGTATTGTAGGCTTAATTTCTCCATAAACCAGGCGGACCGATTGAGCAACTGCTGACACAGTGGGTGGCAGTTCTGGATCAGAACATTTAGCAGGGGAGCTTACTGCTTCTCGCAACCAGTGGGGAAGCTTGGCTTTTGAAATGCTACTTCCAACTCCTTCCTCACCTTTCAAGGTGAAAGGTTCAGCTCCTTTTACAGGGTTAGATGGAAATGCAGAGCTAGTAGATTCACCATTTCCTGCATTGATTCGAGTGTCAAGCGTATCATTAAAAGCCACATCAAGAAGTCCAGGTGATTTTTCAAGTTTACGGGTGCCTGGCTGATCCTCTTTTTGTTGCCTAGTAACACTTCCTGAGCCATTTAAACCTAGAGAACCCAAGCAACTGCTTCCATAAGAATCGAGTAAAAATGGCCTTTCAGCAGGCACATAGGAAGAAGGCCCTGGTCTATCAGAAGGTTCGGCAGAAGCATCTACAGGAAATTTTGCCCTGAAAATATCATGATTAAAAGGAAGAGGTGCAAAATGATCATTAAGAAAGTGAGGTCGATCTGGTGTTCTAAAATGTGGCAAACTGGATGAAGGATCACCAACTCCTAGTTTCATGTCAGTCAAATGGTTGTGAAATTTTGGTGGCAAGATGAATCGGCTCCCATGGAGGGCCCTTTCCATCATTCCATCAGATATTGGAAAAAGGGCCGATTTAGTAGACTTTGACATCTTGGCCAGTTTTGGCACAGAAAAAGCTGGCCCCTGGAAGACCTTGAGTTGTTCCTCTTCCCACCTCATTGCCAAATCTTCAGGTGTTTTATACTTCGAAAACTTCAACTTGGGATCTCTAAGCACAACATCCCAATTACCTCTTCCATGTCTACGAACACCAATCCAGAGACAATCAAGTTCATCTTCAGACCACCCATCTGATTTTGACTTCTTTTTATAAAAGCTACTTGAGGCAGACCCAGTTCTCAACATTATGTTTTCAAGCACCTTTCTATGGTTCTCTGGGAATGATGTGGGTGGTGGGCCCTGGCCTAAACCCAAAGTGGGGGGCACATCCCCATCTTGCTGATTAAATCTGAATAAATCTTCAGGGGGGATCTTGAATTTAGGTAACAACGGCATCATTGGAAGGTCTTGTAATGGACCACTCAAAGCTTCATGTCTGCTGCTGCTACCACCTAGTGACAAATTAGGTAAAAGGTCCAGATGTGAATTTGGCATTTTCTTGGTTGTGGGTGGAAACCTGGCCAGCAGTGCTTCATCAAATGGTAGGTTTGGCAGGCCCATCTTCTCCCGGAAAGCAGATAATCTGACCCCTTCAAGCACATCAGGTTCCTTTCCTTGAAAAGCTGGTGGAAACTGTGCATGTATAATTTATATGGTAAGCAAAATGCATAAATCCAACTAAATAGAATTGATCTAAAATCAATACAAAGCATGCAAAGAGAACTTACAGGAACAAATGGGAGGCTATGTTCAGGGATTCTGTTCTTGAAACTCTCTTGCAAAATATGCGCCAGCGAATCTGGTAGTCTACCATTTGCTGCTCCTTCCTGACTTCTAATCTCAGCCTCCAAGGATGTTGTCCCAGAGGAAGGGGCAAGACTAAATGGAAACTCCTGTCTGGCTCCCCGTCTATTTTGTCTCCAATTTAACTTTGGAAAATTACTTTCTGTTGATTTCACCTGATTGACATTAGGAGCATAAAGTCCTAGAACAGGTAACAAATTGTTGGTTGGCATAGAGTTTGTTGTGTTTAGCCCCTTATAATGAGGTGGAGAATGGTCCAGATTATTGACTGAAGCATCAATGTGACTGCTCATTATGTGTTTTGATAGCCTGCCAATTCTTGAAATGGAATCAGTGTGACTCTTCTGAGCTTCTGAAAGCATATCAGATTTGTTCTCCTCTAAATTGATAGGAGCATCTCCAACTAAATTTGATGGCCCAGCTCCAAGGTCAGCACTCTTTGCATTCACAGAAGATTGAAAGAGTGACTCAGTTCCAGGGAGTCCCTCAACAGGATGAGATCCACCAACTGCATTCCTCTGTGCAAGCCGTTCTTTCTGCCGAGCACGAAGCTTAGCACTGTTCAAAAGTAATGTCAATATCAAGTCTTTTCAGAATTATTAAGGGCCCAGATAGAGAAAAGAGCTAACTGCCATTGCATCTAACATCAACCAGCAAAAATATCTTGGATTTTGAGTCTTTGTGAGGAAAAATTACCAAGGGAGAAGTTAGAGGGAGCATGTCATTTGGACACTTGAAAGGAGCTACTAATACTTTGGTCCCAACTTTCCCCAAGAACATAAAAATAAAAGGTTAATGTAGGATATCATGGTTGTTAATCTCAAAGGGGCCATATGTTCAATGGACCCATGTGTCAATAATTCCATTGATAGAGACCCAAATGCCACAAGTGTCAATAATTCCCTAATATAGATCCCCTCAATTGCCACTAAAATGCACAAAATCTCACCACGTAGCCTTATCTTATGATTGCCAATGTGCCACATCGCTCAGACTGAAATTAAGAAGGCAAAAAACTGACAAAGCATAGCAAGGAAACATAGATGACGAACAATTTTCTTTGCCTTTTTTCTTATAGTCTGAGCCATGCAGCACATTGTAAAACGCAGATATAAATAGCTGAATTTGATGCAAAGGAAAGATAATTGAGAGAGTGGAGGAGATTCATCTCTGATAATTTATAGTGCTTTTTAAATCCTCAACACACTCGAGAAATCCCCTTAAAGAAGCCATAATGACAATCCGGTCTAATTGTAATACACAGCCACAAGCACGTCTTCTATATCCAAATTTAATCAAAGCAAAGCAATGTTAATTAACAAAAGGCATAAACATACAATTTTGCTTTTAGCGCACGTCCTGCTGGTGTATATTCACGCTCAGGCTCGGGCTCTGGCTCTTTTTCCTGCTCATCACCACTCTGCTTGAGGCAAAATATAACAATAACAACAAAACAAGGATACGATGAGAAATCAATACTAATATTGGGTAACAACGCATTATATGAAGACAGTTCCATAAAATTATACCACCAAAAAATCCATAGCAAGACAGCTTTTATGTGGCAGAACTCTTCTAGACTAAAATGTTAACATATGTAAATTATATTAGGAAAACAAGACACGAAACAGTTAAACGTTAAGTAGTTAATTGACATAGGAAGGGATGCAACAAATTTAGAAAGATTGATTTCAGACGAGAGACTTAAAGAACTGAAATGCAAAAACTACGAGTTTGAGAGTTCCCAGAATTCATAGATATTGAGCAGCTAGCGGCTATTTTTCTTTCAAAAACTTTAAGGCTGTCAGTTTTCATCCTTTTTAATTTTTTGTAACTCTAATCTGAAATTGAAAATGGTAAGAAAATTGTCTTGTTTGCTTTATTTTTACAGTTAAGAGAATGCACATGGTTGCTTCTGAATATCATACAAAATCTATTCTTGAATGATAGAAACTGTAAATCTTTTTGAAATTGCTTTGTGAGAGCTATTCTTGGATTTATACAACAATGTAGGCAATGCTCAGTCCGGGAAACAGACCAAAATTCAGGGGAAAAAAATGAGCTGAGGCTAAACACGATGCCAACATAAGAAATAGGGTTTTAATTAGAATTTAAGTTTAATATTTTTGTGTTTTGTTTCAGTTAAATTTTTTATTTTAATTATACATGGGCTCCACATAAGTGTGTCATAGGAAACTGAGATAAAAGCAAATAAGTGAAAAATAAAGTAAAAGTTCAAAAACTAGAAATTCATAAAACTACAATGTTTCTTAAGTTTCCTATGGGAAAACTTGTCCTATGTGTTGGAAAATTTAATTTCAAAATATTGAAATTTTAGTAATTTTCATTTTTCTTTGCTTTTATTTATTTACTTCCCGAATCTAAAGTTTCCTTACTACAACATACTACAAGGGCTTCATAAAAGGACTATGAATAATTAAAATCTCAATTCCTATATTTATATTTCATTTATAAATAACTAATAGTATTTGTCTTAATCTTTTTGAAGGATCTTTTGGTTAACCACCTCTCTAAAAATATGGTTTTCGATAGAGCACAATGGCGTCGTGCGATCCATATAGCCGACCCCACCTAGTGGGATTAAGGCTTTGTTGTTGTTTGTTGTTGTTATTTGTCTTAATCTTTTTCCATCCTTCATCATGTTGCTTACAAGCAGAAAGAAAGAATATTACCTCACTCAATGTTTCACTTGGGTTGGGAGCATACGCTTCCCTATAAGAAACAGCTTTTCTCTGCCGTTTTCCTCGACCAAGAGCGGCTTCTTCCTCATTCTGATACTTCTCCCACCTAGAAACCAAACAGATTCAGAAGTACTTTCAGGTAAGCAAGTTTATTCAGGCTACTTGATAGCTAAACTATTCTAAAATACAAGGCAGCAAGAATTTCAAGTTTTTTGACAAATTCATCTCGATTTTACTTGGAGATAAAACCTATTTTTAGGATTGTAACAAATAGTCTATTTTAAAAAGTGGGTTTGGGGGTAGTCATGTTAGAAAATAAGATAGCCTGAGGCTCATGGTTACTTAAGATTTTGAAGTGTTGAAATGTGTCAGTAAGTGAAAGAAAGGGAGAGGATTGAGAAAGGTGTCAATGAGATCACTAGCTTGCTTTGTGATAAGGCAGAATAAGCAAATGGCAATTTAGTAACAACCATAACAACATTCCAGAGTTAGCTAGTCTCCAATGAGTAATGACCCCTCCGCATAAAGGGGAACCCCCTGACTCATGAATGGCTGTTATAACTGATGATTAAGTTTTTGTTCCTCCCATTCTCTCTATATCCCTTTCCTTCTCTTCCTTTTCCCCCATCTAATTCCCTTGATAGTCCTAAAGTCTCAAAAGGCATTATATTAATTCTAACCAAGTGTCTAATTCTATACTATACATACGCTCAGGTTGGATGTGGAAATATACAACAAAGAAAGGATGTCCACAAGTAGAAGCTCCTTACCTCACACGAAGTAGTCTGTCCCATTCATTTTCTTCAGTACCATTCACCACATTATCCTCTTTCCTTTCAGAATTTTGTGTAGAGATATCATCAGTTCCACAAGGAGGTGATTCACCTAAACCCTGTTCTTCAGCTGGTTCATCATTCCATTCAAGGGACTGATTAAGACAAAGCAAATTTCAATCAGAATAAATGATAGAATAACCTTCATTTCAGTGTCTATTTAAATTTTTAGTCGTGGAGATGCAAGTTTTTTAACAGAAAAAATATTCTATTGGAAAAAAATTGCAAGGGAGGATAAGCCATCCTACTTCAAGGAAAACTATAGAAAGGCCAGCAGGAAACCATAAAACCACAAAAATCATATATTCAACAATTTAGCCCAATCTCTCTGCATATACAAGAGGGCAACCATGTGTTACCACGCCAATAGCAGGGGATACAAAAAGAATCCATGAAAAGCATCTCATTTGCTGGCAGATATATAAGAAACAGCTCAAGGGGAATAATTACAACTTCATTGAACTATTTAGAGGCCAATGAATCCCAATTTACAGTATAATGAAAGTCCTACAAAGTTCCAAGAAACATTAATCAGAAAAGGTCTTCAGAACATTCAGTACAAGAACAACTGAAACAGCAGCATCTATTTCCCTGTTTAGCTTGTGCACATATTAGTGATGGATGCATCTTCAAAAGATTGGGCGAGTATTGAACCAGGTAAATTGGTGTAAAACAAACATGTTATATTGTATTGATAGCCCCATAAAAAAAGTCTCCTATGAGGGGCTAGAAGGGGTCTACAAGTGAGTGGCAAAAAAATGGGTTCACATGTTTTCACAGTGCGCCAAATGACCAAGTTTAGAGCAAACTATTAACGAAAGAATCCAAGATTAGGTATTCAACAAACACTTCACCTTCACTGAACCCAGCAAATCATTCTCAGAATCTCCTTCAGCAACATCATTTGAGCCATCTTGAAGGTTTGAACGATCAAGCAATTTCAAAACTGCACTTTCATCCCACACGAACTTGCTGCTACTATCTGTACACTTGTCCTTATATACATCTCCCAAACCACCAGTCCTCTTCCGATGCTTATGTTCAATATCTACAGCTGTCTCTTCTTTGTTGCTATTATTTTCACTTCCATTTGTTCCACTCTGACCAGGAGAATCACTGAAAAGTTCTTCAGTACCCCATTTTAGAATATCCTCTACTTCCTTTTGAGATCCAGACTTATTTACAAAAAGCTGATCAAGCATCAGCTTCTTCTTAGCAAGTTGCAAGATGCGCTCTTCAACACTGGCACGAACAACAAGCCGATATACCAGAAGTCTATTTGATTGTCCGATCCTGTGTGCTCGATTCATTGCTTGGATATCAGCATGTGGATTGAAATCAGAATCATAGATAATGACAGTGTCAGCCGTTGCCAAATTTATCCCAAGACCACAGGATCGAGTGGATAGCAAGAATACAAATCGACTTTTGTCTTGGTTAAAGCGTGCAATTGCTGTTTGACGATCAGCCACAGAAACAGAGCCATCCACTCTCTCATAAGTTTTAGGCCCATATTCAACATTTAAATAGTCCTCCAGGATGTCAAGTAGCTTGGTCATTTGAGAGAAAAGAAGGACTCTGTGTCCTTCTTTATGTAAAATCTTCAGCATAGAATGCAGAAGAGTCAATTTAGCCGAAGCCTTTATTCTCATTTCATGAAGAAACTCAGCTGATCCAGAATCAGGCTCAGTTCCTGGTATGAGATATGGATGATTGCAGACCTTTCTAAGTTGCATCACAATGTTAAGCATAGATTGCTGAGCAACCCCTTTCCCAATATTCCGCAATATCTGATAATTCTTTGTAAGCATGGCGCGGTAATATTCAGCTTGGATAGATGACAACTCAACAGGAACCATCCTTTCTGTCTTGGGTGGAATATTTTGCATGGCATCCCTTTTAAGCCTACGAAGCATATGGGGGGCAACCAGTTTTTTCAATTCATCAACTTTCTCAGCAGTTGTAAGATCATTGAATTTCTCCTCAAATGTAGACAGAGAAGGAAATGAAGCCGGTTGTAAGAAATTGAGTAAGTTGTACATCTCACCAATGTTGTTCTGGAGAGGGGTACCAGTCAACAGTACACGATGCTGAAAAGAGAATGTGTTGAGCAAGCTAAAAAGCTTACTTTCAGAATTTTTCAGTCGATGCCCCTCATCAACCACAAGAACTTCCCAGGGAACTCCGCGCAAATGAGAAGACCCTGCGAGGACCATTTCGTATGTAGTCAAAAGAACATTGAATTTATAAGCAGATGTTCTTTTATTCAATCCACTGGGATCACTAGCATGCCATTCATACTGGCGAATTATGGCTCTTGCTTTTGCACAGCCATGATATTCTACAACATTCAAGTCCGGAGCCCATAATGCAAATTCAGCAAGCCAATTAGGCATTGTCGAAAGTGGGACCAAGACCAAGCAAGGCAGTACAACTTTGAATTCAAAATACAAAGATGAAATGAAGGCACAAGCAGATACTGTTTTCCCAAGGCCCATTTCATCAGCAAGAATCACATTTTTGGATCTACACCAGCATTTTCGCAACCAGTTCAAAGCCTCAAGCTGATGGGGAAACAGAGAACCACCTTTTAGCTCATCAGGTTGTTCTGTAAGATTAACTACATCATTTTGATGGTCATTGTTTTTCCTAGTTGAATTACCCTTTGATGCATCCCTTTCCAGGGTAAGGGTTTCAAATTTGTTAAAAAGATCAAGTAGATGTGAAGAAGTCTGAAGAACAGGTTCTTCTAAACTTTCCCAAGTGCATTCATCATAAGGGAGTGCAGTCCATTTTACAAAGGCTTCTGATGTTCCATCTTTTGATGTTCGGATATCAAGCAGCCGTTGAGGCTGCTTCCAACGTTCCTCACAGATATTTATTATGGCTGTCCCGTACTTAGCCTTGTAATTTTCTAATTTTCTCTTTGCAAGAAGTTTCAATTGGGATTCCGAAATCCAACTATTATGAATATGTGATTTTCCTACCCACTTAACCAAAAATTCATACAAGACTTTCTCCTGATTTAGACATGAAGGTCCAGCCACGTTAGCTTTCTGCACTTTGTTAGTGAAGGTGCTACTCATTCCCATATCTGCATCCACCTCTTTCAGTTTGGTTCCGGGAGAGACCTGTGCTCCAGAATTTTTTAGAAGATCATTAGTGTCCTCACTTCTTAAAGTAACATTTCCATCTGCCATAATCTCCATCTTGTCATTTGTTTTTGTCAAAGGTTCAGCACTTGCTGCAGAATCATCATGAACTTTATTGCATGTGGCACTGGAATCTAAATCACCCAGAGTTTTACTCAGTGAATTTATGGGATTGCCTTTTTTACCTTCTTTTGACATTGATCTTCTGTATACATTAAGTCTTTCCACTTTATTATTGTTTTTCAAGCTTCCTTTATCGGCAATCTTGACAACATTTTGACAATCATCTGGGATATTTTCAGCAGTTTCAACATTCATATTATTACCACGAGCAGAACTATTCTCTACTAGTCTGCTTTCATTTTCTGGTATTGGCAGATCTTGAGTGTCTCCACTTTCTGGGATTGGCAGATCCTGAGTGTCACCACTTTCAGGGATTGGCAGATCCCGAGTGTCTCCATTTTCTGGGTTTGGCAGATCCCGAGTGGGTAGATCATCCATGACAGTCACAGAGAAGCTTTGTGATGGGTTCGTGTTCTTATCCTGAACTCGACACCCTAGAACCCGATCAACCTGCAAAAATCAGTCAAGATCATCACTTGCAAGAACCCAGGGAAAATACCGCCTCCATTAAACTATAGCAAACCATTAAGTACTAGCATAAGCTATTTGAAATAATTACCTGCAGAGATTCACCCATAGTATTGTCCTCCTGCATTATAGTTTCTTCCACATGACTTGCTGCCTTATCAAACTCACATGCTTTATTTTTCTTTGCCAGAGGAAACTTCTGCATCCATATGGAAATAATTAGTATTTATAAACCCAAACGGGAGATTAATACAGCAACAGAGTAATTGACAGCAATAAAAACAATAGTGATTGAAAGCTTAATTGACAAAACCAAAAATTAAATATAGGAAAACTCAAAAATTTACATATCAACAATAAAAACACACTTTAACACAGCAACAATATTGATCCAAGTCCAAGCAGTTTTACATGTGACATGTCACGTCAGAATCTTCAATGGTTACATGACTGATTTTTCCAGGTGCTTTAGTCAGGCAGTATTAGTTATCAAGAACTAGAACTAAAAATGAGTTCCATGCAACTCTTCACACTTCCATGGGGTTGAGCATGGAAGCCACCTCTGCCCATATTGATGGAAGTGGAGAACAATTAGCTTCCATCTTACCAAACAACCAATTTTGACAGTTACATCTTTGGTTCCATTTCCATTGACCCAATTCCCGTGTAACAATTAGGGGCATGACAGAAATTTTAATGGAATATTGAAATTATGTGTGTTTGCAACACATGAATTTAGTATGAAAATGGAAACCAAAAATATGCGAAGAACAAAATGTCCCTGAAAACAAAATCTTAGGTTCAACAACACAGAGAATTCAAGATGGAGCCATTGCCAAAGAAGCTGAAGCTTTGACTTGCACTGAAGAAGATGGTTTAGACGGTAGCTTCAATGGCTCAAAGCAATGGCAGCCTCAATGTCCAGATCTATCATCATGACCTTCAAACCTTTGACTGAGCAATGTTCTAACCGTACTCCCTTTGCTTCCTTCTCATCAACATCAGGACCTTCAAACCAGATCTGCTGTTGAGGATGGATCTGTGATGGAGGAAGGGAGGTGGCAGCAATTGCGATATTGCAAAATAGATTTGCAACAAAGTTGAAGGCGATGAAGGAGAGCTCTCTGGTGCCACTCCACCCACCTACCATCCTTAGCCCTACCACCATCATTAAAGAATGATGCACAGCTTGCCACTCCTAGTTGAACACAAATGAAGAGACCTACGACAAGGAAGGATGGAAGGAGGAAAGCTGGAGTAGAGGCCAAAGGAGTCAATGGTTATGGGGTAGAGGGTGTAGCTGGCAGCGATGAAGCCAATCAATGAAAAGATCTGGTTTGGGTGAGGAGCCAGAAGGATGAAGGAACCTGGGGTAGGGTTCAAAAATTTCAGACGTGAGAATTGACATTTTGGACAGCAAAAAGATTTTCTTGGATTTTCCACCGGTTTAGGCAAAGAAATCATTTTCCAATTTCAAAGCAACCAGACTATGAGAAATGGCTTTTCCATTTCCCAGCACCAATTTCCGGTGAACCAAACTGGGCTTTATGGCAAATATCTATTTTCCATATCATTAGGATCTTTGATAGATAAAACATGATTTGTTCTTTTGAATTGTACTCTAGTCCTGCATGTAGCTAAGTGGATACAGGTGGCCCAAATTCAACACCAATCAGTGAGGACAATTATATACTGGCTAGGTTAGGTCTGAAACATCAAAGAAGACAAGTGAAATACATCAAGTGCATGAACTTGAAACTAACCAGGATGTCTTGGAAGAAAAGGGAAGGTCAACAGAGCCATAGCAGAGAGATTCACGTCTAAAAAGAAAACTATATCAAGTGAAAAGATGGCATTACTTTCGATAGTGTTTCTTGCAAAATAAATTATCGTGCAATGCATCATTTGCCTTTGTTTCTTCTAAATTTTGACTGCCAGTTGCAAAGAGATTTCAAGTAATATGTGAGAGGTAATAAGTAAAATCCAGCCCAAATCTTCTTCCTAAGGCATAAGCTTTTAAGATGTATTGATCCTCAACAATTCAAATTAGGAATAACCGAAGGCAAAGGGAGCAACTAAAGAAAAATAAGGAGCAAAAATAGTATAACTAGATTAGGTAGAGTATGTCCTATTACAAAGTATTCACAATTCACATTTGGATGCCACATGAAATACTCATGGACTCATAACCAAACAGCCTTAACAGAAAAGAATCCAGAGAGTAAAGTCAGTACCTCATCTTTTGGCTCAACAAAAGAATCCTTGCTTCCAACTTCCTCTATGGATAAAGGTGCAGAAACATTTTTGTTTACAGATTTCTGCTTCTTGTGCACTTTATTATTTCCGGATTTGCACTTCATAGAAGTCTTTGCAGTAGATTTACCCTTCTCAGTCTTGAACTTCTTTTTGCTGATATTATTATTATTAGCCTCATGCTTCCTTTTTCTAATTTCCCCTCCAGCAGCAGCAATTCCAAGAACAAGTTGTTTTCTTGAAGGCATGTCATCACAAGATAAATCAGGTTTCCCATCCACCTGTTCATCATCTACATCTAAATTAGTAATTTTAGGAGTTGCCAAAACTTTGTCAGCTGTTGAGGTTGATTTCATGTCAACAGGAGAGACTGTTAGGGGCGTGTTAGATTTCTTTTCTTCATCAGCATCTGCGCATGATGAGGTTCCCTCCATCGAAATCCCAATTGATGGCTCGCTTGGCTTGTTACTACAAGTTACATCTACTGGGGAAGACAACAATTCCTTTCTTAAGAATTTATCTCCCCCAGTTGAAGTGGATTTTCCTTTGCTCGAAGACCTTTTCTTTGATACTAGTGTGCTACCAAAAATCTGGGATACTTTGCCAATATTAAGTGAACTAGCTCCATCTTTTGCTTTTGCAGAGACAACTTTTGACCTGGCTCGTTTTGCAATTGAATCCAGGTGGTTTATAGCCTTCAGTCGATCATTTCCTTGAGCGCAGGTTGGACATTGCCACTTTCCCATTGGGATGCGCTTCAGGATAAAATGCAAATTAGAAATGAAGTTTATACTAAAAGTAGATTCTGAA
Organism: Acacia concinna; assembly: GCA_037177275.1. Taxonomy (NCBI): domain Eukaryota; kingdom Viridiplantae; phylum Streptophyta; class Magnoliopsida; order Fabales; family Fabaceae; genus Acacia; species Acacia concinna. Next base: position 1,183,412 of record JBAGKO010000001.1, on the reverse strand, counting down.
TATCGCCAGTTAGTGATTGATAGACAGCTTGATAATGGCTTGAAAGAACATACCTTAAGAGGTGGAGAAAGACACTGTAAATGATAAGTGCGGGGGCAGCTATCGCAGCACAATAAATTTCCACCAAGATCACAAACCACACATTCAAAGAAATACTGGATCCAAAGATTAAAGACAACACAGTTAGTCCAGTCAAACGAATCATAAAAAAATTAAAACACACACACACTCTAAACTGATGCATTAAACTAACTATAAATCTGTAAGCAAGAAACTCCTCATCCTGATTAAACCATTAAATCCTTAGAACTGATTCCATTTACTTGGAACGTTCTCAAGATAAACATATTTTGTGAAAATAAGGCACACTTAAATGAAATTAGTTCAAATGATATGGCAAAAAAGAATTATGTTGCAAACAACGAATAATTCAAAATCCATACAAATCCAGCGGGGCGATACTTTTTATTTGTATTAATATATTAAATTAAATAGATAATAACAAAAAAACACGTGCATAAATATTAATATGCGCGCACACACACATGCTATGAGTGGATAAGTATATATACACTATGGGTCTAAAAAGGGTAGATATCATACTAGCCAGACCTATACTCAGAATACACCCAAAAATATCCCCATAACCAAGTCCAAGCAGATAAATTTTATATGTACCCAAGAGTATATAGGTATGTTATACATTCCTATTTCTAAATTTCTAATCAAAATGGAGAAGAATCTCATTCATCACACATTACTTTAATTTCATCCATTTTCTAAGTTGAATATTATTCTTAGGTCAAAACCTTCACTGGTACATGCAACCAATTATTCAAAGAAAAGGTAACTCACCCCATCATTTCCTTTCTTCTTAGAGGACTGTTGCCCAGTAGCTACTTCAGTCTTTATTGTACGTTTTGCTGAGGTGTTCCTAGAAGAATCATGTGATATCGAATTGTCTACTTTACCGTTGGATTGTTCAAATGAAATTTTTCTCCTCTTGCGCTTTAAAACCCAGTTTCTGTTGATCATTCTACTTGATGATTTGTTCTCCTTCATTATTCACATAAAGGTCCTATATAAGAAATCAAATTTGCAACTATCAGACTGTAGATCATTCTACTTGATGATTTGTTCTCCTTCATTATTCACATAAAGGTCCTATATAAGAGATCAAATTTTCAACTATCAACATGCCATGGATACATGAAAATTCAATGCAAAAGAGAATCTACACATGATTAAGACAGGCCTTTTACTGGTACACTTTATCCAAGTATTGACTGTTGCACAGTGAAGAAACAGAAAAATCGAAACAGGATAGCAAAGTATTATGAGCACATAATGCAAAAGTTGAAAACTTGAGAAACTTGCCGTATTAGTTAATAACTAGATGATGAAATGCTCCTTACATAAATCTCAAAATAATAACACAATACCTGGTACAAATACTCAATTATTTCCATTTTGAGACAGCTGTAAAATGTGAAATTAAAGATATTGTCCCTGAACTAATATTTATTAAAGTTTGTCAGGCCTTTCCCAGGGTCTATAAGTATCCTGTCATTATGACTTCATAGAGTTTCTTTAGTTCAATACATGAAGCCTCATGATGAACCCTTTTGTCTCTTTCATTGCTCCTCTCCTAACATTATGCTACCATCGCGAAGTGATATTCTTAACACATATAGCAGAGCTCTGTTAAAATTTGGAAGCCTTCCATCTCAAATTTTATTGTCATAATTAGTCATCATTTGAGAAGTAACACAGTGCCCTAAAAATGTTGTTGGTTTAAAAATAAGGGCAAGACTAAGCTCTTTGAACATCAAAAAGAACAGAATGAAAGATATGAGAAAAAAGAATTGGTTAATAAAGAAACCCAAGTTTTCATCAGTAATGCACAGGAAAGATATCACATAAAGAAAAAGTCAGAATTCTGTCATCTAAACTGGGTATTGCACGGTGAATCTTTCAAAAGAGATTAATTATGCATTTCCTTCAATTATGCAAATAATAAATCAATGGAATGCGTCAATTCCATTACAAATGTTAGGTCACTGTTGGCAGTTATACTCACAGTAATCAAGAACGATTACCACAAATATTAAATTAACAATTTGGTCCCAGCATGAATAGTCAGCTGCAAATAGTTTTAACCTCAAAAATTAGTGAATGGAGTTGGTCATTGAAAACAACAAACTCTTTGCACATTAGTCCCTTTATCAAGTGAGTCAAGGATGTTGAAACAGATAATGTGCAAAAAGTCTGTATTTTTTAACACTAATCCGTGCACTCACAATTTTTCATACTAAATTTAAATGGGCCTGGTGATACGGGGCAAAGTTAGTACTTCGCTCCTTCCAAAAACGAAAAAATCAATGCAGGCTTAAAAGCTATGGATTTCCAAGGAAAAAAATGAATCTGCATATCCTAAGTTACAAGTGCACAAGAGGAAATAACTAGAGCCCTTATAGTATTACAGTATTAGAAATTGTGTTGGTCTCCATATATATTCCGTACTTCAAGAAGGATCAGATTATTTATACTAGCATCAACTGACTACTGCCTGGCCCGTCTATCACAACCTATAAAATGTGCTGAATTCAGTACACGTCTATCTTCAACTACCAGTGAATGCATGCTTGAGCACACCACAAAAATCCAAAACTATAATAGTTGAGCATTATGCACATTGAACTCAGACTAAACTGATAGAAACCCCCATTTAAATTTAAGCAACCATTCAGCTCAGGAATTACTACTCCAAAATCCTAAGTGGCATAGCTGCTCACTAAAAACAGAAACTTTGCAGCAAAAGACCACAATAACAGGTTAAGTAGCTTTACCAATGAAGGAGACATAGATAGATTCTGGGCAATAAATAACGATACCAAAAATTCAGCTAAACCGATACAGAAACAGAAAAGGAAACAAATTAACAAGCTTACCAATCTTGCAGGTGGATCAAAAAACATGAATCAAATAGTTTGCATCAGATTGGGAGATGAAAAGTAGACAGTGGGTATGTAGGAGAGGGGGAGGATTAGGGCATAGAAACGAGCGAGGGACGAGAAGGGGAGGGGGGGCAGACAAATGAAAAAAATTGAGAGAGAAAGCGAAAGGGGGAGAGAGAGAGAGAGAGAGAGAGAGAGAGAAATAAAAAGATAGTTGTTGGTGTTGTTGATGTTGTCCTTGTAGATAGAGAAAGAGTGTTTGTTTAGAGAGAGAAAGCATACTACAAATACGGAATCGCCGGGGTCATAGTCCCCATGGGACGGGGTTACACTCTGACATGGCAGAGGGGAGAGAGAGAGAGAGAGGAGAGAGAGATGGCGTGGTGTGTTGTTGTTGATGTTCTCGTTGAACCCTCCAAGGCGTTCGACCACTCCAGCCCCGCCACGTGGCGCAACCAGGAGATTTTGCTCCTCCTCTTGCTCTCTCTTCTTCGAATTTGCTTCTCTTGTTCTTCTTCTGTTTTATGTGTTGAGGTTTCATTCTCACTTTCCTTTTCTGTGATTTGCTTTTTCCTCTCTGTTTCTCTCTCTCCAACCCTCCTTCTCAGATTGAGATACCGCTAGAGAGACAGAGGGAGGTGGAGAGAGAGAGCTAAGTGCTCTTCTTTCTCATCATCGCCGCCATCAATTGCTTCCTTTTCTTTTATTAAGAGAGAGAATGTTTGTGTTCGCTCCAATTTTTTAATTTCACTTTTGATCTTTTCCGGTTCTCAATTGGCAGCTTTGAAAAAACGTTTTCTTTTCTTCTTTTGAAGTTCATCCATATATTCTTTCTTAATTTTTTTTAAAAATAAAAAATGCTGAAAAATTCAATAAGACTTTACGTCCAATGCAACTCTTATTTATAATTTTCATTATATGCAAATGTCTTACAACAAATTTTGTACATAAATTCTTAAACAAATTTTAAGCACATGGGGAAATAAATTTTGTAAAGAGAATTTTTCAAAATATTTTCGTGATACAAAAATTATTTTAAATAAATGAATTTCAGAATTATTCATATTTTAATATTTTTTTAAAAAAATAAGATTGTCGAGTTGATGATTCAAATTTTCTTATTGAATGGCTTTTTTGTTTTAGCAAAGTCATGATTATTTTAATAGACATGCTAATATGACGTGAATGAAAGATTTTTTTTTTGAATAATTAATGAAACTTAATATAGTGATTAATTGGTAAGTGAGATTCATTGAGGGGTCATTAAAGATCAGTAAATAAATGAACTACACTTACTAATTATAATGCAGTTTTTCAATAAATACTATATTATACTGTATAATCTATGCGTGTGCGTATTTCTGATCTTCAATATTCATATGGATATTTTCTCAAATGCATATCTTGAACGTAAAAAAAAAAATCCATATATAATCTTCAAAAACAGAAATGCAATTTTCAAAAAACAAAACAAACAAAATGCTTCTTAAATATTTCTCTTAATACGAACTCAGACCCATTTTGCCAATGGGCAGGGGGAAAAGACATAACAAGGCACAAATTTCTAACTGTTGACCAAACAGCAAAATTCTCAAGTAGGCAAAAAAAAAAAAAACTGCATAGTAAAAGCAAAGGAGTCACATTCCCACCAAATGAGAAACATATTGTTGGCAAAAAAAAAAAAACAGAGAGAAAGAAACATATTATTTAATATTTTCGTTATAAACAAAAACAAAGTACTGGTAGTAATTATTAGCTACAGAAATTTATTACTGCTGTCAATATTAATGTCCTAGTTAATATTAAGAAAGATGGTTTTGTATGTAACAAAATACTGCATTCAATATTAAAAGTACATAAAACAATTACTAATCCATTATTTTTTTTTTGCCATCATCACTAATCCAATAATTTTGAATTGTGCTCTCTCTGCATCTAAATATAGGAGTTAAACAAAACATTTAATTTAATATTAAATATGACATCTCAGTGAATTTTGTGTTTTATATTTATATTTATTGACTTCTCAAAATACCCCAATTAACTATACCTATTAAAGTGTTTTATATCAAGAATATTTTCAATACATGTGACTAAAGAAGGTACTCCGGTCTACATATTTACTTAATTTAATTATATTAAAGAAGTTAGTTCAATTAATTAATATAATATGTATTTTCTAAAATACTTTAGTAGTTATATTCCTTAATTCACTAATTCTCCCTTCTCCTTGATTGATGTGGGAGCATTAATATAGATAAATTAAAAAAATATTAATAAATATAAAAACTATACCATATACATTTATGAACAAAATCAACACATAAAATAAATTTTATATTAAGGATAAGACAGAGTATTTTTAAGAAAATTAACACACATTTATTATCAAAAATGGACTTAACTAATTTGAATAATATCTCTAAATATCTAATTCTTACATAATTGATATTAAGTATTGGGGATACTAAAACTTTATTGTAAAATTTAGATAGAAAATGGGTGAGGTTTGGGAATTTTGTTAGATTATTCATTTAAAGGAAAAGGCTTGAAAGATGTGAGCTTAGAAAGCCATGGAAGTGACTCCGAGAATAGCAAAAGAGGGCCCAGCTGACAGAACGTGATGGATTCTACTGATGATTGTTGTCTCTATTTGACACAATAAAGATGGATGCACTGAATTAAGCAAACTTTCGTGAAAATTATACTTCAGACCCTACACTCCATTAACAATTTCTCCCTCCTTTAAAATTTACAAGATTTTTATTTTCCTTAGAATATAATTTGCAAACATGTAAGGAGTTTCTTCTTTTATCAATGTTAGTTCCCCTTCTTTTTTTGAGATACAAAAACAAGCTAATACTTGAGAAAGGCGATCAAAACACTTGTACACCCCTTAAATAGAGGTGTCACTGTCAGTAACAGGATGTATATCTCTGTGAAGCAAACTAACACAACTATATGGTGTTTGTCTTTAGAGATGAGCCTAATAGTTGTATCCATGACTTGTTAGAGTCATATAGTCGGCACAACGAATAATTTTCATGCTAATATGTTGCAGTTTGATATCCGAATTATCAAAAAGAAGATCTCTTATCTCCATTGCCTAATTTTAGTTCCCCTTCTAATGAGTTTTTGCAAGGTTGGACTATCTCAATCAGAAAGATTAAAAAAAAAAACTTGTTCATTCCTCATCATAGTCAGGCATTATGGGAATTTGATTCAACATATTGTTTGGGCAAAGAATCTAAGCTTCCTCACCCCCAATTTTCTACCTCTTATGCCTTGGGAAGATTCTGTCCTAGATGATGAGCTATAGTTCTTCTAGGAATTCAGTTAAAGGAACATGCTTCAGATTGATTCCTTGCCAAGACAAACTGCAGTCTGTCTCTTATTCTAATGTCATTGCAATAGATATTATTTATCTCACTAATCTCTTTTTCCGATTTTCATTTATATATTTCAGACAATTTTTATTTACTAACTTTGATGCCCCTGTTTGATAAAACGGGAGTTTCTTGTTTTGTATCTTTTTACTGCTATTTATGTATTGTTTTTATTCAAAAAAAGGTAAGGTGTTTCTTTTTCTTCTACTAATTTTATTGTTACATGTTTTACTTATCCCTTATTAGTGGTATCACAATCACATTTTCATGATCTCATGAGAAATAGACAAAGTTCTCACGTGAAAAGAAGCCAAAACATAGTTACCAAAAAGAAAAAAGGAGAAAAAAAAAGAAGCCAAAACAAAAATTGATGAGAAATGTCTATAGAAGGCCTTTTTGGAGTCGAGCGGCATAAATGCCCTCTATAAATAGTAGGTCGTAATTTAACCCTACTTGTAATATGATATGGTTAGTATCTTCATCTTTAGTTCATACAAATTTGACAAAGGCCAACCAAAAATACAAGGCAACGTGATTATATTAAAGGTTAACTGGATAATTTAATACTTCCTCCAATTCTAAATATAAGACCTAATTGATTTTTTTGGAGGGATTAAAAAATATTAGTTAAACTAGTTAATTGTTATAATATCACGTGACGTTTCATAAATCCCCTTAATTTGCGATTTTTGATTCATCATTTCTCCTTGTGTTTGCATTAATGGGAAGTGGGAGGAGGAAGTAGAATTTCTCCTTTTGTATGTATTTAAATCATTGTGATGTCTACTTATGGTAAAGGAAGTATTAAAAGGGGTGGTTTAGAAAAAAGTTGTTAAATATGAGAGATAAAGTGGATAGAAATCTTATATTTAAGATCAAATTAAATTTTTAACTAAGTCTTATAAATAGAACCA
>JBAGKO010000001.1:1149596-1166226 GCA_037177275.1 Acacia concinna | reverse complement strand
CAAAGAAAGGGTAATGGTTTTTTTATGTTTGGAAACGCAGTTCAAGAGGCAGTATACCAGTGTTTTGATAGTGCCGACCGGGATAGGAGCAGCTATTGGTGGATTCGCCGGCGATGCTTTGCCGGTTGCGCGTGCCCTCTCCAACGTTGTTGATTGCCTCATCACTCACCCTAATGTATCTTTCTTCCTTATCTAATCAACGCAATGAATTCATATTTACTTATCTGTCTTGCTCGTTTTTGTGCGATGTTAGCTTTTTTTTTTTTCTGGCAGTCCTTTCACATTTTTTTGGTAATTTCATTAATCATATATGCAGATATTTCTGGTGCAACATAAAATTTATTTTAATTTGAGACTTGAGCTCTTGCTTTTATGGAAATGCAAGTGAAAAATTGAGACTAGAGTTCATGATGTTAAACAATTGCAAGCGAAAAGTTGACATTGATGTTACTATCGTTGATGTTGCTGCTGCTTTTTGTTTTGTTTTGTTTTGTTTTGTTTTTGGGAAAATTTCACTTAAATACCTCCTAAAATTCATAAACCCAGAATAGTCTGTTATCATTTAGAAAATCCAGAAATGTCCAAAAGGTGGAATCTAGGTTTTGGAAATCACAATAAAATGACCCAAATGCCCCTTTAAACAATGAAAAGGAGATATCATGTCTTCAATTAGGAAAACGCACGAGCCCTCCTGCTTCTTCATTGATTGAGTGTGCTACACCTTCTTCCCCAAAAGCCAATAACTTTGATCGGAAGGGAAGCCGTGGGTGAGCCGGAGAGGAGGGTGGCCGATTGAAAGGGTGAAGTTGTCAAAGCACAAGTCGGAATCGGAACTCGTAAGTCAGAACTCGCAAGGTTTGGATCTTCTTCTCTCTCTGGAATTCTCTCTCCCTCTGCAAATTATCTTCTCATATTGAGTCTGTAATTTGCTTTTTCCTGTCTTGACTTCTTGTATGACTGTGTAAAGAAAAAAATTCCTCTGGCTTTCATTAACAAGGAAGGGAAGCTTAAAATCTGAATCTAAGATCTTGAGAGGGAAGATAAAAACGAGTAACTTGAGCTAAAATAATCTCTGTTGATATTAACCAAATCATTAATGGGATTCGGTAGAATCATAATAGATTTGACTATACTTGTAATGTTTTTGACTCTCTAAGGGTATTAACCAAGTCATTTTTGGGATTCGCTAAAACCATAATTGTTTTGACTATATTGGTGATGTATTTGCCTATATTATAATGTGATCTCCACAAACTCTTGATATATTTTTTTTTGCCAAAAAAACTCTAGATATTTTTAAGAAGACTTTATTTTGATTTATGTATATCTTTTAGGTCAGGAATTCTTTTCTTTTCTTCCTTTTTGGGTGAATATCATATTTAATTTCGTTCTTCAAGTTTAGTCCCGTTTCGATTTTAGTCTCTCAAATTTAAACAAAAGGTTTTGGTCCCTTGAGGGTAAAATGATCCAAATTTTTATTGAGTTATAGGAATCAATGTTTTGAATAGAATGAAACTCGAGGGATCAAAACTTTTTATTTGAAAGTTGAGGGATCAAAATCAAAATGCACTATAAAACATTTGACTTTTAGTGGCGACTAAAAGTGCTCGTTTGGAAACTCAATAAGAAGGAAAATAAGTGACTTATTGCGGAGTACAAAGTAAGTATATGAGATAGGTCTTTCTCGTATTGCGTAATAAGTGACTTATTTCCCTTCTTATTGAGTTCCCAAACAAGCTTATACTTTCATTGACAACTTTTTTAGTTACCACTGAAAGTCGTCATCAAAAGTAATTTTTTTTTGTAGTGATGAGAGCAAATTTGAGAAACTAAATATTATATTAAGCCTTTTTAAGATTCGTAGATATAATATGATTTTTCACAATAACATAATCCAGTGAGCAACTATCAAAATGAAATAAAAGTCTATGAAATAACCCTTGAATATAAATTTTGTTATGAAAAATGAAATAATTTAGGAAAAATTAGGAAAAGAATCTTAATTACAAATCTTATTAGTGAGAATGACATAAAATAATGTCATCAAAAAAAAAAAGAATGACCTAGATTACTTTGGTAAAAAAAAACTTAAATAATAACATCAATTTTCTGATTTTCTCTATGTACAAATACTGTAAAGTATTTTTTAATTTTTTTTAATAAAAAGTTAAGAGGCTGTCTCAATTTTTACCAATAAAAATTTTTAAGTTCTTAATCAAAAATTATTTTTAAATAAAACAATGATGTCAACCAATATAGAATTGGTTTAGTAATATAAGATCTTATTATATTCCTTTAATTATCGAATTTGAGACTAAGACAAAACACATATATTAAGAGGGACAACCAGATCCTGAATCGGATACCATATAATAACATATAAAATAAGTGTGAGGGTATGGGACCCACTGGTCAGATCCTTAGTAATCAAATTGTAATTATAATATTTATTTTGTACAATGCACAACTTTCTTTGCCAAAGTACAATGCACAACTTGGTCACGGAGATATTATTATATTTTTGAATCTTGATGCTATGAATTAAAAATAAATGGAACACAATTCAATAGATTATGTCAGAGGGCATGAGGATGTAGACGAAGGAAACCCAAAGAAAAGCATAAACAAGTGAAAAAGAAAGTCCGTCAGGATACATTTGTTTCCTTATTAGGAAAAGTTTCTATATATAGCCATCAAATAAAGTTATCATCTGATCTTTACAAGAAACTGAGTATATATATTTCTTATTTAATCATTTTAAAAGCCGTAAATATGCAATATTTCAAATGGTGAGATGTATATAACTTTGACTTTGATAAGGTTAACTTACCTAGCAGCTGGCTGGCTCAGATGTTGTGGGTAATATTCTTGATTCAAGACTCTAAAACAGGAAAAACAAAATTGATCCTATATTGTTCTTTATAATTAGGATAATATATAGGGTTAAAATGCTTAAATAACTATCAACTTTTTTTAAAAGTGTAAAAATAACCATGAAGTATTTTTTAAAACAAAAGTAACCATAAATTTCTGAAAATGATGCAAAACCGTTAAGTCACTGTAGCGCCGTTAATTTTTTATAAGAGCTTTCTACAGTAATTTAACGGCTTACTACAATAACTTAACGGTTTTGAACCTTTTTCGGAAGTTCATAGTTGCTTTTACTCTAAAAAAATATTTCATAGTTATTTTTGCACTTTTAAGAGAAGTTGATAACTATTTAAATACCTTAACCATAATATATAATTTAACATATCTATTGGTCTAAGACTCTTGAGTGGATCGGTTAATGAATTGGCTCGCCAACTTGGAAAGAGAAGTACAGCCATACAGGATTAGCATGAGAAGAATCCCTATATTTAAAAAAAATAGAAAAAATTTCTATCTAAATTTCCTGAATTAACATTTTCTGTTAAATGCTAACTGTGTTAATATTAATTAACTAAAAGCACACTTTCAAAACTTAACGAATAAAATTGAAAATTGACATAAATTTGGATGACCATATATGTGTCTGTATTTGATGCTGCATTGTTCTTTATAATTAAGATAATAAAAAAAACACACACACATATAAATTAAATTCAACACGATCGGTCATCTAAAACTTTTAACTAGGCTGGGCAAGAAATTGGTTCATTGATCGATTTATTAATATAATGGGTTGAGCTGGATTACATTTTAAGTATATTGTTTGTATGATTGTTATTTTTTTAAACTTGGTTTAAATTCGTTGTGCATATTAAAAACAATAATAATTTGAGAGCCAAAGGTGAAAGTGATTGAATGATGAAAAAAAATGATCAATAATTTTCTTATTCACATGCAAGATCTACACTTGAAAAAGGAGTTTATTTTGGATAAGGTTCCTCAATTATTTAAGAACATATTCTTCAATTTTACAATTGCGCACAACATATCATTATATTCCTTCATTCAATAATGCATCATGCAATCTTGGATATAAGAATAAACGAAAGAAGAAAGAAGAAATAAGAAATAATAATTATCTATTAAATATTTCAAAATGAAGAAAAGCTTAATGATGATTATCAATTGAAATTTGTACTTTTGCGTTGCCCCACATTTGACAATAATAACGCTTGGGTCTTTTGTTTTTTACTTCATATAGAAAAAAGGATATTTAGGTTCTCTTTTTCGTTTTTGCTTCCACGTGAAAAGGGCATTATTGTTAGGCTTTTATGGGCAAACATTGTCACTATCTCCTATTCGTACATTCAAGCATGCTTCGAATTTATGGGGCATTGTATTGAAACCAAAAGGTCAAAAGAAAGGCAATTTTAAATAGGTAAAATTGTACTGAGGTCCCAAATAAAAAAATTTACGTTAAAGTGGTTCCGAGATAGAAATAAATTACTATCAAGTCTTAGAATTATTAATAGCGTAGCTGTGACACGCCATTAACAACTCTGGAGTTGTTAATTAGGACTTGACAATAATATATTTCTTATATTGGGAACTTAACAGTAGTATTTTCTTATCTCGGGACCATTTTGACATAAATTTCTTTATTTGGGACCTCAATGCAATTTTTCCTTTTAAATATTAAATTACTTCTAAGTTAGTTAAGAACATTATTGTAAACGAAAGGCATTTTTTTTTTCATTCTTAACTTTGTAGAAGTTTTTTTTTCTCCTTTTTCTAGGCACATTTATCATTCTATGTGAGATAGTCCTGATGTACTATTAGACCCTAAGAATGTGGACTCATTTTTCAGTAGGATTCAAACCATAGTTCCGAGTTGGTACTTTATATAAAAGTTTTTAGTATGCTCCCTTAATTTTATAAAGTATTACCATGTCTTTTAACCTTAACATAATTGGTAACTAATAATGATTGTTTTGTGCCAATTCCTATTATTTTTTGAAAATTGAAACTTAACACACAATCAATTATAAATAATTTTTCAATATTTAAAAGTTTAGTGTCCACGTTTTTTTTTTGTGTTAAAATTAAAATTACCTATGTTAATATTGGAGAGCTATAGATTTACTTTATAAAATAAAAAAGATATGCGAGAGAATATTCCAAAAAAAAAAACTAACATTTTTATTGATTCAATGATTATCTAATTTAAAAACATTAATTGTATGGTGGGCTTTATTTCTGAATATTTTTATGCACAAAGTGTTCAAACACCACCAACCCTAGCCCATCGTTCTCTTGCCAATTCAAATTCGAACTCTTCCTTTTCTTTTGATAAATCGAATTGTCAATATTAAAATGTAAAATAATAACAACAGGCTATATAACAATATCAGTCAAGGATGAAGATCATATTGAAATCAAATACGTACGAGATCCATTTTTCATATGTAATCTCACAACGTGGGGCAGCACGTGAGAAAAGCCACGAGAAATGGAATTAAGAGGTAAGCAATTTAATATATCATCATAACTACACGATCTAAGCTTCTATGTTGATTGCATTTTGATTAAAATCTCAATTTGAATATAATAAAATAGAATTATAATGTGTGACAGGTGTAACTTAGAATATTTTCAGTTAGCAAATTTGTTATGTATACTAACCATGATTAAACACTATTACATGATGTATTCCTGTATATAAGCATTGTACTACTCTGATTCTAATCAATGAATAATATTCAGACTTCTCTTTATTGAAGTCACATGGTGTGTACCCTAAATAGGACCCAGAAATGATACTCCCTAGTTCCTCCCTATAACACATATGCAGGGACTTAATTTTTATTTTAAATATAAAACATATTTTCTATATTTATTAATATTTTTTTAAGTTACACCTGTTGATATCCTTCTAATAACAATCGTGGATGAGAGGAAATTAAAAAATTAAAGAAGATGATTAAGATGTTCTAGAAAATAAAAGTCATATGAAGAGGTATACTTTGGTTCTCAGCCGTCACAAAATGGATAAGAATAGGGAGAATAACTAAGGTTTTCAGAAGGGTCGCCATTAATTAAAAGATTATGTGGTATTTACACCATAATGAAAAACCTTGAAATTAACTAACCAATAATGTAAAACACTAGGAGTATTTTATTTCCATAAACCCAAATTGTGGTAAGAATCCTCCATTGATCCACTAAAAGGTTACTATGTCAGGCTCCCACTCAATGAACTTCAGTAAATCACTAGGAATTTAATAACAATGCAAGCGATTGATTACGGGAAAAAAAAGTGCTTGAAATGGACAGTGAGTCAAAAGAGAATTGCTTAGCTTCCATGAACTTGGAGTTTAAGTAATAGATTTATTCATCAGTTCATCTCTCCCATCTTCGACACCTTTTAGTTAGCATGTTTTGTAAACAACACATCGCAAATTCATGAAGAAGATACAGGGAGACTCCAAAGCCAAAAAAGTTCAATTATGATAACAGCATCACGATTGGTTTTGAAGATGAAAGCAGCCTTACCACCCGACAAGCAAGAGTTTTAAAAGGGCCATCCGAATGTATAGTCCATTTTTCGCCTGTCTAAAGTAAGCAGCTCTCGAATCAGAATCAACATCCACAGTGATCTGCATGAATAGAATCAGAAGCCATTAAGTAAAAAGGACAAGACTAGAGTGAAGTCCATCAAGAGTTTGCTGGCAAATATGTTAATAACAATATACTCCTTCCAAGTCTTAATGTAAGTTCTAGTTGAATTTTTTTAGAAAGATTAAGGAAATCAAATAAGTTACTTAATTATATCATATGTTGTTTATCATTAGATTATATATAAGTTTACAAGTTAGGGAAATTAGTTTGGAAAAAAATAATGAGTATAAATAACTTAAAGTAATTTATTTAGCTTGTTTAATCTTTTTAAAAAAGTCAATTGGGTATTATATTTAGGACTAGAGATAATATATAGAAATACTGTTTAGGTGCTTGAAAAAGTGGAATGATCAGAATCAAACACTTAATAAAGCATGCTTACTTCATCAAGTCTTGGAAGAGGGTGCATCACCACCGCGTGCTGCTTCATCACTCCGAGAACATCCTTATTTATAATATACTTGCCTCTGGCTTCTTCATATAGGTCAATCCTCTCACCAAATCTCTCTTTTTGAATGCGAGTTTGATAGACCACATCACACTCAGAAGCCACGTCCATCAAATCAGCACTTTCTTCCCACTCCACTCCCATTGATGTCAAATAGCTTTTTATATCGTCCTACAAGACAACATAAAAGAGGGATTAACGTTTCAGCCTCTAAAAATACACACTGTTTCAATTTGATCCTCCAAAATTTGAATATCTCGTTTCAGTTCTCGTGAGTATAACATTCAATATTAAGACAATATAAAGAAATGCATGACATGGTGTAACGTATAACTGATGTAACTGATAAATGGCTAGATCATAACAGAATACCAAAACAGCATGTTATGGCTAACTTCGGCGACATTGTGCTTTGCCATGTCACATTTCAATGACAGAGTTGGGCATTGGAAAACCAGATCAACTTTCTCATAAGACCATGTCATTTATCTCTGTTGAGAAGCTTTTTATGTGAAGGTGAAAAACTCTTCGAATGATTTTTTCAAAAAAGGGATATCATTTTGGGATCCAAATACGTTAATTTGCTCAAAATATAATTACCAAGAAACAACTATGGTAGCAACTTCTCTAATAATATTTGTACTGAATAAAAAAAATAAAGTATGATAAACAGGTACCTTCATTTTAACCACATCAGGAGAGACAAAATAAATTTTCACATCATTGTACTTGGCAAGCAAGTATGCAAGTGAGCGAACTGTCCTTCCATTAGCAAGATCTCCCACAAGCCCAACTTTTATTCCATCAAGCTTTCCTATTTCTCTCTCAATGGTGTAAACATCCAAAAGTGCCTGTGTAGTTTGAAAAGGCAGTAAAATGTTGATCTCAGCTTCTCATATAAACTAAGAATCAATACTTAAAAATGAAGTTGTGTTGTCTCTGACACATGTTTCAAACTCAACAAGACATTTTGATTCACGTCAATGTCCATACAACATGGCACTTCATTTATATACCTTCAATCACAAAATAAAACTAGACCTTACATTAAATATACCTCAAGTATCTATGAAGAAAGCATAAGAACAAGTGAAAAGGGAAAACTGCTTCTTGGTGTTTTTTCCTGGGCTCACAACACGTACAATCATCTTTAGAAGAATAAAAAGAGGTAATTGAAACACTGTAACAAGGAAGTCCAAAACAATGTCTCTGAGTGCAACATTTGCAATATAAACTTTGGTCCCTCCACATCAACGGACATAAAACTCCCTCATCCTAAATTAATTTCTCTCTAAAAGATCTATACATAGCCATATTCCTCTCTGATAACTCTAGGTCCCCTCATAACAAAAATCGATAATCTATTCATGGGAAAATTTTTCCCACATCAAGTAGAGGTCAAATGGATACAGATCATACTTCAGTGACTAGAAGTAAAGACTAAGACTTTGACCTTCAAGGTTATTCATTCCAAAAGGGGCTGTTATATTGCCGGTGTTGGGTCAATAATTACTTTAAAAGGTAAGGCCCTTTGAAGAAATAGAAGGATGAAGCGATAAAAAGAAAAAAAAAGAGATACGTAGCCTAAACTGAATTTTCTAGCAGAACAATCCATCGTTTGTCTAGTCTATATGCCATTCTTTTTTAAGCGTAAATTTTCCAGTGTCCTATACCCTGTCAATTTCTGGCATACCTGGGTGGGATGCTGCCCAGGACCATCCCCTGCATTGATTATTGGAATGCCAGCTGTAGCAGCAGCTCTTCTGGCAGCACCACTTTCAAAGTGCCTCATCACAATTATATCAGAGTAACCCTCAACCGTTCTTATGGTATCTGCAAGTAAATAATTATGAGAACCATAAAGAAAAAAAACATCCAAGAGGAACTTGAAGGGTAAAGTACAAACTTCACCTTCTAGTGTCTCTCCTTTGGCTGCCGAAGAAAACTCTCTTGCATTTTCAGTTGTTAAAACCTCACCACCTAATCTTTTCATGGCAGACTCAAATGAAAGTCTGGTTCTAGTAGAGGGCTCATAAAATAGGGTAGCCATGAGATAACCCTTTAAAAGTTGGCTACCAGGTGAATTCTTCTCAATGTTTTCCATCCCTCGTGCAACTTGAAATATGGCATTTAGAGTGTCTCTGTCAAACTGTTGTGATTCAATAACATCATCAAGCTGAAATTTCTGCCCCACTGACAAGGACGATGGGTGTTCAACTTTCAGAGCCTGACAATGGATGGGATTTCTTTGTGAAATTGGCTTCAAATGATTAAGCGACTTGCACCAGATATTCCAATGACAGCATAAGGAATCTTTAGAGTGTTTAAATATATTCAGAGCAGGCGCCTCTTTATGCATCGTGCTGGAGAAAAGAGAGGAGGAAGCAGCCATTGCAAGTAAGATCAGCCCTAATAAGCAAAGAACTGTTAATAGTCTATATAAGAAGCCTTGTTTTACATACCCATTAAGTCCCAAAACAGGAATTGTAATTGAAACATAAAGCAGCAAGCAATTCTTCATGTATAAAGCTAGCAGATGAGGAATGTCAACAAAGGAATATAAAACAGATACCAACCAAAGCAACATAATTTAAGAAAGAACAGCCAATCCAAATTTCCTTCAAACTTGCCAGTTACCGACCATTATTAATAATAAAGAAACACTAAAACTAGCAGCCAATATGACAAGAAATAATGTCAAAAGTAAAGAGAAATAATCAGATTATTCTAGTCCTTTTGCATTCTCTTCCTCTTTCACCAGCTTCATCTGAACTCATGCATCCGAACAAAGCTATGCAGTGTCACATTTTTGTATTTTATTTTTTTTATTCTTGCTTTTCGCAATCAAATGCAACCATGGAAACGATGTGAGAGGAGCATCAGACCAGGATACCTCATTCGAAGAACAATCGATGATTCAAAACATAGGTAATGCAGCAACCTTACTAAGGGTTCAAGAACATAAACTCACTAACTTTTATCTAGATAATGTAGCATTGCAGCCAGCAAAATGGTTCCAGAAAGAAGCACAAAGAAAACTTGAAAATACCAGAATGCTTACCTTGTTGCCGTGAAAGGTGAACCCCAGCCGTGAAAGCCCAGGTCGTCGCTGTGAAAGCCCAGCTCCCCGCCGTCGCCGTCGACTCAACGAAATGATGAAGTTGCAGAGCTCTGTAATTTCCCGAAATTGAATGCGAGATGAGTGCGAGTGTGTGCGTGTGTCAGTGCGAGATGCAAGCTACGAAACTGCTCTGCCTCTCAGTTCTTCTTCTTCACCATTTGGCCACCTTCAATTCGCCGGGGCTCGGAGTCGGGACAGAGGCAGGACCGCAGGCGAGTGAGGAGACAGAGCTTCAGCTGAGCTTAGGGATTTGGTTTGGCACTTGGGGGGTTTGGCTTTCCGGAGCCTGACCCGAATGATTAACAAAAAAAAAAAAAAACTAATTATATATTTTTTTTTTTAATTGACTCGACCAACCCGATTGACTCTTTGGGTCGGCCGAGTTGACTCGGTCACCTGTCACTCCACCAAATCGAACCGAATAAGGGTTCGGTCGGCTGGTTTTCTGATTTGACCGGCCGGTCCAATCCGAATTTATTTTCATTGCTTTTCCTCAAATATAATTTTTAAAGCAATCATCCATACATGTTCTTTTGTTTTTCTTTCCCCCAAAACTTGTTTTAAAAATTAATTTTATAAAGCTGTTTTTATAATATTAAAAAATTTAATGTAAAATCAAACAAGTTCATCCTTTTAATCACTAATACAAACACACTACAATTACATGGTTTATCACAAATAGAAAAGTGAAATTAGTTGAAATAGCCCAAATGATAAAGGAGACATTGGATATCTGTAGTGATTGTGATTTATCAAAGCATCCGTTTGTTTGTGAGTTATCAATTGACTGGACAAATGAACAATTTGCTTGTGAGTTATCAATAAACCAAAACTGATAGATTTTAGTTGAATTATGAAGAAGCAAAGGTGAAGAGCAAAAATAGAGGGAAAGTATGAGGAACTTGAGGAGGGAGGGAAACTAAACCGTATCAAATTTTATTTACCAAAATCTATCCATTACAAGTGACATTATTACTATTTATAGAATGAGATGTCCTTCCATGAAGAAATCTAATCAACAAGTTACATACAACTTGTAGAAAAAGCTAACTACAGTAAAATCGAACATTCAGACTTTTTGAAAAAGCTTATACAAATACTTAAGCAAGGAAGATACTTTAAAATATAATTAAACTCAACTAAGTTATCTCTTTCTAGCACAAGTCTTTCAAAAAGGTAGCTTTAAAACATAAAACAGACACATAAAACATACTAGATAAAAGTTTACCAAACATGCACATACATTCACTTTCGGTTTCAAGCTATCACAAAGACCTTATAAAAATTCAATTCAATCTCGATGTAGCTTTGCCTCTGATTATCATTGCCAACTAAGATTCATTTGACTCCTGAATCAACCTCTGACTTGCAATTTCATGGACAAATTCATGAAGCAATTATGACAAAGAAAATCCAAATAACCACTTGGATATGAAATCACCCATTCATACTTTCTCTTACCTAGATCTAGGTATTTCCAGTCATAGAATTACTCTAATTATATGTCAATTCTATTACAACATGAATTCAATCTAGAAATACATAACTCTATCCTCTGTTTCACAAGTTCATCCGAAAATAAAGAACATACAAAAGGAGGAGAATTATGCAACTCAAATGATTAAAAATGACATTCAATGATTTATGTTTTAAGGCTAACTTCTATCTAGTATGATTAAAAATAACTTCCTACGTTATGGGTGTTTGTGGCAGAGAAAAGCAATGACTTTATTCATAAATCCTAAAGCTTGAGCAGTGACTTTAATGTTGTATCAAAGAACAAAACGCACCTGGTGAAGCTATGAGCTTTATTGTTGTCGGCCAAAAAAGCTTATGGAACTACTCGATGATGATGTAGAGTGTTGATAAACGGGCCATGGGCAAATAGCGCTGATGACAATTGAAGTTGAAGGTAAAGACATTGGGAGCAAATGGCGACAGTGATGATTGAAGGAATGGCGATGGAACCAATAGGGATTTGGCCATCCTTCACGACTCACAGCTTGCCAGCTTTGATGAATCCAAACCCCTCTGGTTTGATTCTCTTTCACTAGCCAACAGGCAATGACTATGAGGGTCTAGTTTTCTTTCACTGGCCGACGGGCGACAGCTGTGAGGGACTTAGGATTAGGGAGGGGAAATGAGGAAAGAAGGCCGAGAAGGGAAGGGAACAAGAACGAGGGAATAGGGAAGAGTGAAGATTGAGTGAGTGAGTGAGACTTGTGAAAGGGTCTGTGTATGCCAGTGTGTCTATCGTGGGTAGCTCAGTGGCTAACTAAGTGGAGTGAGTTGAGTGTGAGACTGAGAAATTCTTTTTTAATATAACATATACGGGTAACGAGTGGGGTAGGGTGACCTGTGCCTTAACCCGTTACCTGCCCATATAAATTTAAATGGGTTCGTACCCATTACTGGCTCAATTTGGGTGGGCTTATACGGGCCAAAAAGCTACGAGTAGTGGGCGGGTGGGGGAGCGGGTCTTTTGCTCACCCCTAATTGAAAAGGAAAAACTTGGGCTTCATGAAGATGATTCTGCAAGGCCCAATAACTTGCCTTCTATTATTAAAATAAAAGTGCATTACTGGCCCATAAGGTGGTGTTTGGATCAGTTACTCCAATTGAGCCAATTAAGACACGTGACAAGAAGGGAATAATGCATGTAAATTGAAGGGCCCACAAATGATTAAGGCAAAGAAGGAAATTTAGACTAAGGAAGAGAATTTTGAAGGCCATAGTGATTTATGGTGCGAGTCACAACTTGAAGCAAGTGAAGCTGACAAGAACGATGGGAATAACAATGAAGCAATTCCATCCTTACTATAAGTAAAAGATAATTTATGTCTTTTCTTTTTTAATTTATTTATTATGAATATATTATCTTGAAATTGTTGTGGTGCTGCATCAAAGTTGTTTCCTAGCAGAATTAGAGATTTAATTAGGGGCAAAGATATACAAATTCTTATTTGGTTAGAAATAAGGGTGAGTGTTGCTAAAGCTGATAAGATTGTAAGGAAATTGGGTTCTAGTAAGCGGATTAGACAGGAAGCTACTGGTTATGCGGGTGGTATATGGCTCCTTTGGCATGATGAATGTGTCACCATTAGGTATGTTTATTCAACGACCCAATTACTGCATGTTCAAGTAGAAGTTATGAATTCTCATCAAAAGTTCTTCCTCACTTGTGTCTGTGCAGAGCTTTCTTGTAACATTAGGAAGAATTTATGAACTGACTTGATTTCTATTAGTCATGGTTTTGATTATGCTTGGCTCGTGTTGGGAGATTTCAATACTTACTTGTCATGTGATGATAAAAGCGGGGGCGCCCAACCTAATATTATATCCATATGCCAATTTGGACAGTGTGTGCATAATTCTCAATTACTTGAAGTGGAATGTTCAGGAGATAAATATACATGGGAGAAGAACCTAATGAAAGAAAAAATAGATTGGGTTTTTGCCAATGATAAGTGGAACTTTACATACCCTTGTGCCAAAGCTTTTCATCTTAGTAAATACGGTTTGGACCATCGGCCGTTGCTTGTGAAGTGTACTCAAAATAGGAATTTTGAACCCACAGTTTCTTATTTCAAATGCCAAGCAGCATGGTTACTTAAGGAAGAATTCAGTAATATTGTACAACAAGGTTGGAGCCATCATAGTTGGGTAGATAACATCTCATCATTTTATGATCAAGCAATGGAGTGGAACAAGACTGAAGTGGGGAATATTCCAGCAAAAAAACGATCAATTCTACAAAGAATTGAAGGGGTTGAGAGAGTCAGAGCTCGGAGAGATAGCCAACATCTAATGCAAACTGAGAAAGAGTTGTGGAATGAATACAACAAGACATTAGCAAAAGAAGAGCTCCTATGGTTTCAAAAGTCTAGATGTAACTGACTTAAATAGGGAGATAGGAATAGTAAGTTCTTTCATGCTAGTACCATTGTTAGAAGGTGAAAAAACCAAATTGAAGGACCCAGGAACTCTGGAGGTGAATGGATTTTTAATCAAAAGGAATTGAAGAAGGTGGCTCTAGAATTTTATTAGAATCCTTACAGTAGTGATCTAAGTCATAGGCGTTGTTGTAACCCTTGACTGGGTTTTCCTAGCATCTCTAGAGAGGAAATTGCAACACTTTCTGCAGAAATAAGTATAGAAGAAGTTAAACAAGCAACTTTTGACATTGCCTTGTTTAAGGCTCTAAGACCTGATGGAATACAAGCATTCTTCTATCATGAGTATTGGCATGTTATTGGTGACTCTTTATACAGATTGGTAAGAGAGATTTATGAAGATCCATATAAACTTAAAAGGATTAATGATACTAATATTACTCTCATCTCGAAGACTGACAATCCAAAGTTCATTATAGACTTTCGACCAATCTCCTTGTGCAATGTTAGCTACAAAATAATCACGAAAGTACCCGGCAGACGGCTTCGAGCAATCATGAGTAAGGTGATAGGTGATCATCAATGTAGTTTCATTGCAGGAATGCAAAGCAGTGATAATATCATAATAGCTCAAGAAGTGATACATTCTATGAAGAATAAAAAAGTCTCTTTCAGTTGGTTAGCTGTGAAGGTAGACTTGGAAAAGGCTTATGACAGATTGGAATGGATAATGATACTCTAGAGGTTGTTGGCATTGATGGCAGGATACATGACCTCATTATGGCTTGTATTTCTTCCCCTTCTTTTCAGGTGCTTTGGAAGTATGAATCTAGTGACTCCTTTTGTCCAACCAGAGGAATTAGACAGGGTGACCCAAAATCTCCCTATATTTTCACGCTATGTGTGGAGTGACTACATCATATCATCATAGAGGCAGTTGAGGAACGCTCTTGGACCCCGATCAAGCTCAACACAAGTGGGCCACAACTATCCCACCCCTTCTTTGTGGACGATCTGATTCTTTTTAAGAAGGCGTCAAGCTTACAAGTTGATACTATGCAGCATGCTTGGATCTCTTTTGTAATGCATCATAGCAGAGAATGAATAGACAAAAGACCAAGATATGCTTTTCTAGGAATGTTTATTCATCTAGAACTATAACACTCAGTAGACAAATGGGGGTAGCATTAACAGGTGATTTGGAAGAATATTTAGGAATTCCACTCATTCACAAAAGAGCCTCTTTCCTGACGTTTGCACCAATTATTGATAAAACAAAAAAGAGATTGTCTAGATGGAAGCAAGGATGCCTTAATCTTGTCGGTAGGGCTACACTCATCAAAGTTGTGTTATCAACATTGCAATTGTATTACATGCAGACTATTCTATTGCCGAAAGGCATAGTCAAGGATTAGAGAAGAGTAGTCAAACATTCTTGTAGGGAGACACTGAAGAAAGTCGAAAACTTCATTTAATCTCATGGGATAAAGTTATGCAAGAGAAGAAATCAAAAGGACTTGGTATTAAGAATTTAAGGAAGCAAAATGAAGCATTTATCATGAAGCTTTGTTAGGGACTAACTTGTAACAAAGAGGCACTATGAGTGAAAGTACTTCACGCTAAATATAAATGTGGTCATAATGAGATACTTGATTTTAGGAAGCAAAGGAACTTATCACTTACATGGAGAGGTATTAGCACTATTTGGGAAAAATTCAAAACTGAAATTGGTAAGAAAATTGGTAATGGTATAACTTCCTCTTTTTGAATCAATAATTGGTATGAAATGAATAGTCCTCTTATTGATTTGATATCAAGATATGAAGATCTTATTGATTAGAATGAGAGTATGGCTGAGTGTGTTTTAGAAAGTGGTGAATGGAATAGAAGGAAAATGGAATACTATTTCCCTACTCACGTGATTGATCGAATTGTTGGCATGCAACCACCTTATGAGGAAAGAGGAGAAGATAAAATATACTAGAAACCATCTACTAACGGTTGTTTCTCTGTGAAATCTGTATATCGTTTCCTTTTTTCAGGTACCTGACTGAATGACAGTAATATATGGAGGATCCTCTGGAGATGGAGAATGCAAAGAGGATTAGAAGATGGTGCTATGTGCCTATTCAATTGCGGAATAGAAGAGGATGTCATGCACTTGCTACGAGACTGCTCAAGCATCGTGGATTGCTAGAAATCTGCGATCAAACCGGAAAGATGGAATAGTTTCTTCTCCTTGCAGGGTGTAGATTGGATCAATTGAAACCTAACTCATGAAATTGGAAGGCACCATGCTAAGAAGATCTCGTGGGGAACTTTATTTAGTTATCTATGTTAGGATATATGGGTCTCACATTGTATTAAGTTATTTGATAACGACAATTACAATGTTAGGCTCAACCCCAATCATAGTTTCTTTAGAGCTTGCTTAGATTTAGATATTCTTAGTATCAAGGTACGAAAAACCGAACCGGGCAAAGAACCGATCACGGTATGAGTTCAGAGTTCAATCGAGTCGGACCTGGGGTTGAACCGGCCATTGAACTGATCATATTAAAATATTATAATTTAATTGACAATAATAAAATAACACTATATATAAATATAAAAATTAAA
>JBAGKO010000001.1:1111278-1123709 GCA_037177275.1 Acacia concinna | reverse complement strand
GTAAAGAAAACTTTATATATTCACCGCCCTTGAAAGAGTTAACAACTCATTGGCCACTTTATCACCCCTATTTCTACGTGAATCCTTCCAAAGGTTGTAAGATTGAATTCAAAATTGAGGTAACTAGGGTTAATTTATTCTATATGCATGTTTTAGGTTGTAAAGTGTTTTCTAAACCTTACTTTAATTTTATCTATATTACTTGTATGGATTTTGAAAAATCATGTGTATTTAAGTATTAACTTGTTTCAGTGAAGAAGTATATTTTCCAACTTCCATGTATGATTTGTGATTATAGTTGAGTTATTATTGTTATGATGATTATCATGAAATGTTACTAGTGTGGAATACTACTGAAAATTATATTGAGCATATTGTATTCTATTATGGGATATATTGGGTTGTGTGGAAGAGATATGGTGAAGTTGTGTGCCCATTGGCTCTCTCTTTTCTAGCCCGGATTTAAGTTGAGTGTTTTGGATGGACACCTCCCTGTTACGGTATAGTGATGGTGACATGGGAGGGGACAGTTTTCTTGAAGTGACTGGCTAACCTTTAGTCAGGTATACTAGCACTGATAGGCTGTACCACGTCCAAAAGATATAAGGAGGAGCAGGATGGACGAGTGGGGATGATTTAATTATGTAATGTATCAAGTACTATTTTATTATTGAGAATATTGTTATATTTATTGATAAACCTGCTTCTCCGACTTGCAATAATTTCTTGCATATTTTGTAAATTAATTTTAGTTATTGTGACTTCGTGTCTCACCCCGTTATTATTGACATTTTTTTTTTCAGGTGAGACCTCTCATTTAAATAGAAGTTAAGGGAAGCAGGCGGAGGTATAGGTGACAGTAGCCTTGTATGCCTTTGGACTTTTTGGAGATTGTATTGTTTATATATTGCTATCATAGGGTTATCATACTTTAATATATTTTGACATTTTTAAAATAACTGTCTTGATAGCTGTTGGCTTATTATTGGGGTGGAGGCATTATTTTATGTACTCTGATGTGGTTGATAAACTATATTTTATGTGTAAGACACTGTTGTGTTTGGACCCTTTGTGATAGGGTTATGTGTTATGTATGTGATTACTATAATGTGTTTGTGGACGTGTTTTGTGCCATGGACCTTGATATGCGGGTCGTTTTGATTAATCAAAAGGTTTTCAAAAATAATAAATAAATTCTTTTTATAACCATGATAGACCCTTTGAATTTAGTTTTACTTTTTTATATCATGGTTAATTTTATAAAGAGGTTTAATTTTTTTAACCATGATAGTATTTTGGAAATATGGTTTGAAATTTTTCTATTATAGTTAACTATTAAAAGAATCCAGCTGGATAGTTTAATACATGTTTATTTAGAAAGGGTCTTTTCAAAAACCAAAAAGAAAAAAAAATGCCTAATTGCTGGAGCACCACAACCGATCGCCAGAGGGCCACCCTCAAGTCTCTAGTTGGAGCTCAAGTTATAGTGGGGGAGGGAGGTTTTTTTTTTAATTGACCAAAAGTTGCAATCAAGTGGAGGGGTGGGGATCGAACCCATCCCACTTGGTTATGAAGGGGTTTTGGTGGCCTAGTAAATATACGCACAAGTAAACATATATAGAGTAGAAAGAAATGCTTGATGGTATTGACTAAATACGTAACAGAGATGATGAAATGTGTAATGGAAATGAGCAAATAAGTAATGATATTGATTAAATACATTACGAATTTAGTTAATCTCATTACTCATTTAACGAATGTCATTTGCTTATTTGTTGAATGTCATTACACCTTTAGTCAATGACGTTACTTCTAATTCAAAACCAATATTCATTTAATCAATGTCATTACCCATTTATTCATTTCCATTATACATTTCATCATTTCCATTACGTATTTAGTTAATACTGGCAGGCCTTTCTTTTTTACTCTACATATATTTACTCGTGTGTGTATATATATATTGAAGAGTCTTTGGTGGCCAAAGCCCTCTTATAACCAAGTAGGGTGAGTTCGATTCCTACCCCTCCACTTAATTGCAACTTTTGTCAATTAAAAAGAAAAACCCCTCTACTATGGCTGAAGCTCTGGCCATCCACTTGAGGGTGGCCCTCCTGTGGTTGGAGGGTGGCCGGTGGTGGTGCAACGATGAGGAACATTTTTTATTTTTCATTTAAAATAATTTAGGGGTATTTTAGTAAATGTGTCAACATTTTCAAAACTCAATTTAGTCCATATGACCTCATTGTCATTTTGAAATGTTAGCAATCATTTCTGAATTTTGCAAATTCAAAAGGTATTTAAGTAGAATTTTTTTTAATCTATCTACTTAATTTTATTATATTAAAAAATTAATATGGTTGTAATACTTTTTCTTAATTCGTTCAATATCTCTTATCTAGTTATTGCTTTTTTCTTGACCGAAAATTTGGTTATTGTTAAGATAGCACAAATTAAACAAATTAATAAATACTCCCACTAGTAGTATATATATTTTTCATTTGATGTTAATTTTTTTTTTGGACTTAAATGTTATGTTAAAA
Organism: Acacia concinna; assembly: GCA_037177275.1. Lineage (NCBI taxonomy): Eukaryota > Viridiplantae > Streptophyta > Magnoliopsida > Fabales > Fabaceae > Acacia > Acacia concinna. The sequence goes on along the minus strand of JBAGKO010000001.1, from coordinate 1,121,166 downwards.
TTTAGGGAAAATTAAAAAAAAAAAAGACAAGTGAAATAGGAAAATCCCAATTCAGTACAGCGAAATCGGAAAATTCTAAATCAGTCTTTTTTTATTTTTTTTGAGTAATTACAAAAATGCCACTAAATTTTTCACAATACGAGTATCGTAATTCACAACACGAGTACCTAAAATAACAACATCTGCACAAACAACTCACAGTGTAAATATGTAGTATCTGATGTTGTTAATTTAGATACTCGTATTGTGAAAAATTCAGTGGCATTTTCATAATTACCCAAAAAAATACAAAAAGATTGATTTGAGATTTTTCGATTTCGCTGTACTAAATTAGAATTTTCTTATTTTCCTTGTTTTTTTTTTTTAAATTTTCCCTAAAATTTAATTTTCCGCGAATCGCATTCGCATCCCTATTTTTCAATTACCCGCCTAGGGTTTAAATCTGGTTCTTCTGCGTTTCTGCCGTATAAGACAGTAGAACCGAGCATTCTGTGTCATCAACTTCAACTTCTAGCCCTGTCTCTATTTCCATAATTGGGCGCGAACCTGCAAATCTGAAGCTGCGGAGATTTGAACTATTTTTTGATTTCAGGTAAGGCTAGATGACTCAAATTTTGATTTTTACATTTCCAGACAATGTACCCGGACATGCTTGGAGACGATAGTGCTTTCTGCCTCGTAGTTTTCATTCACAGTCGATCTGGTTTTTTCTCTCGCTCCATCCGTCTCGCTTCCAACTTTTGGCGGGAAATCCTCCTCAAGCTGGACATTCGAGTGAAAGCGCGATAAAGTTAGGGGGAAAACTATTGGCTTCTCATTGTTGAATACTGTCTGTAATGCATCGAAATCAAATTTGAGGAATTGCCGTGTATTTTTGAACTAATTGTTTTTTTGGTCACTTGTTATATTCAGCCAGGAATTTCCTCTTCAGCTCGCTTCCAATTGTGGGCGAGCAACTAAGAAAGCGAGAGAAGAAGAGATAAAAAAATAAGGACGATGGGAAAAGACGAGGATGAAATGCGGGGAGAGATAGAGGAGAGACTGATAAATGAGGAGTACAAAATATGGAAGAAAAACACTCCGTTCTTGTACGATTTAGTAATAACCCATGCCCTAGAATGGCCTTCCCTCACTGTAGAGTGGCTGCCTGATCGAGATGAGCCTCCAGGGAAGGACTACTCCGTTCAGAAGATGATTCTGGGCACTCACACCTCAGAGAATGAACCAAATTACTTGATGGTTGCCCAAGTCCAGCTACCTTTGGAGGATGCTGAGAATGATGCACGCCATTATGATGATGACAGGCCAGAAGCAGGCGGCTTTGGATGTGCTAATGGCAAGGTATTTGAAATTTTAGTTGTACTTGAATGTACTTGGTTGTGCTTAACATTAAGCCTGTGGAGGCTGTGAAAGTTATGCAAAATATATGAAATCCTAACAGAAGGGAGGCTGATGATGTTATTTGTCTCTAAGTTGAGGTGTAATTATCATTTATCACAATTATTTGCTTAATGCGCATCAAGTTAGGTAATGCTTGATAATTGATATCAGGGTCTGGGTCTTGTGAAAGAGAGGGACTTTTAGGAAAGGTTCTATGCATCTTGATATCTTCATTTGGCCTCTAGAAAAGGCCTCCAATTACTGAAGGGTAAGTTTTCTTTGGAATTTGATGCATAAATAGCTGCACATAGTTGAGCTCAGAAGCTAGAAGTTCTTTATCAAACTCGCTCAAACGTGAAGACTGTGAAAAAAAGGTGTTCCTTACTGTGTTTAAATGTGTATGTATTCAAGGAGGTAATTCATAAAGTTATATTTATTTATAATGTTAGCGAGGGGTTATAAGCCTAACATGTTTTATTTGCAAATTTCTAATGTTTATATCATTAAAAGTGGTATCTAGATTCATGTCAAAATATGTTCATATGTATGCACACGCATCCCTAATATTTATACTTAATTTGATTCCATTGATATTATAATAATCCAATTAAACTCTTGATTTGGTGATTGAACGACTCCACAAATCAGTCCTCCAGAATTTGGAGTATTATGCTGCATTGCAGCAATGGATAGTTTGTTTAAGCGTTGCATCAATCATAATTTAATCTATCTCTTTGCACTTTTGCTTTTGATGATTGTGTAATGGTCGAAGCTCTTGTATTTAGATGCTTTTCGTTCTCTAAGGTTATGTTCATTTCTTACAGGTACAAATAATCCAGCAAATAAATCATGATGGAGAGGTCAATAGGGCCCGTTATATGCCTCAAAATCAATTCATCATTGCAACAAAGACTGTTAGTGCTGAAGTATATGTCTTTGATTATAGCAAGCATCCATCTAAACCCCCTCTAGATGGTGCATGTAATCCTGATTTAAGGTTGAGAGGCCACAATACTGAGGGATATGGTTTATCATGGAGTAAGTTCAAGCAGGGCCATTTACTGAGTGGTTCAGATGATGCTCAGATATGCTTGTGGGATATAAATGCAACTCCTAAGAACAAAACCCTGGAGGCTATGCAGATATTTAAGGTACTATTTTCTTCCCACTCTGGATTGATTTGTTTGACGTAGTTGAACCTGGCGTCATTGCTTCTAGATTTACTGTGGATTCAGCAAGCCTTCTAATAGATAAATATTTACTGCGAATTATAGGTCTCTGAATATATTTTCTTTTAAGTTTGAATAATCACATTGTAACATAAATAAAGTCAACCTGTTGCACCATTCTTGCATGGGTAGCATTGGTGGAAAATTGCTGTAATTTTTATATGTTCAGTTGACATTATTTACAGTTTGTCATTATCTTGTCTTAGTTCATTATGCAAAAGCGGCATCTTTGGCATATTGCAACATGTTAAGTCTATTTTCATTTGTCCATATATTTATGGCTTATAAGAACAATAAATCTGTTATTAAATGATACCACATCCGCTGGACAGTATCACATGACTCTTACTTTCATTTCATTTTATTTATCTAAATAGGTTCATGAAGGTGTTGTTGAAGATGTGGCATGGCATTTGAGGCATGAATACTTGTTTGGTTCTGTTGGTGATGACCAATACTTGTTTATATGGGATCTCCGTTCACAATCAGCGAACAAGCCTGTCCAATCTGTTGTTGCTCATCAAAGTGAGGTACATCCAAAAGACAACCCCCTACATAACTGTTAGCTGTTTTATACTTATTATTTTTAATTGCACTGTGTTTATTGGAACTTGGTTCATTGTTTGAAGTGCTCATGGCAGTTGAAGCACTTTGCCTTTTTTATAATGTACAAATTTATCAAGGAAATATTCAACGCAAAAGTTTAAGTCCTTTAGTAAAAGACCGTGAGTAGCTTCCTTATAATTTTTATGGCTCATCTTCACGTGAGAGCCCTTTGGGACTTTTAGTTTGAGATGGGAAAAAAGCCATTTGGGCTTACGAACATTCTAACAATGGCTTCAGTTTCTTCATCATTTGTATGAGGCATGAGTGTGCCCACATATTGAAATGAGTTAAGCAGTAGAGATGCATGTGTCATTGTCTCAAAAGTTGGAATGATTTATTATTGATAATGGCAAAGTCATTGGGCAAATGCATAAGTTTTGATCACCACTTAAATTAACCGTGGCCTTAACTTCTGCATTACGTTGGTGAGTGCTGATTCACTTTTATGGCTTTTAGATAAAATTTTTCTCCTTTTCTTTTAAATTTCTACCTGCCTTTTAGTGTTAATTTTCAAAATGCTTTTGCTGCCTTTTAATTTAACATCTTTGGCAAATTTTGATATGGGTTTTTATTTGGGATTATTTTGTAGGTCAACTGTTTAGCTTTTAATCCTTTCAATGAATGGGTTGTGGCTACCGGATCTACTGACAAAACAGTGAAATTGTTTGATCTTCGCAAGATCAACACTGCTCTTCACACCTTTGATTGTCACAAGTAACACTCCTCTGATGCGCTGAACATTTACCCCCCATGTATATGTATTCTTCAATTGTTGAAATAGATTTTTGTTTGGGTGCAACAGGGAGGAGGTTTTCCAGGTAGGGTGGAATCCGAAAAATGAGACTATTTTGGCTTCTTGTTGTCTTGGTAGGAGACTCATGGTGTGGGATCTTAGCAGGTATACCTTAATCATTTCTCTTTGTCATCCTCTGTACTTTACTGCACTTTGCTACCGTTAGTTCTGAAATAACTCCAAGTGATGCTGCCATTTTAGAACATTTGTTTCTAGTCTTGTATTGTCTTGTAGATATTTTCTTGTTGTTTCACACCTTAAGCCTTACTCGAGCTTCCTTTTAGCAATGTGACACTACTTTTACTAGCAGGAATGCGGCCTATCTTTGTTCGTTATCATTTTCTTGAATGCTTCTGTTATGCTGCTCTTATTTGGGGGCAAAACTAGATGATCAATGGTTATTGAAATGGTTTTTGTTTTGATGAAAGTGGGATGATTTCTAATTGAGCTAGTCCCTGCAGCTAGAATATTTACATTGGTGACTAATTAAGTGTATATTCTTTTATTGTGTATTATAGGATTGATGAAGAGCAGACACCAGAAGATGCGGAAGATGGCCCTCCGGAACTTTTGTTCATTCATGGGGGTCACACAAGTAAAATATCTGACTTCTCTTGGAACCCATGTGAAGACTGGGTTGTTGCAAGCGTGGCTGAGGACAACATACTCCAAATATGGCAGATGGCTGAGAACATATACCATGATGAAGATGATCTTCCCGAAGAGTCAACTAAACCTGCTGCTTAGTGTTATTTCAATATTTTTAAATGTAGAAGTTGACAATTTCATTGTTCAGACTCACTGGCGTTTTCTATTTTTACAATTTTTACCTCTGAACGGTGAGGACTGTATTTTACTAGATATATATGATAATTAAACTAACATTGCCTTGATTAGTATATGAGATGGTAACTTGCTTAGCACTTAGCAGCTAATGCCCTTTCAGCTCTCCAATTTGTATGTATTAGTTTATTAGGATGAGCTGCGTGTTATCCTTTGCTATTGTCGGAGATTGAAATTTGATGCTAAAATCAGATCTGAAGGCATAGAATCTGTAATTTCACGGATTCAGCGTCTGGATTGTTATCCCTCAGTACAAGGTAACGATGCCGTTCCTCCGGGTTTGAGAGATATTGGTTTTCTTTGGATTAAAGATTGTAATTGGTGCTTTTGAAAAAGTAAAATTGAGTAAAAGTAAGATTGGATAAAAGTAAGATTGGGTAATTTGATTTGTGTTTGGAATAAAGATTATAGAAGTTACTTATACAAAAGTAAAACTTGTTTGATTCAAATTTTCTAGAAGTTACTTTTGATGGGAAATGATTGAAAATGACATGAATTATATTATATAGCTCACACACATATGTTTAAATATATTGTGATAATTATACTACCTCGATCTTAATTATAAGACTTAGTTGACTCTTTTAACTTTTTTAATCTCCTTGAAAAAATCAATTAGGTTTTATAATTAAGTCCGGAGGAAGTCTTGTTATATGTAAATATAGTATCATATTTATACTACGGTCTTAATTGTAAGACTTAGTTAGCTCTTTTGGCTTCCTTAATCTCTAAAAAAAAAACTAATTGGATCTTATAATTAAAACTGGAGGGAGTCTTACTACACTTAAATATAGTGTGCTATTTCACTCAAAAAAAAAATATAGTGTGCTATTTATATTACCTCTGGTGCTAATTATAAAACTCAATTAAATTTTTTAGAGAAGTGAAGAAAGCTACATATGTTATCTAATTATAACATATGTTGTGTTTGATCATATTATATATTCATAAGTCAAACAAAATAGTTTAAAAAATAATAAATTTTAATACTTTAAAATAAGATAATTAACTTTCTTAGAATTCTTTAAAAAATCAATTGGGTCTTATAATTAAAACTGAAAAGAATAAATTATATCATAGAAAAAAGAGAAGAACAGTCAACAGTGCCCAATCAGTGTGCAAGCATGAAAATTCTACTTTTGCAATCTAATCAGATTTGGCACTGTACACGATAGACCCAATCGTGTAACCAAACATGTTTTTTTTTCTTTCTTTGCTTATCCGATTTGAACAGGAAATAATCTGACGATTGGGCCTCCCAAACACACGCATTATCAGTGTGTTTGGGTCTGATTTCCCACAATAGCAACAGTCAGAAGTAAAAAAAAAAAAAGGATGCTGTTTAGGCAGCCGATTGGTGCAATCGCCATTAGAGTCAACCACCGATTTAAGAAGAATGAAAATGTTGCTTTTCCCACTGCGTGGTAGGTGAGAAGCAACATTTTATTCTTCCGATCTTAATTATATGACTCAATTGATTTTTAAAAAATTTATAAGAAAATTAATTATTTTATTTTAAAGTATTAATTTTTTTTTCAAACTATTTTATTTGATTTATAAACTAATATATAATATAAAAAGTACTCAATCATCTTCCTTATTTCCTTCGAATTTCACAACTAAAACTTGTTCTTCTACCTTTGGCACTGCTCACTCTAATTCTTCATTTCTTCGTTTGCTCCTCAGTATAAATGTAACGACGCTATTGCTATTATTGCCTTTTCGTGTATCTCTTGGTGAAGTGATTTTGATATACTCCTCCCGTTTTAATTGTAAAGTTTAATTGATTTTTTTTATAATCTTAAAAAATTAATAATATTATTTTAAGATATTAAAATTTATCGATTTTTAAATTATATTGTTTGACTTATGAATTAACATATAATAAAATAAAACGTAACATATGATATCATTCAATAATGTAATTATCTTTCTTACGATTCTCTAAAAAAAATTAATTAAATCTTATAATTAAGACTCAAAGGAGTATGAAATTTTACCAAAAGCCTATGAAATTTTATCAAAATGTGTTAAGTATTATATATATTTTGGAGTTAAACATTTAAAAATTAAGATAAGAGAAAAAATGTTATCACTTTTTAAATTTGGCTTAACACAAGTAACGGTATTAGGTTAAATATAATTGTAATGACACTTTTAAAATGTTTGTGTATTTTTGTAGACCCGGTATGTATGTAGTACTTCATGTGTAGCATTCCAATTTTATTATTAATATTAAGAATTATAAGTTAAATGTATTGTTTGAAGTTTAGAAACATAAAAATTTAAGAAAATAATTATATATGATTGAAAATTGAAGATAATATATATTTATTGATCCTGAGTTAAATTGACAATTACCTTTTATTATATGAGAATAAAAAATTTATCCAAAATGGATTAACTTTTTTTAGATTAATGTTAAATTATCATAGGCAAGAAAAAGAGTAATCCCAAATTATAATTTTAAGAAAATATTTTGAGAGAAATACAAATTAATTTCAATTATGGGACCGCTTAAAAAATCTCACAAATCCAGAAATTTCACAATAAATATGATTTATAAGTTAATCAGAATTCACTATAAGAGTAATGGGATTTGCAAGAAGAGTAATGGATTTTGCTATAAATTTCTGATCTCTGTTTTTCTCTTCCCTCTAACAGCACTGATCATTTGACACTAACACTGACACTGACTGAAGTATAGTGACAAAAAAGAGAAGAATGTACCCATGACAACACGGATCATCATTAAATTTGAGGGGAAAGGGTGAGAGCGGACGATTAAAAAAAAACATGAACCTAAAGTATGGCAAATAAAATCCATTTGGAAGGAAGTGAAAAAGGTGATTCAATTTTATTTTGAATAAAATAATAATGATGTAAATAGAATATGTGGGGCTTTCTGAAATCCCAATCTTCTTCCATGAAATATACAGGTCTTTAATTTCATTTACTCTCTTAAGTATTTAATATAAGATATATTTATCTAATTTAATTAAATTATAAAAATCTGTTACTTTAGTTAATATGATATTTATTTTTTAAGACACCCTAATCAACTTCTTTGATTCCCGCATTCCCTCCATTCCGTGATAATTATTGGGAAATATCAATAGCAGTAAATTTAAAAAAATTGAAAAATATAAAAATATGTCTTGCATTTATTTAGGGCCAAGATTAACTTTAGAAATATGTCTTGTATAGTTATATCAAAGGAAAAAGGTGTAAAAATACTCATAAAATTTTACTAAAAGTGTGTTATACAACACTTCCATTTCTAAGCCACATTTAAAATATTTTTCAAATAACCTAGTATGGTCATCTTACGTTTAAGACCAATTTTCCGTTCCAATATCAAATCTCATCATTTCTAAATTTCAATAATTCATTTGAATCAACAATTAACTCACAATAATTCAAATTGGTCAAAATCCTCAATTTCTCCAATATAAAGTTCCAGTCCTAAAACCCATTTTCATTTTTCAAGCTCTAACAATATTCTAAAACGATTAAACATCAATATTTCCTCTAATAAACATAATTTAACTATTAAACTCAATTTTAATTAATAAATCTATCATAACATTTCTCTAATAGTTCAACCCTAACTCAAATTCTCTCAAATTAAATAATGCAATATATAAATTTTAAACCGATTAAAGTCTTTTATAAAATAAAAAAATACATCATATCTACTAACTTAATTGGTTTCTTTAATTGAGTTAGATTTCTAATGCGGACAGACCAAAGATTCATAGGTGCAATTGAGGTCTAAGTATAGAATAAAGTGACAGACGTGAGTGACATTATTTCACGGGGAAGCGTCTACACCTGGCCTATCGCGCGCCCACATCACACGTAATTACTAATTACCTTTAAACCCAAAAAAAAAAAAAACAAAAAAACAACATAATTGCATCATCTACAATTTTCTGTGCCTTCCATTATTTAAGTCCCATTCATAATACTCTGTGTCTGCTATTTTGTTGTGTTACTTTCTATCACCAATGGCAAGCGAGAACAGTGAAATATATTGAATAAGTAGAGTATACTCAAATGGAAGTGTGAGGTTTGAACCATGGATGTGAGACCCGGACGGTCGGACTGTCGCCTGCTTACTCAAGCGGGCCGGTTTCATACGTTTGGCCGTTTTCCTCTAAAACCCGTTTTGGACCGTCATTAAATGTTATTGGGCCGGAACCCGCTATTGACCTGGAATCCGTTCTGAATTTTAAAGAACCGGCCGGTCCAATTTCTTTGCCTGAAAAAAAAAAAGATGGTACTTTAGCAGGCAGTTAAAAAAATCACCCGGTCCTAATCCTTCGACTCGTAGCTCAAAGAATGCAAATCTCCTGCCTTATTCTACCCCACATAATTTATTTTGTGGACTTTAGGTCCTTGTTTTAATGGTATTAGCCAACAGAGAAATTCTTATGTGAACTTAGTTTAACACATCATTGTGATCTGACCAATTTAAAATACAACAACTCAACTGATGATTTGACACCTCTTAGATATTAGCTAGGATATTAATAAAATTAAAATGTTTAACAAGATTCACCTTTTCATTATTTGTGAAATCTTAATTAATGGATTTACTTATTTTGAGAAAAATAAAAATATGAAAATCACAAGCATCCAACTAGGATTAATATTCGCTGACTTGTTGTATTTTAATTAATCTAACTAGGATTAATATTGATGTTGTGGAAAGAAATAAAAAATGTATGATTCTTACATATCACCACCATGCAAATAACTCGTCGGAATCGTACATGTTTTGAATGACTTATAAATGACTTATTAAGGAATACGAAGTAAATATGTGAGAAAAATTTTGTCTCGACTTTTGGGCATAAGCATTTATAGGCTTCTCAATCAGTTTACAAAACAAGCATGGGCCCTGGCTGATTGCATTCCCATATTAAGTGAAAATAATAGTATTCCTTTGCTCCTCAATGCATGTATAAAACTAATTAACTAATTTGAGTATATTAAAGATGTTAATTAAATTAATTGACATTACTTTTTTTA
>JBAGKO010000001.1:1066864-1078162 GCA_037177275.1 Acacia concinna | reverse complement strand
AGTGGAACTCAGTGGTACTTGAGAACTAGACGTAGGTCAATAGTTGGACCGAACCAATATAAACTCTTGTGTTTTTGAGTTTGATTGAAATTTTAAAACACCCAATTCACCCCCCCTCTTGGGTGATTAGCTTGCTCTTTCATCTACCTCCCCAGGTCGTGACCTGGATGCCCTTTTAGTGGAGCTCTACGTTTTAGAAGTTAAGTCAAGACTGATGTGTCTTCTATCTTCCCAAGTCACGACTTGCCACATCTGAGGTCACAACTTGGCCCCCCAAAGTAAAGATGTGCGTTTTGAAGTAGGGTTTTCAGATTCCCTATATAAGCATGACGCAACCACATGAGAACTATGCTGACAGTCTGCAGATTTGCAGAAAAGTGGCTACTATCATCTCCTCTCAACCTTACCTTGCCTCCATACCAAAACCCTTCACTTTTTTCCATTTTTCCATCATTTTTCACCATCCTAAACTATCAGAATCATCCACACCATCTTCTTCTTCAACTTTTCATCCCAGTTCAATTAATATCATGGACTCTTATTGTCATTGTGATTGCATCCACCTTGAAGACATGAGAGGCTAACTTCCTAGCCTCTTAGTGATGAAGAACAAGGCTTGAGCTCACTAGATTCAATAGGGGAGTAGATTTCTGATCTAAGTCATCATTTTCTCTTATGTGTTAGGATTTTCTAGATTTAGGATTTTCTGCACTATTATGGAATTTGAGTTTATGATTGTAAATTCATATCTTAGACTATGTATTGCAACTGGATTGGCTGTTGTTATCATTGGGTGATTTGAAAATATATATATATATATTTCCATGTCTGTGTTCATTTAATCTTGTCAGTGATTGTTGATAATGTTGTATGTACACTTGGCACCCTTAGTTTGTTGATTAACAATCTAGGGAATTTACACCATCCAATCTAGGGAATTTGCACCATCCAATCTAGGGAATTTGCACCATCCATTCCATTTGCACTCTAAGTGGTTTTTAACAATGCATTAGGAAATGTTAAACCAACTTTGATTAAAGTGAAGTTTAACATTGACTAAGGCATTGGATCCAAGTGATTGCTTGGGGTTTTAATTTGACTTAGAGATTTTAAAACTCCCAATCATATTTAAAGAGCAAGGATAGCCAAGTTTTCATCGCCAAGGGATTAACTCATCATTTTTCCCTATTATCCAAACCACTCCATCATAATTTAAAAATACCAAAAACATTTATTCTTTTTTGGACTTTTACATTTATTGCACCAATACAAACCACTTAGAAACCCCCCAATTTTCTTTACCAATTCATTATTTTTTTCCATTGAAAACTAGTTTCTAGGATTTTACCAATAAGCACTCCTCAAGAAGAACAATTGGTTGTGCCATATACTACATTATTTGGTGCAATCACATCTTGGTAGCCTGGAAGGTGACAATTTCGATCTCATCAGTGGTACATAACTATGTGGCAAACTTTTGTTGTATGATTTAGAAATTAGGAAAAGGTCAGGATATGATTGGAGTATATTCTTTTACCACATGGTTAGGCCACCATTTAGATCTCTTTGGTTGGTCGAGTCGTGCTCATTTGTTCAACAAGTAGTACGACACCGCCCTACTTGTTCTATGAGGGGTTACTTTGTCCTACAAGTTCTATGAGAGACTATGCTCCACTTGTTCTTTGAGGAGCTATGACACCCCATGAGTTTTATTAGGGGGAGCCCATGGTCCGATTGTGTGCAATGTGGTCTTTGTTTAGTCCACACCATATAATTGGTGGGCTTGTTGAGCAACTAGTGATATGGGGATAACTCAACCCATGGGTTTAGTCAGAAGAAATAAGGCGGTTCAATTGAATTGATGGTAGGATTGTAGGTACCATGATTATTTTGTGTGATATACTATTCGGTTTTAATAATTTTAAATGTATCTATATTTGTGTACTATTTGTTATGTAACTACCCCACTTGGCACCTCACAAGAATGTGTTGGTGTGTGTGATAGGTAGAATAGCTGGTTATTGAGATAGTGGTCTCATTTGATTATTTTGACATTTTTTTCAACTAAAATTCTAGGAGAGGAACGTCAAGGAAGGCTATGGAAGTCTGAGATGCTCCTGCTAAAAATAGTGCTTCCATTATCTTAGTTTATGCTAAATTGTTATATATTGCCACATTATGGTTCATATGCATACATATGTTTATTTTTAGTATCAGATATATTGACTATGTACTTGAAATTGTATTGAGGGGATTTACTCTTTTAACAATAATAGTTCCTTTTTGAGAATTTAGTTTTAAAATTTTCTATCATTGTTTTTTTCATTTAACAATCATCACATTTCATAATTATGTTAGTGTTTAAATGATAATGTGGTTATCTAGTAGGTTAATTATCCTTTAAACAAAAAGGACTTTATGGCTGCTGCACAAAAATGAGGGCAACTATTGCCCTTATGAAGCTTATCCCAAGTTTAACACATGTGCACAATTACACTTAATTAATCAAGTTTAATCCTTGGCCACTCATTTTATTTTGTTAGCCTTGATACTTATCTTGTAAGACTTGATCCTAGCCTTTCATTTTGGTATCTCCATCTTGCCCTTGAGATCATATTTAATTTTTCCTTTTTATCCTTGTATGAGACACAAATTTAAAATTGTGCCATTACATTTTAGTTATGGTAATTTCTTTTTCATTTTACATTATTTCTAAAAAATAATTCTTTGAACCATTTTTAATGAACTATTTCAATGGCTTTCCAAATGAAACTAATTTTTGCTACTTCTGAAGCTCACTTTTCACCTAATCCCATTTCTCATAATTTCCCTTTTCTCTTTTTGAAAATTTATAACTAAAATTACAAATGTCCAATTGTTTTGATTCTAAAGGAACTATTTTAGTTTTAGGGAAAAATATAGTCATAACTTCTTTGGGTGCATATTAATTTAGTAAGCTACTCAATTGATCACTGCCCCATAATTTGCCAGTTTTTACTAGCCAAACTTCAGAGATATAGAACTCCCAACATATAGATCCAAATGATACAAATGACATATCAAATTAAATCTTGACATGTCTACTTTTAGGCTGAAAAGTTTCACAACTGTTGGACATCATAAGCCTAGGTAAAAATGATGCACAATAAAACTGCCATCAATCTCATTCTAGAAATTAGTCAAGACATACTTTGGCCATGATTCTTACACCAAAATCTGCCATTTTATTAATTTGTCCCATTACAAGGAATATTTAGTAATTGAAATTTGATATGTTACACTTAAGGTGACAGAATGAGGAAGAGCACACACTCAACTTCGCAAGTCGAGAGATGAACTCTAATGAACACGAATGTGAGTATAAATACTAGGGAAAACTTTTCTATACCCTCATTACAACCATTCTAAATATGTAAAAATATATATATATAAATCATTGCTAGAATGGCTTTAAAAACAATCGATCTAATATGTAAATTTTAAGAACAAAAAAATAAAATTTAAGAAACAAAATTTGAAAACAAGAACTTAAACAATTTGAATGGTCATATAACATGAACCAATCAAGATCATCAATAGAAAATAATAGGAACTGATCAAGAGAATTAAAGAGATTGAGACATTTGCATTATTTTTTCTCCTAGAGGCATCAAAACATGTATACATGACGATCATTGAGCATAAAGTAAACATTACATCAAAATATATAAACAATAGGATTTTGAAACCTATGCCAAATGATCATCATTATTTCGGTACAAACTCCTTAGGCCAAATGGTATAGGATTTTGCCCATCTTTTCCACTAGCTGCTCCAATTGTTGAGAAAAGAGATATTGCTTCTATATGGCAAAAGATTGCCTCTATTATTTCCTCCAAAATTGAAAGTAGTGGGGGCTAACAAGAGGTACTTTGTGCTACTGACAGAGAGGGAGAATGATGCCTTTTTTAATTCTTGCCATGTCGCTCAAAAGAAGAAGCAGAAAAAGTAGAAAGGGACTTTTGATTTTAAAATTCAAAATTGAAGGCACATTGGTGTTTATAATCAATATTGATGGCAACAAACTTCAAATATTGAAGAGATATGATGATATGTGTTGGAAGTTGAAATGTTAAATATTTAAATTGATTGTCTTCTGAAACAAGGTCTAAATAATATTTATGAGATCATCTATTATTAACCTCAAGAAATTCATGTCATTTCAATAGATTTAACTTTAATTTCTAACACTTATTGGTGAAATCATGCATATATAGGGATACATATGTAAGGGAAATGTGCCTAATTGACATTTGGGATAAAGAATTGAAATTGTTAACATTTTGCCATATCTCATAACCTTTACCTTGTATAGACTCTTTTGTGTATTGATAGGTTATCATTTGAGCCATATGTGATGCCCTTTCAAAGCACAAATCCATGGCTAAGAAGTTGGCAAAACAAGAAAAGATGAGAAAAGAAGAAGCATGAAAGCATTTCTTGATTGTACAAGATATAAGGTTTTTGTCCAGAGACCAAGTCAAAAGCCAAAAACACAGGCAGAAACTCTTAGGTGCAGCTAAACCTAAATTAATAAGACTACACATTTTGAAGACAAAACATCCTAGAGCTTTAAATATATAAAGGCATAACCAAAACCCTCATTCCTAAAATAGGAGGCTCATTTTGGAGCTTAGGGTTGCTAGGGTTTGAAGATCGAGGTAAAGAACAAGCTAAGAATTAAAGATTTAAAGAGTTTGAACTTCTTCTCTTAGTTTTTCCTCTCCATCTTCTACTCCTTGCTATCATGTTCTGTTGTTACTCTGTTTTTCTAGTTTATCCCCATTTTCTATGGCTTTATGAATATGTGTAGATAGAGCTTTGATCTTAGTAATATTTTGAACCCTTGTATATATATTAAATACTCATTTCTCCTTTATATTTGTGATTAATTATGGGGTTACATTGATTTTACTTTATTCTTAGCGCTTCTTGTTGATTGGCCACTAATGAGATTATTGGGTCTACTTGATCGATGCTTGAGAGTGCTAGGTTGACTGTAGAACTTGAGTTTTATCATATGAGAACTTGAAATTTGTGAGTTGAATGGATGGTTTTGTTAATAAGATAGGGACATACTTCTTAACCTCAAACATATAGGACTTGCAATGAAAATTGAGGGTTTAGTTAATTAATTAAGAGATTAAGGAATTAATTGAACTAAAAACCTATTTAGAGATTTAAGAGAACACTTATAGGTAATTTAGTATCATTGGCTAACATAAGCTCTCGTTAAGAAGCAAATATTGTAGGGAGTTGATTGTATACTTTTGAATAATACAAGGGGTATAAATAATCTTAGTTCCCATTTTATTCTTAAAGTCAAAGAATAACTTGTTTATATTAATTTTTAGTTTAGTTTAGACTTATTTCATAGTTTCCCTTCACTCTTGATATTTGTATCACTCAAATTAGGCTAAGGTGTGATAATTGATACTTAACCAGGTTTTGAAACCAAATTCTTGTGGGAACAATATTTTATTTATGACTTTATTAGTTGGTACAACCCATGCACTTACAGAGTAAACTAATTTTTGCATTTTATCTGGTCTAACTGTCACATCCTACTTTTCAGGCCCCATGCCATATCTCACTATGGCCGTTGGAACCACTTGTTATGTCCATACATTGGAATAGAGAGGAAAATTATTCGCAACATACATCAATTATAAACAATGTTCCATTAATGTATAGAGGCATACAGACCAGAATCCAAAATATACATTGACCTACTATATATAAATGCCAGAAATTAGGAAGCATAAACATCTATGTCTAAACTCTTTCCCATCCTTTGCCTCTGTAGAGCTTTTACCTGTATTGTGGAGGGGGTAAGGTTTCTTGGGAAACCTTAGTAGTAAAATCATAACCAATAATAGTATAATACAATGCATGTCATGCTATATATAATGCTCGTACTATGCCTCTAGTGCCCTCTCTCTCAACACTTACCATGTATAGGGAGCATGCATATGACCCTACCACTATGATACATATCATGCTCGCTCAATCAACACACAATAGACAAGCAAAGCAATACAATTAAAGGTTAGAGATTCTAGCTACCACATACTCCTTGCGGGGTGTGTGAACTCTATTTCTCTGTTCTTGGCACTGTTAGATTGCTAGTTCACTTCTCTGTAATGCCTACACATATCACAATACAAGGAATTACTATTTGCCTCTACCAATATATCACAGCCCTTTCCCTCTTGTACCCCTTAAGGTCCTAGTTTCCCATTTCTCAGGCCGCATCCTTCCCCTATTAGTACCCTTCTGTAGAACACCCTAGACAGCCTATCGAGCCTAGGTCCCTCCTGTTGGCTCATCCTCACTGCCTAAGCTGGGGCAGCATCTCCCCTTAGATGTGCCCAAAGACTACTTAGACCTGACAATTGGGTAGCATCCCTCCCTTAGGAATTCTACCTTAGTCCAGGACAGTCAAATAGTACCTCCCCATAGGAAATGTTATCTTAGTTTGCGACAGTTGGACAGCACCTCTCCCTATAAAATATTGTCTTAGTCCTAAAAAATTGGGCAACACTTCCCCTTAAGAAGGTTTATTTGGGTCAGGATAGTTGGACAGAACCTCCCCTTAGGTCACTATCTAGGTCAACCCAATTAGACAAAACCTCCCCTTAGAACTATTCTAAAAACTGTTGGAAAATAAAGGAATTTAAAAGAGGGAGAAAACCAAAGCTTACTTAAACCGAAGACTGAGCCAGGACCACTTGAACTACCTCCAGATTGCTCAACTTTAGAAGGACAAGGTTTCTTTAGAGATGAGAGGGGATTTTTGAATTGGGAGGAAAAGGAAGGGAGGGGGTATTTATAGGAAGGTTCGGGACATAGGAGGAATTTCTAAAATTGTTGTGTTCACACTGCTTTTAGCCTTATTGTGACACGTGTCCCTTCCACCACCTTCCACTACCTTTTCATGTGCTTTTTCTACCTTGTCAATCAAGCACATAAGGTAGGCCACGTTCGTGGGCCTCAGGGGATTCCCTAAATCAATTTCATCCGATAATTTCACATGAGTCGCTGAAATGTTGAGAAAATTTCAAAAATTTTTATACTCATCCAAAAATTCTCAAAATTTGTCCAAAAATCTCTAAAAATACCAAGAGGCTACCATAAAAATTAGAGTTTTTGGACATATGGAACTCCCAAAAATAATTTTCTTTTGAAAAGTCCATTACAACGACGATTAACCGATTTCAGAAATTTTTGCTGATATCTTTGGACTTTTTCTTGACCTCAAATCATCCTCATAAGTTCTATAAAATAGTATAGTAATTTTTCCAAATCTCATTTCAGAACATTGAGGTCCCTAAATATATTATATTATTAATTTCTAGACAAAAACCCAGTCTAGAAAAAAAATTAAAAATATCAAAAATTCACTAAAAATTTCTCAGACCTCCAAAAATCATTTTGATCATTTTGTACTATTCTGCACATCCTGTAATATTTACTAGGATTTTATGAGAATTTTTGGGGCTTTCGGACTTGACAGCATTTTAACCTGAATGTTTGCGGAATTTTTCCTCTTTACACATACGCCCTTCCCCAGATTTTACTTCAACTGTTGTAAGATCTCTCAGTCCTCTACAAACTAAGGCCCTTTGTTTATCCTAAATCCCTCATCTAGGGAGTTCAAAATATCAGGATGTTACACTAACTTAAGAGTTTATATTGGAAGATTAAACGACATTTATATTGATCAAGAATCCAACGATAGTTTAGATTAACATATTTAGACCTTGTGCCACTGCAACTAGTTTGAATATCAACAAATTATATAATTAACAATACCAAGATAATAAAATTTACTTATATTATATAGATATATATTAACTTGTCAAGAAAGAGATAGAAAAACAACAACTAAACATAGAAACAAGAAATGTTCAATTTTAAGCTTAAGATTAAGATTAGAGATAAGCTTTTTCATTCATAATTTCTTAACTACTGATCAAAGGTAGCAGATTACATGCATACATAAAAAATACATCATTTTATCTAAAAACATATTCATCATCCTTCCTCATCATCAATATAGAGGAGATGAAGAAGGGGAAGAGGAAGAGGGGTCAGAAGATAGATTATGCTCGAAGTCATTGTCATATAGTATAAAATACAACTTGTTGATAGTGTGAGCTGAACAGCTATTCTTACAAGGTCATGCTCCATGTATTCAACCCTTGCATGGAGCTCATCAAGAACCTTCCTCATTAAATGTATCAATAGAGGCAGTGTACTTGGAAGAGGAAATGGAGGATGGACTAATGGACTTATATGTCGTCTCACCATAATGTTGATGGATAGGAGAGAAGAGGGAACCTGAAAGACAAATTTGAAGAAACAAAAGGACTAGAGGAGTTGAATAGACATGATGAATGAAGAGTGAATTGATTGTAATGGCTGCATATTTCAAAGATCTATTGGGAACTTACTTTAAAAGCTAAAATTATATAACTTTAAAACTTTTAAGACCATTTGTAAAAAAATGACAATCTCTCAATGAATATTTAAACCGAATGAGTGACTGATCTATGAAGAATTTAAACTTTAAATTTTTCATAATATTTAAAACTATTTGAGATTGAAATATAATATAGGGCAAAGGGGCAAAATTGCCCTGGAAGTATTGCCCCAGGGGCAATTTTGCCCTGGAAGTTTCAGGTAGGGCAATTCTGCCTTGAAAGTTTCCAAAGTGGGGCAATTCTGCCCCTGCTGTTAGTTGACCATTAGTTGACCAAATATATTGAGCTGACAGTCCATAGTTCAACCACTTTATTTTTTGTTAAAGTAAAAATTTGACCTGAGAGTTTCAAATCTGTTAATTTTGATCGTTAGTTGACCAAATATGTTCAATTGGCAGTCCACATGCCATCTAATTTATTTTTTTTAAGCTGAAAATTTGTCTTATAAGTCTATTTTTCATCTAATTTATCTTTTTTAAAAGTTTCGGTACAAATTTTCATTTTAGCAAAAATACAATAGATGAGCTGTGGACTGTCAGCTCAACATATTTGGTCAACTAACGGCAGAGGCAGAATTGCCCCACCTGAAACTTCTAGGGCAAAATTGCCCCTGGGGCAATACTTCCAGGGCAATTTTGCCCCTTTGCCCAAGGAAGAAAAGTGAATAAGCTACTAAACTATAAATTTGAATACTTACAAGGATCTAGTTTCTCAACGGTTAATTTACATGTTTCTCTGCTAAAAGATTCCTTGCCTTCAGTGTACAAGGTTGCTTGCCTTATAATCTTGATTAAATCAATTGCTTCTTTAGAGTTTGTCTCCATCACATCAATCAAAACTTGCATTAAGCCCTCCTTGTTGATAAAATTAGGGCTACACGTGTAACATCCTAAAAATTCTTAGGCCTAGATAAGGCAGTTATGATAGGCCAGGGGTTGTACTTTGACATTTTATGAGGCCTAGATAGGGTATTTGGGATGAATTGAGGGCCTTAGTCTGTAAAGGGGAGAGAGATTTCACAACTATTGAAGTGAAATCAGGGGAAGGACCTTTCTATAAAAAGAAAGAATTTAGCAAAGTTTACAGTTGGATTTCGATTAGGTCTGGTAGCCCCAAAAATTCCTGTAAAATCCAAAAAAATAGAAAATAGTGTCCAAGATAGTATGTGAGCCTTAGAATGAGGTTCTGAGATCATATAAATGTTCAATGGATTTTTGAATATTTTTAATAAGTTTTTGCTGGATAGGGTTTTTGGCTGAAAATTAATATTCCAGATAAACGAAGACCTCAATGTTCTAGATTGGGATTGGGGAAAATTAGAATAATATGTGAGGGAATTTATAAAATTATCTCGAGCACAAAAGGAGGTTCAGATATAGCAGTAAAAATTGTTGAAATCGGCTAATTACTGATATAGTGAATTTTCAGTTAGAAATTTATTATGGGAGTTCTAGATGCCCAAAAATTATGAAATTTTAAGGGTAGGCTACTGGCATATTTATAGAGCCCTAGGAAAAATTTTGGAATTTTTGAATGAGTATAAAATTTTCTAAAATTTTCCCAATAAGTTTAGCCGATAAGGAATAGACTACAGGAAGAAAGTAAGCCAGATAAATCCTCTGGGCCCACAATGGATGGTGCCAGCCTTTCTTAGTCAAGAGAGGATATAGGAGCTTCCGGAATATTCTAGAGTATGCTAGAAAAGTTTCAAGCTCTAGTGTGAACATGACTAGCCATTAAAGTTGACGTTTGGAATTAGTGCGTTTGCCAAACGTGGCCTTAGTTGGGGCCTATGAATACAGCCCTTCTCCACCCCATTTGGCCATAAGTTTGGGTTCCATAGTGAAGCTCTGGCAGTTTTAAAACCTGGCCGTTCTACTTGGAATTTCAAGATGGTTCAAGCTACACCGGTTGATCTTTCACTAGAGGTATGTTCTAGCTTCAATTCCTTTTCATTTCTCTCTTCTTCTCCACAGTTTGGAAGAACTCCCAAGATAGGGAGGTTTTGTCCAATTCGGCCAAGCATGAGGGAAGGATTTTTGAAATTGTTTTATGGTTTAAAGCATTGAAAAAGGCTAGAACAAGGTGTGTATGCTTGAGTTAACTTGAAATAGCATGTGTGGGGAATGTGTTTACGTTTCGGGCTAACCTAGTAGGGGTATGTTAGAGCTTTCTTTTCATTGATCTGATGATTCGATTGTGTTCAGAATATTGTTTTACTTACGGATATGTTATAAAAACACATTTAGAAGTGTTGGATTAAGAAAGTATTGAGAACCCTATTATTGAGGGTGTTTGGTCAAGAGGGACTAATGAGGCAGGGATGTGATTTTGCTTGAATGGATATCATATATGAATTTAGTGGTTAAAATTATGTACAATTAACCTCTAAAATTGATTAATTGATATGAGGAAATAGGATTTTGTTTATAAGAGAGAGAGGTCCTTGGTTATGTAATGTAGCATACATTGATATTTGTGCATTGTGGTTTGTGTATGAACATTCCAGAGATGTGATCCAGGAGTTCAAAAAGCAGGGGAAAGACATTGCATCGTGCAGGAAGAGTAATTGGTAGCGAGAATCTCTAACCTTAACTTATATTACTTTGCTTGTCTGCTATGTGTATATGCTTTATTACTGTGTTGTGGTTGAGCTAGCATGTTATGTTATGAGACGTATGGCTCCCTTTTTATATGCATGGCTATGTGACTAAGGTTAAGTCTCGTGCATGCTCCCTGTACATAATATTTGCCAAAGATAGGGCACTAGATG
>JBAGKO010000001.1:1025852-1045346 GCA_037177275.1 Acacia concinna | reverse complement strand
CGACCCGGTTTATAAATCCACTATTTCACGTGGAATAAAGGCATTCTGGTTCATTCTTCACATCGGGACACGATTGACTAAGGGAGAGAGAGCTTCTGGGAGTGAGTTTGGAGCTTGTGGTCGTTGGAGGAATTAGATCAAGCCCAGATTCCGGTGATACCTCTGGCGGAGCTTCAGTGACCTTCGTTCTCTGTTTTCTTCATGTTTCTGGTTTAAATCTCGCTTCCTCCATGTAAATCATTCTTGATTTGAGCTTCTGTACCTCTTGATAACATGTATTCTCTAGATTCTTGTTGATTTCTATTTCTGTATGCAATTCCAGTGAGAATTTGTAAAACAGAGAATGTGTGAGAGTCCTTGCACCTTGATTTAGTTTGCGATGATTTTAGCATGAATCCCTGAGCCATCTGTGTCTGAATGCATCTAGGTTTAGGTGTTTAATTCCACTAATGGTTCTTGAATCCGATTAGTTAATTGGAAGATTAATTGCTTCGTTGCTTACTGGTTTCCTTCTAGACAGAAGCATGAGTCATCTGATTCTGTGGTTTACATGTGAATCCTTAAGGCAATGAGAATCAGAGGATGTATTACATGGAGAATTGATATTTGCTTTGCAATTTTCTTGCATCTTGAAGAAACCGAAAGTAGAGTATGTCATTTTGAATTCCAGTAGATAATTAGGGATAATTAGATTAATAGATGTCATCTGTTTCATGAATTAAATTGTTAATTAAGTAGGTTAGCCTAATTGAATCTATAAAGAAAAGGAAAATCAAATAAAAGAATGCTAGGTAGCCTATAGTGGATTCGACCTAGGTTAGCTCATAATCTAGAAATTTAATTAGTTTTTAGGTTAATAAAATACTATAATCAACAATTAACCATGTATACCTTTAAATGGTGTTATTATATAATTATTATACAATTAACTAAATAATTATCCATGTTTTTCAGCTATGTTGCAAATCAAATGAAGGCTCAAGATATAGCATTATGTTTTCTAAGACTCGATCTCTGTTATGTAATGCGAATTATTTTGGAGTTCCACTCGTTGTTCAGGAAACATATATTTAGAGATGGGGTCTTAAAGACAATACCAGGTATATGTCGTTCTACGGAGTTAAGTTCATTGATTATTTGTCTCCAATATTAAATTCATCTTATGTGTGTGGTTTTACCCTTCTCAACCGCTTAGAAAACGCGTAAGTCAATTTAATACGACTGACCAAATTGTGTAAGTGACAATGCTGTGATTATCCATCTACCATAATGCATATAATATATATATATAATATGTTTATTTTCTATAAAGTGACTATTTTATATTGGGAAAAAAAAAAGAAAAAGAAAAAGGAACTTAGCCTAGTGAATTAATGTGAAAATTCCAACACACGTAGTGGGTGATAACATTGTTTTGGGGGATATTTCTGAAAAGAAAATACTGTGAAATTATATGTACATATTTTTTTTGCCCAAGAAGAATAGAATAGATAGAGACAGGTCATGTAATCGTTAAAAAAAAAAAGAAAAGAAAAGAAAATAAGATAGAGACAGGTCAACTCTTTGAGAATTTTCGACAAGCCGTTACGAAATCTCCTGTGTAATTTGTTTTATTAATTCAACTATACCCAAAAAGTTAAAAAAAACATTAATATTTTATTAATTTCGTGAGCTTTCCATTAATTTGCTTCTTTCTATTTTCTGCTAACCATGTGGATTTTTCTTTTAAAAAAATTGCTACTCGGTCTGGTTGAAGCCATGTTCTGATCCGTAGCATAATGGAAAATGATTTTGAACTTGTAGCATTTTGGGAAATAATTTTGAGATCTTTAATTAAAAAAGATGTAGATGGAAGTAGTATTAGATTTAGACCCTATTAATGGATATGATTATATGGTCATTGTTAGCATATTGCAATTAGAGTACAGTTTCCTGTAACGCCTGGAAAACGCGTAAATGGGGTATATATAAATATTCAATTAATTATTTCATTAAAAAGTATTAATTAATTATGTGTTGGACTAAATCAAATTATACTTAATCCCAAACATATGGACGGCACAACACACGATTGCAAATACCGTAGTTACCTAATAATTTCTCTAACCATGAGGTCATCCACACATATCAGTAACGTGTTTCCTCGTTATATTTATCCAAGACGAACATAAAAAAAAAAAACCCAAAAAAAAACCCAGCAATAAAAGTCAAGGTGAAATTCAATAATTCCAATACAAAGTCGGTGATGGTGTTGAAATTTTGAATCCTTGAGAAAAAAGAAGATTTCAAAAAACACTAAAAGGTTAACGGGATGAAAATTTTACACAACCTGTCGCAAAACTTAACGGTACATGTTTAAATACACCAATCAGAAACAATTTATTATTCTATTTTATACATTTTCCATTCTTTTTCCCTTCTCTGTCTACTTGTATAAAAAGCAAGTGGGAATGGTGGGTTATATGTATCCCATGACACTATTTTGCTTGACCAGAAATTAACCCTTTCAGTAAGTTATTGACCACGTTAATATATATATATATATATATATATATATATGTATATGAAGTGAAAATACTAACAACCTACATTATTACTTATGATTAAATACCCCTCTCACGTCATGCCAGATAATTAATTAAGGGCAAGAATGAAATTTGGAAAAGCAACTTAAAAATATATCTATATATATATATATATAGAGAGAGAGAGAGATAGAGAGAGAGGAAACATGCAGAAAAATTCCTAAATCGCGTTCGTGTTCAACAAAGACCAAAACTTTGAAACAACATAGTTTCAACACCGTGAGACTAGCTTATATATTAAGTTTCATTTTACCTGTGCCCTAATGTAACGCTTAATAATGGTTTTAATGTAATTTGGTTAAGAAATTAAATGAATAAATATGCGTCTTCCAAAACACGTAATCGCAATCAATTGAGATACAAATGACTTGGTTAGTTCCCATGAATTTCCTTGTTTCAACGTTGGACTACACTGAACATGGACCATAATACTACCTACCTAGCTTCTCTTTATAAATAGTCGATTCCTGAAGCTTGAGAATGAAGCAAATTAAGTAAAATCTGTACGTGAGAGATCATCGTCCTCATATAATCGAATTCGATTCTTGTTTAGAATAATCAGACATGGATTCTGGAAACATAAGGAGTTCCAACATTTTTGGGACTGCAAGGCCACCTCCTCGGAACCCTCCTCCCACAAAACCTGGAACTTCAATCCCAAAGCCCCAGGATGTCTTTTCCAGGAAATGTTGATGACATTCTCAGGTTACTCAATAATTAATTACTCTTTTTATTCTTATTATCTTTCATCCTGAGCGTTCCTCAATCCTAAATGTTACTAGATACATCTGAAGTACGTACGTACCTCCCTTAGGGACTGTGCCTTTTCTAGGTCCTTAATTAGTATGATAATATATAATTTCTCAATTTGCTTGAATTTTGAGGTCCTGCCTTTTTTTTTTAGCAATTTTGCTCACTCAATTTTATTTTAATTTTGATACAGATAGTGGTGGAGTGAAATTAAATATGGATCGACGGGCCTTCCTAGATAAGGAAGACTGGACTACCTCGTGTGTGTGTGTGTGTGTGTGTGTCCTCATTAGTTTGTTTACATATATTGATATTTGTTCATTATATTTTAATTTGTTCGTTTAAAGTTTAACTACGTATATGTCTAGGGCAAATACTACTATGTTGTAAGCTAGATTACAATAAAAGGGGATGTATTTGTTGAATTTATTTGTTTGGTTTTGCGTCTGGGTTTGACTTAGCTTGTCCGTATTCTCTTCCCAATAATGCAGACAACATTCATTTTATTTGAAAGGGCCTTCTTTTGGTTTTTTTCCTTGATTCTCTGTACGGTACAAGATTCAATCAAATTCGCTTTTAGTTATATGTACTTTAAAGTTTAAACTGCCTGACTATATTTTGGGGTTGAATACAATTTAATTTGGTTCAACGCATAATTAATTTGATATTTGTAATGAAATAATTAATTGAATATTTATATATAAACCATTTACGCGTTTTTCCAAACGTTTTAGGGAACTGGTTTCAAGTACAATATTGCTAACAATGACCATAGAGTCATGTTCATTAAATGGGTCTAAATATAAGACTACCGTCTAAATCGTTGGAAATTTCGCATAAATTCACTAGCCAAATTTACTTCGTTTTTCTTTATTTTTTCAATATTCGATATTTACTATATAAAAGATGACCATATTATATATGTACCTTACGCTAGATGGATCATCATTACCCAATTTGATTTGCGCGTTTTCTAAACGTTTGAGAAGGGTTAAAAACAAATATAAGATGAATTTAATATTGGAGAAAAATAATGAACTTAATCTCTGTAGAATGACATCTACCTGGTATCGTCTTTAAGACCCCGTCCCAAAATATATTTCATGAACACGGAGTCGAACTCCAAATTAATTCGTATTACATATTAGAGATCGAGTCTAGAAAAAAAATAATGTTATATCTCGAGCCTTAATTTGATTTGGAACATAAATGAAAAAGATGGATGATTATGTAGTTAATTGCATAATAATTATATAATTATATCTTCTCATGTTATAAACGGTAATTGTTTTGTAAAAAAGAAAGAAAGAAAAAGGAAAATATTATTTGTTTATTTGATTGTCTGAATTGTTTTTAATTTTTTATTACTAGCTTGAATTAAATAAATAACCATAATGGTGCGTAAAGGTATATTTTTTAAACTACTAAGAAGAAGACAAAACATCAAACGTCCCTTTCTTTTCTGATCAGATCGTGGAAGACAAGTTGTATTTATTTAACAAAAGTTTATAATATAAAACAAAATTACAAGTACACTATTTGGAAGAAAACAAATTAATGACATCAAATGAATCAAACCTAGACGCAAACCAACAAATTAAACAAATCTCAGAATATAAACTGACAAATAATTAAATATGCATTACAACATATAGATTTGTAAATTGAGACTATCAACTAATAACTCCGATATCAAATAATTAAATCAATTGATGACTTGGTTATTACTGAATAGAAAATTGAAAAATCTACAAAAAAAATTTGGTAGCATATGTCCTAAACACGTACGGTAGGGTTAGTTGTGGAGAAAAAAATTAAATATTAATTTGTCTCAATTTAAAATAGTTGAGAGGTGTTTTAATTTATTTTTTTAAAATTCTTTCTTAGTTAGGATAGATATACCACTATTTTTTTTCTTTTATATGATTCAATGTATATGTGTTGTTCAAGGTCGTTACGTGTGTTGTTTCGTAATTTGTTTTCTTTCCAAAGATGGTACTCGTAATTTTGTATGTGAGTCAATTATCTCACTGTACTTTGTTGCTTTTCTGTAAACTTTTGTTGAATAGATAAAACTGATGTCTTGCACGCTTCGAATTGAGAAGGACGAGATTCATATTTATCGTCTTCTTCGTAGTTTAAAATAAATACCGTTATGCACCATTATGGTTAATTATGTAAGTTATTCACAAAAATAATATAATCAAAAGACTATGAGTTTTGTTTAAAAAAACAAACGCTATGAGTTGTATGCTAAGCATTAAGCTCGACGTGTGTGTGTGTAATAATTTTAGTTTTAGAGACCTCACAATTAAATAATTCTTAGAATAACAGAAAACATCATTTGAATAGAACTAAAGGTGATATTTAGATTCAAGCTGGTTATAAGAACCTAAAAACAATTCATAAAATCAAATTAACAAATAATTTTCTTTTTCCCTTTTTTACAAAACAATTAACTGTTTATACCTTTAAACGGTATTGTTATATAATTATTATACAATTAACTAAATAATTACCAATGAAATGAAGGCTCAAGATATAACATTAATTTGTTACACTCGATCTCTATTATGTAATGCGAATAATTTTGGAGTTCCACTCGTTGTTCATGAAATATATATTTAGAGATGGGGTCTTAAAGACAATACCAGGTATTTGTCGTTCTACAGAAATTAAGTTCATTAATTATTTTTTCTCCAATATTAAAGTCATCTTATATTTGTGTTTTAACCCTTCACAAACGCTTAGAAAACGCGTGAGCCAATTAATGAGTGCCCAAATTGTGTGCGTGACAATGCCGTGATTCTTTTTTCTTTTTTTGGTTTTGCCCAAGACAATGCTGTGATTATCCATCTACAATAATGCTCGCGCGCGCGCGAGCGCATATATATATATATATATATATATAATATGTTTATCTTTTATATATTGACTATTGAATATTAAAAAAATAAGAAAAACAAAGTAAGTAAGCCTAGGGAATTAATGTGAAAATTCTAACACATATTTAGTAGGTGATAACATTAGGTTTTTTTGGGGGATCTTTCTGAAAAGAAAATACTGTGAAAATATATGTACGTATTTTTTGCCAAAAAATAATATAATAGATAGAAAAAGGTGATTTTGGCCAAAAAATTGCCGGCCCAAAAAAAAAAAAAGGATAGAGACAGGTCAATGCTTTCAGAATTTCCGACAAGCTGTTACGAAATCTCCAGTGTAATTTGTTTTATTAATTCAACTATACCCAAAATATGAAAAAGAAAAATATTTTATTAATTCGTGAGTTTTCCATTAATTTGCTTCTTTCTATTTGCTGCTAACTCGGTCTGGTTGAAGTCAAGTTCTGATCTGTGGCATAATGGAAAATGATTTTGAACTTATAGCATTTTGGGAAATCATTTTGAGATCTTTAGTTAAAAACGATTTAGACGGAAGAGTATTATTAAATTTAGGACTTATTGATGGATAATAGATATGATTCTATGGTCATTGTTAGCTATTGCACTTAGAGTTCAGTTTCCTGAAACGTTTGGAAAACGCGTAAATGTGTTATATATAAATATTCATTTAATTACTTCATTAAAGATTTTAAATTAATTATGTGATGGACCAAATTAATACATTTTATTTAATCCCAAACATATGGACGGCACAACACACAATTGCACATACCTTAGTTACCTAATAATTTCTCTATTCATGAGGTCATCCACACACATATGTAATGTGTTTCCTCTTCATATGTATCCAAAACGGACATAAAAAATAAAAACCCCGCCCCGAAATGGACATAAAAAATAAAAACCCGGCAATAATAAGTCAGGGTGAAATTAAATAATTCCCCAATAAAGTCGGTGATGATATTGAAATTTTTAGCCCTTGAGAGAAAAGAAAGTTTCAAAACACACTAAAACGTTAAAGCGATGAGAATTTCTACGTACTTCCCTTAGGGGTTGTTCCTTATCATTTCCCAATTCGCATTAATTTTCCAGGTAATTCTGATACAGATGGTGGTGGAGTGAAATTAAAAATGGATCGACGGGGCTCGCTTGATGAAGGAAGACTGGATTACCTCATGTGTGTGTGTATTCTCATTAGTTTGTTTACCTATATTATTGATATTTGTTCGTTTAAAGTTTATAAAAAAAATAACATTTAAAATAATATTATGGCACTCTTTTAATTTCCAATTGAAGGAATTTCCAAGAACTTACAGGAGTTGAAGAGTTCAAAAATTTCTAAAAATATATTAAGTTTAACCCTAAGTTTATATTACCTAATCACTACTTCTTAAACGTACACGCAGTTGACCTTATTATTATACCATAAAAATTGGAAAATCTACTTTATATATTTCCGGAGCTGAAACATCGGTATGAGACGTATGTGAAATGCAATGCAATCATAAAAAATTATTTTAAAAATATATAATAAATAGAATTTTCACGTATCCGTACAACACACTGGCACTAACACTAGTTACACATGAAAATTAGTTCAAATTTATTATACTGCGAATTTAGAAATTTGTAGAGCAAGAGACGAAAGAAGAAAGGTTGATGGAACCCAAACGGTCTGTGATTTATAAGGAAAACTGAAACACTTGAAGTATTAAAATTATATATATTAGGCTATCCCACAATTATGTTGCTATATTTGGGGGACAAGAAAACATAAATACGTGTAAAAGTCAATGGAACGAGAACTTTCAATGAACTCTTTCTGGGAGTGCCTACATCTCTATTCTTTTTAATATAAAAGGCTAATGTTATACTACATTAGTTATATATGTAAGACTTAGTTTAATTTTTTTTAAAAAAATTCTAAAAAATTTAATTAAATTTCTTTAAAGCATTTAAATTTATCTCTTTTTAAAAAAACTATTTTGTCTAACTGATTGACAAATCCCAATTTTATTATATATTGTCATACTTTATTTGAGGATTTTGTCATAATTATTGACCTAAAATGTCATTATTATAATGAATTGGGATTAAGAGTAAATGAATTGATATAGAGCTAAGGGCAAAATTGTCATAAAAATTGTAATTACTCTTGATCATTGATTTTTTAGAAGATTTAGTGTTGGTTGAATTGTTTTTAATTGTAGGTACTTGAAGAGATTGGACCAAATTTGATTATGGCAATTTGGGGCTTGAATTTCTCAAATGATATATTAGTCCTATGAATTTCAAAAATGACAGAATGGTACGCCCCAAAGTGACAACGTTTTGGCAACAGTGGTCTGAAATGAGACTAGAAGCAGCACCATAACAAAGAATATATTCCAGAGACAGCTGCGAACAGAGGAGGGGAGCCATCTTTCATCATCCCTTCACCTTGATTCTCAACTATCATCATCATCATCATCATTCTTCATTGTCCAGCGACCATTCCCCCTTCCACCGTCAATTTATACAGCAGCAACTTCAGCAAAATTACACCGTGAGCTCCAGCAGAAAATAGATGAGGCAGCTGTGAATACTTGAGCCTGGAGATTTAACCATTATTCCCATTCCTCACCACACGTTTACTTCACCACCTCTCCACGATGGTGACCTTCAATTTTCATTATCCAATCTGTCACAATCCTCTATCATTCTCATATTTCCATTGCCAATTTCATTTTTCTTGTATCTCCATTGCTGTGCTGTTATTGAAAAGGGTGACTTTGTTTCTTGGTGCTGGTTCCATGAGTTGTAGCAACTAAAGCTCTCAATCCTTTGTAGCAATGGCAATGGCATGAGCTTGAAGCTTCAATAGAGGAGTTTTGGCTCTTCCAATCTTCTTTACTTATGCTATTTAGTGATTCTTAGGTTTTAGGATTAGCTTTGTAGTATTTGAATGCATTTCTTTTATCTAATTTTTCTATAGAAGATTGGTTGTTGCTTAAATCTTTGCTAGATGGTTGACATTGTGTTTAATTAGCTTAATTCTCATTTCTTTGCACTACTTACTCATTGAAGTGATTATTTTGTGCTAAAGTCAAGGTGGTTTAGTTGGTGGATCAATGGTGTCAAGTGTTTGCATTGGTTTCTTGAATTTGAGCTTATTAATTATGTTTAGCATTGGCCTTTAGCATAATTAAACTTGATTTTTTATATGGGCGGCCATTGTTAAATTAAGATTACTGATAAAAAAAATCAAAGGGTAATGCGAGGTGGCTCGGTTATTGGATTAAGAGCTAAATATAATTTTAAGTTCATTTAATTGCTAAAGAGCTTAATCAACATAATTTAGAGATATTAATATACAAGGTGGCTTGATATTAATTAATCTTTAAGTTTGGCCTAGTCTAATGGGTGGCCTTTATAGTCTTTTGAAGCTAGCATAATTTATCTCCTATGATTATTTGAAGTGAGTATTGCTTTTGTCATTGCTATAAAGGATTGTTTATCTCATTGTTTGTAACACCTTACTCTAGGGACACATAGTAAAGGTATTTTATGAATTCTAAACCATAAATGTCCCATTCGGTCACCCAAAAAGCTAAACTTTTAAATACTTTTCTTAAAGCTCATGGCATCATTCTTATAGAGAATGTGTTTTTTTTAAATATATATCCAGTATATTTGGCATGAAAATATCTTATGACATAATTTATGTATTGCTACTTCTAAAGTAGGCTCAACATCTACTAACAATTATGTATATGTATACCTTTGTCATCTCATGCTACCATAATACTAGCTCTCCATTTACATGCCAAAATATCTATGTCCATATATATACACATCTCAAATATTATAAGTGGATAAGGCTACACAGATGGCCAATATTAAACAAAATAAGGATCTATAACTCTTGTAACTCTAACCTTCTTTAGGCTTTATCAACTATGCTTAATGCCCTTACCCAAGCACCTGCTCTTACTATGTGTCATGGAAGGAAGGGGTGAGATTTGGGGAAATCTCAATAGCAACTACTTTTCATCATGCTAATCATACCATGTTAATAACTATGCATGTAAAAATAAGCCACAAAGAATAAAACCTTGCAAGTAACTGAGTTGAATAACTAACTGGTGCATAATCTCTTTGCAGTTAGCTAAACTGCTAACTAGTACACTATCTTTTTGCAGATAGATAAAATGTATAATTAACTAGTGCACATTTATTTCACAAATAGAGAGCATGAATATATAGTGAATAAATAAAAGCTGGTTCACATACTAAGCAGATAACTGCTCTGTCAATCTATATACTGCACATGGCTATGGCAAATATCTATGCAAGGAAAATTTACATGTTCTTATGCTTAACTACAAAAAAAATGGCACAAACAAACATGCTACAACCAATGCACAATAACATGAGAGGAAAATAGCTACTACCTCTTGAGCTTTTCTTGCAATTTACCTTCTACCTTATTTTGTCCTTGATTACTCTTTGAAGGTTTGGGCAATATCACATCCTATCATATTATTTAAGTAAGGGAAGATTAATACTTACACCATTTACAACTTGAAATATAGCTAACTCTTCTTAAAATCCCAACTTAATGTAGCCTTAAATTTTCACTGAACTTAGAAAATTCATAACTTAAAATGGGGAGATCCAAATGGAACGATTCGTGTCTCTAATTAATCCTTAATAAGTCTATTTTACAGGTAAATTATCTATTAGTGTCCAGTTATGAAGACAATTTTGAATTATATACATTTCCAATCACTGTCTTGCTGGAAACAGAAATTCTCCTGATTCCTAGTCTGAATTTGAAAAAATCATAACTCTCTCTAGGAAATTCTAAATAAGATGATTCCAAGTTCTATGTAACCATTATCAAGTCTCTTTTATAAGAAAAATATTTTACAGTATCAAATTATGCAATTAGACCTAAAACATGGGCATTAATTCTAACTATTCATACCGGAGCTCATATTTTACCCTATTTTAAAGTTCTAACTTCTAAAAATCATAACTATTTTTCTAGACATTCAATTTGTACGTTATTAGACTCATATTAAAGCTTAGGATGTGTAATAGTATCTCACAAAATTTCATAAGAAACAAAGATGATTTTCCCTATCAAAATGACACATGAAATTAATGATTCAGATTTCATCCCAACTGTTTTATGCCAACTTCAAAAATTTGTATCACAGTCCATGTAACTCCAAATGACCTAGTTCGAAGCTTATATTACAGCTCTATATATATACTAACTCCTCACAAAATTTCACATGTATCTAAGGTTATTTGTTCCTGTTGCTAACTGCTTTTATTTCGGTGTTCAGTTTATTCATTCCAGAATTTAACCTCAACTTCAGAAAATCATAATTCTTAATCCACAAATCCAAATTGCATGATCCAGGACTTGTTTTAAAGCTTAGTATGTCCTCTATCTCTCTGCAAAATTTAAGAGGCAAAGGAGTTCATTTACCCTATTCAACCTGAAACCAAACTCACCCTAAATCAGAAAACATATTTTATATGATGTGGCACCTACTCAACATTACTCAACATTAGTTGGAAGCTAAAAAAATTCAAAAAGAATCAGGAACCATTGTCGAGCTACCTCCACCACTCAACCCCACCGACTCAAACTCTCAGCCACCCCTCACCATTAAAGAACGACAAAAAGGCCTCCGATAGTGGCACTTGAGATTTTTAAGAGAAATGTTAATAGCATATATACTGTGGAGATGAAAGCAGAGTTGAAGACATCATAAATAGCTCACAACAACGACGTTGGCGGCAGTAGCCAAGATTCAAAGAATCAAAAGCCTTCTGCCTTCCTGATCGTAACTCCTTGCTTTTTAAAAATGATTTCAGTTCCAAACAAAACAGAGAGCTCAGGTTCGGCCATGACAAAAACAGAACCAAACTAGTACATGCAACCATTAAACAGTTTATAAAAGCCTATATCCATCTTCCTTTGTTAATTTCTTGCGAGATTATAGAGTATTGTTCATTTCCCCTTTACAAGACCCAACTTTCAATTGCCATCATCTTGTAAAATATGTAGAAAAGGACGAAAATGAAGATGGAATATAAATCTAGGCTCTTACCTTGGCCTAGAAGTGAAGTTGCATGTGGAACCTAGCCCCTCTTCCTTCCTCTTCTTCACCTCCGATCAACATCCGTACTTCTCCATTCTTTCTTTGCTGCCCTTTACGTTTATGTTTCCTTTGCTCTGCTTCACGCCTTCTCTCTCTTAGGAAATTCCTAATAGTGTAAATGAGAGGGTGTGTATGTGGCTGATGGTTTTAATGAAGGGAAAGTCCTTTTTTCTTTTATTTCATTGGTCCCAAATCTATTTTGTGTTGTGGTAGTCAGTTTACTATTTAAGCCTTCTTCATTGGTGCTTGATTACCAAATAAATCCCAAAAATCAATCCTTAATACTTTATAAAGATCTTATTTGATTAACTTTATTTTATGCCATAAAATAATTTATGCTAAAATTCTCATGCCAATGATAACCTTTAATTATTTTTCTTAAATTATTTCAAGATATTTGGCCCTTAATTCCTAAAACAACTTTTAAATTATTTAGACTATGAGCCTGTTTGGTTCAACCTCATTACATGTCTGCAATGATAATAATGATTACATTACCAAGATAAGAGTGTTTGGTTGCTCTTTAACATGGTAATATAATTTACCATGATAATGTCGATTACCAAAAAGATAGTAATCCTCATTCATACCTCCTCCCATATGAATCCTCATTACCATCCCATTTCATGGTTCAAAAAGTCTAATTTACCATTTAACTTCATTTGTCTTTATTTAACTTGTTTCATGTCACTTGCTATGACACATTACAACCACCATTGCCGCCACCGCCGCCGCCACCTTCTCTTCCACTTCACCGCCATCTCCTCCACCGCTGCCGCCACCACCACCACTTCATCCTCCTCCTCTATCGCCATATCCACCATCGTCGTCGCCGTCACCTCCACCACTGTCGCCCCGACCTCCTCCTCCTCCACTGTCTCTGTCACCTCCTCCTGCTCTACCATCACCACCACCTCCTCCACCACTCCTACCATTGTCGACCCCACCTCCTTCACCATCGTTGCCACTTGCTCTACCTCCACCGTTGTCTCCACCACCTCCACACTATCGCCGCCTCCTCCACTATTGTCGCCACCACCTCAACCGTGCCCCCACCTCCTCCATCGTCATCGCTACTTGCTCTACCTCTACCCCGTCGCTGTCATCGTGACCACCTCCTCCACCACAATCTCCGCCACCTCCTCCTCTGCTCCCACCTCCACCGTTGTCTCCGCCACCTCCAATGCGCCCCACCTCCTCCTCCTCTACCACCATCGCTGTTGCCGCCTCCTCCACTGTTGTCGCTGTCACCTCGACCGTGCCCCCACCTCCTCTACCATTACAACCACTTTCTCCTCCTCCACCACCTCGTCGTCGCTGTTGTCGTCGTTGTCACCACCACCTCCATAGTTGTCACCCCCACCTCCTCCACCACCGCCACCGCCTCCTGCTCCTCCTCTATTGTCGTCACTACCTACTCCTCCTCTATTGTTGTTGCTGCCGCCGTCGCCACTGCCACTTGCTCTTTCTCCACCGCTGTTGTCACCACCATCTCCTCCTTCACCATTATCACTATCGCTATCATTGTACACTAACTTTTAACTATTTTTCTACAAAGATTATATTAAGGGTAAAATAGACTTTGTGTGAAATATTAATTTTAAATAATTATTAAAAAAAACAACTCATTGCAGCTTGCTTAAAAATCTAACCAAACACTTGCCATGTAATTAGTATTGTATCACATTACCATTACATTGCATTGCATTGCACTCAAAGTGCAATGGGCTTGAACCAAACGGGCCTTATATTTTAGGAAATCAAACATTTCCATGATTTTCTAAATCCCAAAATAAGATTACATAATAATTCTTGAATTGCCTATAGGCCTTTGACAAATCTTTAGATGATTACTTTCCTTAAAACAATCTTACCCAAAATAAGCTTTTGACCATATAATTTATTTTTGAGGCTTTTAAATTTTTGGATAACATCCCTAGGCCTTAAATAAGCCTTATAAATCTCTTCTTAAATTTTTGAGATGTTAAATTCTCCCCCTGTAAAATAAATTTCGTCCTCAAAATTTAGAACAATATCTCAAGACTTCTACTCTTGATATTGGTTCTTCATATCCTCTTTTATTACTCAAGTTGCTTCTATTCCTTGACTTTTCTCATGCTTATTGATTGTCTAATATAGCTAAACTTCATATGTCAGATTATCTTGAAGGCTAATCTTCTCATGATCAATGGCATGCTCCAAGTTTGGTCAACCCTTTCTTTAACTGAGACATATTGTAGATAGTGTACAACTTTTTATCAAACTCAAAGCAAGAGCAATTTATTTCCAGAAGCTTCAATCTTTTAAAATCTCTAATAGCTCTTGACCCCTGATCAATAAGAGTACAACTTGTGTGGCTTTTTTTTTTGGTTAAAGCATCATCATTTACATTTGCTTTTACTCCATGGCATCTAGTTTCATAACCATAATCTTTCTAATAATTCTATCCATTTACTTTGGCTCATATTCACCTCTATCTAACTGTATAGATAGTTGAGATCCTTATGGTCAAAGTATGATTCCTTGGATGCTCTATAAAGATAACAAACACATATCTTTCGAGCACTCACTATTGCCGCTAGCACCAAATCATATGTAGGTTAGTTTTCCTTGTAAAGTTTTAATTGTATAGAGGCATATATCACCACTATGCCCTATTATACTAGGACACACTCTAATCCATGTTTACTAATATAACTATAGACTACGGAGCATATCAATTTAAGATCAGGGACATTTAGAACTAGAGTGGACATGAGCCTTCTCTTTAATATACAAAAACTAACCTCACCCTCGTCATAATATGTTTATCTTTTATATATTAAATATATAATATTGAAAAAAGATAGAGAAAAACGAAGTAAATTAGGCTAGTGAATTAATGTGAAAATTCCAACGATTTATACAGAAGTAGTATTAGATTTAGACCCATTTAATGGATATGATTCTATAGTCTATGTGCACATTGTACTTGAATTCAGTTCCCTGAAAAGTTTGGAAAACGGGTAAATGGTTTCTATATAAATATTCAATTAATCATTTCATTAAAATATATTAAATTAATTATGCGTTGGACCAAATTAAGTTGTATTTAATCCCAAACATATGGATGGCACCACACATACCGTAGTTATCTAATAATTTTTCTAACCACACATATATGTAACGTGTTTCCTCTTCATATTGATCCAAAACAAACCAAAAAAATAAAACCCAGCAATAATAAGTCAAGGCGAAATTAAATAATTCCATCACAAAGTCGGTGATGATGTTGAAATTTTGAGTCCTTGAGAGAAAATAAAGTTTTCAAAAACACTAAAAGGTTAACGGGATGAGAATTTTAGACAACGTGTAGCAAAACTTAATAGTACTTGTTTTAATACACCAATAAAAAATAATTAATTATTCTATTTTATACATTTTCCATTCTTTTTCCCTTCGTTCTCTGTCTACTTTGTATTAAAAACAAGTTGGAATGATGGGTTATATGAATCCCATGACACTATTTTGCTTTACCTGAAACTAACCCTTTCAATAAGTAATTAACCAATTTAATATATATATATAATGCGAACATTCTAACAACCTACATTGTCGCTTGTAATTAAACAAACAATTCGAAAATATTGCGATGATACATGTTATGGAGACCGAAGACGACGTTGATGATAAAGGCATCTACAACGACGTGGTCAGGTTCCCATGCATCCAAAAGGTCAAAATTACGCCTCTCGCGCATGTCACGTAATTAAGGGCAAGAATGAAATTTGGAAAAGCAACGTAATATATATATGGAGAGAGAGGAAACAGGCAACAAAATTTCCAAATCGCGTACGTCTTGGTCAAACTCCATAACTTTGAAACAGATAGTTTCAACACCGTGGGACTAACTTAAATATTCATTTTACGTGTACCCCAATCTAAAGTTGGTTTTAATTTAATTTGGCCAGTAAATTAAATGAATTAATATGTGCCTTCTAAACCACGTAGCCGAAATCATTTGAGATGAAAATGAACATGTCCATATATGTAAATGCCCTAACAATGACTTGGTTAGTTCCCAGGAATTTCCTTCTTTCAACGTTGGACTGCATTGAATAAGGACCATAATACCATCTGGCTTGTCTCTATAAGTAGTGGATTCCTGAAGCCTGAGAATGAAGCAAATTGAGCAATATATCTCTTCGTGAAAGATCATCGTCACTATCGTATCATCGGATTCAATTCTGCTTTACAATAATCAGATATGGATTATGGAAAAATAAGCAGTTCCAAGATTTTTGGCACAGCAACGCCACCTCCTCAGAACCCTCCTCCGACAAAGCCAGGAACTGTAATCCCAAAGATCCAGGATGTCGTTTCCAAGAGACATCAATGATATTGCTGATGCAAGAGTGCATGTACCCTTTTCCTTCTATTCTCAGGTTATTACTCATTAGTTAATTATTCATTTAATTATTGTGATCTTCAATCATGAGCATGCCTCTATTCTAAATCTTACTAGATACATCTGATCGAAGTACATTACCTCCCTCCAGGATTGTGCCTTTTCGTAATACTCATAAAGAAGTATATGAGATATATCATTTTCTCAATTTGCTTGAATTTTGTAGAGCCTGTCTTTTTTTCTTTTCCTTAAGTTTTCTCATTCAATTTTATTTTTATTTTGATACAGATAGTGGTGAAGTGAAATTGTTAACGGATGGGCTGGGCTTGCTATATAAAGGAATACCTCATAGATATCCTCATTTTAGTTTGTTTACCTACATTGATATTTATTCATTATATCTTAACATGTTGTTTTTAACAAGTGTAGCTACGTACGGATATGTCTAGAGGAAATATATTGTAAGCTAGATTACAACAAAAGGGGTTGTATTTGTTGAATTCATTTGTTTGGTTTTGCATCTATGTTTGACTTAGCTTGTCCGTATTTGCTTCCCACTAATGGCGATAATATTCATTTGATTTGAAAGGGTTTTATTTTAGTTAAATTTCAAGATAAAGTTTATCTTTACAGTATTTGCACCTTTTAATTTTTAAACTTTTTGGCCATGTAGTATATATGTACTTTAAAGCCACCATTTTAGTCTTGTCATCAACAACGTATATGACACGATCATCGAGATTCCGAAATGAGTTTAACTATATAATCATCAAGGATCAAGGTTGAACCGTATTAATTATAATAACATTTATTAAATGAATATTATATACTGGCTAAATTATAAAAAGTCTCTATGAACTTTGGGTCTGTTGCATATAACTCCCCTCACATTTTAAAGTTTAAATTTAACTTTAAAATAATGGCAAGGGGCTCATGGTCAACATATAGAAGATCAAGGAGGTTAAAATTAAACTTTCAAATGTGAAGGGGCTTATATGCAATTGATCTAAAGTTTAGGAGATTTTATATAATTTGGCCTTATAATTGCCAATTGAAAGCATAATGTCCAAGAACTTACTGGAGTTG
Source organism: Acacia concinna (assembly GCA_037177275.1). Lineage (NCBI taxonomy): Eukaryota > Viridiplantae > Streptophyta > Magnoliopsida > Fabales > Fabaceae > Acacia > Acacia concinna. The sequence goes on along the minus strand of JBAGKO010000001.1, from coordinate 1,027,474 downwards.
AAGAGTTCATAACTTTCTAAACGCATAAATTAAGTTTAACCCTAAGTTTATATTAGCTAATAACTACTTTTCAAACATACACGTTTTACTTGACCTTATCAATATACCTTAAAAATTGGAAAATCACATGTATGTATGTATGCATGTATGTAAGTATGTTCTCCATTACACATGAAAATTCATTCAAATTTCCTAAACTTTGAATTTAAAAACGTGTATAGCAAGAGACGAAAGAAGGAAAACTCGATGGAACCCACACGGTCTGTGGTTTATAAGGAAAACTCGATGGAACCCACAATTGTATTGCTATATATATTTGGGGGACAAGAAAACAAAGATGCCCGTAAAAGTCAATGGAACGATGACTTTCAATGAACTGTTGTTGGGAGTGCCGACATCTCTACTCTTTTTTTATATAAAAGGCTAATATTATTGTATTTGATTTGATCATTGTAATCGGTACAGATAGATCAGTATGTCACATAAATTAAAATCCACACACACACATACATATATATATATATGCCTTTGAAATTAAATGGAGTTTCAATCCCGCGTGACCCATATTGATTACACTTTCAAGCAATTTCGTATGTGTTAGTTATATATTGAGACCCAGGCCAAAAAAAAAAAGTTATATATTGAGAGGACAAAAAAACAAAAAAAGAAAAAGAATGTTGGTGGAAATTAAATTAAATGATGCATACCAAAACAGAATTATAACCGAATTAACTTGAAATAAGAGACAGTAATCAAATATATATTGGTCTCCCCTTCTCTACTGACATTAACCCTTTTCTTGGATAAAAATAAAATTAGGGAAGAAAAAATATTAGGAGGAAAAACTCCCAAAACAATAAAAAGTGAGTTTTCCTTCATAGTATTTCCCCTTGTCTTTTTTTTTTTTTTTGCTTTCGTAAAGTATCCCCTAACCTGGTAAGCTAAGGACTAATCCTCTGCTCATTGTGTATTTCCCCTTGTCTTTTAATGTACGTAATGCTTGTTTTTCTGAGTAATTGAATTTGATTGTTTTGAAATTGTTGTAGAAATTTCTATATAAATTGAATGCCTTGACAATATTCACATAGTTGATGGTTCCTTCCCATTTTAATTTCCTGAGCCTCTTAACCTATCTGTATGACCAAGACTATTATCACATATCTTTAATATAAGATATTACTAGTTCTTTTTTTTTTTTCCATTAAAATTGGTCTTATATTAGGACAAGAGGAAGTAGTGTATTTTCATCATTGTTAACTCCGCAAAATTCATGGCAAAATAGCACATTTACCTCTAAATTCTTGCCCTTTTTGGTAACTTTATACACATTAAAGATCACATGTAGGAGGAAAGTGGGCATAGTGTATAATTAGGACAAAGATGCAAATTTGTTGTTATTTTGGCTCTATTAAATCTTTTGCTTTGATTTAGTTTTGTATGTAGTAGGATTGATTTTTGGAACCATGGAGGAAGCCCATCTCAATCTCATTGCCATGAAGAAAGAGTGGAAAAAGCAAGGAAAGATGCCAAGGGAAGCAGCAGAAAATCAGTCAGAATTTTCAAGTCTGAAGGTTTTTGGCCGCGGCCAAGAAATTCAGTGTAAATTCTTGGCCGCAGCCAAA
>JBAGKO010000001.1:980082-992965 GCA_037177275.1 Acacia concinna | reverse complement strand
CTTCCCAATCTATGGGGGTGGATGTGTGAAGTCCCATATCGATTGGGAAGGGGAACGAAACACGCCTATCTACGAGGAAGGGCTCTGGGATATTACAAATGGTATCAGAGCCAAGCCTCCGGTTGGTGTGCCAGTGAGAACGCTGGCCCCCTATAGGGGTGGATATGTGAAGTCCCACATCGATTGGGAAGGGGAATGAAACACGCATTATAAGGGTGTGGATACCTTCCCTTCATGGACGCGTTTTCTGGGTGGCTACGGATGCACCCAAGGAACCAAAATCCTACTCTTGGCTACAACTGTAAACAGGGACAATATCTTTGAGGGAGGGCTCTAAGATGTTACAATAAGTAGATCTAAACTAAGAAATCTTTAGAACAGTGGAAACCCTCACACTGACTAAGTAGAAAAATATACATGAAACAGAGAAAAAAAATTATGAAGAGAATTAAAAGATGCCTATAAGGTTAGACAACCTGAAAGCTTTAAGGTAGATTTGGAAGAAAATGAAATTTTTTGTGAGTTGGATTTAAAAAAAATTAAAGGAGTTCAATTATAAAATTATAATAAAGCGAAGATGTAATCAGATAAAAGAGTAGGAAAATTTAATTACAAGCTTTTAATCCCACTTCTTTTGACTTTTTTCAATTCAACTCAATTTATTTTTTTATCCTCTCAGCTCCCCTCCTCTCATACCAAACAAACACTAAGAGATTTGCATGAATGAATTCATGGGGTTTGTTTCCAACTTCAAATGCTTCTCATCAGTATGTTAATGGCAGAAGAAGTGCAAAGATCTGCTCTGTCATAGGCAGTCTAAGTGAAATAAAGGCGGACTACTTATTGGTCGAGTCAATAGCAATTTTTTTTTTTTAAAACTAAGGTGCAAAAATAAATAATTGCAATAATTAAAAGAAAACAAAAAAAAAAATCGGTAAAGTGAGGCGTGAATGGGGGTAAAAAGTTTGTTTTGAAGGAAGGATATTGCTTCGGCCTTTGCAAATATTTTCATGTGGCCAGTGCGGCCCACCTCATTTGGCGGCACTTAGAGTTGGAAACGCAAATGCAAAAATCATTTTTATATTATTTTAACATTTCTGTGAGACTGAGTGTTTTAAATTAAAGAAAAAGATAAATAAATACCCTCAAAATTTTAAACACTATTAAAGATAATTTGAATTTGGTAAAGGATAAATGAAGGGCAGCTAACTTATCTGGAATATCAAAATTATTAACAGTGACTAAAACTAAACATTGAGTTTTAGTCATACTTTATTTAGTTGTAGTTATTGCATGTTCAGTTGTAGTCACTGCCAACAATTTTGGTATTCCAGAAAAAGTTACATGCCCCTCATTTGTCCTTTACCAAATTTGAATCATCTTTTAGAGTTTTAAAAGTTTTAAGGGTATTTATTTATCTTTTTCCCTTTAAATTATTATTTAGTATAAATTTAATGGACCCTTTAGCTTACACATAATAATAATTCAATCGTTAATTAAATTCAAAAGATTGGAGAAAAACTACTTAAATAAAGTCTTAACATAGAATTGCACTAAAATACAATACATTTGTACCAAACTAAACTTACTTTGTTCATATATATAAACACAGAATTATGGAATCTAGTAAAGTACATGTTTATTTGGTCGGAATAGAGACCTAAAGAAGTATTTGGTATAGAGTATATCTAACCAAAGAGGAAATTGCAGCAACAAAAACAAGGGTATTGGTACAAATGCAAGCACTGAAATGAAGCAGGGGACCCACTTTTGACCATGAAAATATGTTACAAAGAAGGCAGTGCTAAAAGCTACCATCATACTGATGATAGATATAAACAGTGTTATTAGCCCAGAAATCAGCTTCAATGGCAGTGACCTGAGAAAATCTTCTTCTGCATAGCGTGAGATAATGATGGACAAGAAGATTAGGATGGAGGTTGCAGATGAAATGAGAGCAGATACATCTGCTATAGAGAATATTCGAAATGGTATTGTTTTCAAATAGTTAGGATCTCCGGTGTTGTTGTTGTTAGCACCAGGAATGGTGAATGCAGCAGCAAACACTCCTGTGGCAATCAGAGTTGAAACAAGCATACAAGTCTCTGCAGTTTTCTTCATCCAAGTCTCTGCTTCTTTTAGCAGTTCTTTGTGTTCTCTGGTGAATAATTCGCTCGGAGTTAGGCCTTCGGAGTTCTTCATCTCTATGAATGATGGTTGCACTACCATCTTCACCTCCTGAAACATCATCAAAACATGAATTTTGTTATGCCACTAGCACAAAGTAAAAGAAGCCTTAACTTTATGCACAGGCCTTAGAGTTAAGAGGAAGATATATACTCCCTCATGTCCTTAATATAAGACAATTTTACCCAATTTGATTAGATTAAAGAAGTTAATTAATATGACAGATATTTTCTAAATCATTCTAGTCATTTACCTTCCTTGATTCCCTCTTTCCCTTTCCTGTTTAAGTATTATTTTTAAAAGAGCACAAATAAGGGTGAAGTAAGAAAATATTGAGGAGAGGAGGAGGGAGTACCTCAAACCATAATAGCTCAGACATCATCTGAAAAGCTGCTCCTGAGAACAAGTTCAGTCGGTCTTGTGGTGCTAATGTTGCAGCAAGATGCAATAAATTGCATTTATCAACCCTATCTACAGCAGAAACTATTGAATCTTTGATTGGGCCTGTTTCATGTATGAGATTGAAGATGCTAGCATGACGATTCAAGACAGCAACGTGAATTATACTTCGGTTTCTGCTATCCTTTTCTGTCATCAAATCAGGGTAAGTGCTGCAAAGCTCAGCTAGGAACTCAAAATTCCCAGCTTCAGCTGCATTGATTATAACTGGTGAAGGTTCTCTTATGACACTTATCATGCTTGACTCATCTAGACGAAGAATTTCTTTCCAAATATTCCTAACAAGCTCAATCCCCAAATTCTGCTCCACACCTGAAACAATTTAATTTTCCAATGAGAAACTCTTCTTAAATAACCATTTCCACAAAGCATAATATATTGAGAGTATTTGCAATATTAGATTTAGCCTATGCTTGCCCTAATGAAAATAAGAATAAGCAAGAACAGAACCATTTTCTTCTTGAGAATCTTTAAAGCAAGAACTGATGGTAACTTCTTTCACCACCCACCTTTCCTTCCTTCTTTCAAGTAATCAAGAATATTGAGCATTTCTTCTTTATACCATTGAATCACAAAAATGGACAAAATAATGTTTTCATGATGTTATTGATGGTATAGTCATTTACCGGTCTTTGTGCTTTGTTTTTTATATGCTGTACTCTGTCGACCAGAACCTGGGGACTTTCGAGCTAAGGCATGTAATGCTGTACCATAAGGTCCATCCTGAACTGAAGCCAGCTGTGGCCTCTTTAGTAGCACTTTCAAGGCTAAATCTGCAAAAATGTTCCAATAATGCTTAAAAAGCAAATTCTAATGCTTTAGATATGTGTAACTAAGCGAGGCGGCTGAGGTTCACACACTACAGTGATGAAATAGCCATCACTTGCTGGATGACTATCTATTGGTTAAACCCTTCATCATGTAAAGTAAACCTTGTATATTGAACTTTACCAACCGACCTAAGAAGCATGGTTATCTCTATTTTCCCATGATATTCTGTTCAGGAGCAAATAACAATAATCCTCAAATAAACTAATTGGTCCGAAACCTTATACTGATTTACGGGTTGGGGACCTTATACTTACCATAGAGTCCGTTGTTTATAGAAATGAAGAACAGTATATGCCAATCCCAGTCCTCAAATATTTGATAAGTTTTAGGATATAGATACAGTGCCATCTCACTTTTCCCTTGTAAAACAGCCATAACAACAGGAGCCACTCCTTGCCCACCCCTGATTGTTGGCAAGAGTGCATTTTTTTGAAGCATTATTTCAGCAATCTTGGTGTTCCCAGATGCTGCAGCGAAGGAGAAGGCGGTGTTCCCTTTATTGTCTTGCAGCTCCAAATCATCGCTCTCCATTTTTTTCACCAACTCTTCAACCATGTGGACATGGTTTGCTCCTGCTGCTACATGAAGAACTGTTAACCAACCCTTTGTTATGGCTGCAGTAAGAAGGGTTGGATCTTGTTCTATGATGTGATTTACTGCTTTCCAATCACCTTTCAGTGCTGCCTTATGAAGTGGTACGCAAATGGTGAGGTATTTTTCCCTGGCTTCCTCTGAAACAAACAACAGATAACAAAATATGTTTTAGTGGATTCAGACTTATTTAGAATCCATGATTATATATATATATATATATATTTATTTTTTTTTATTTTTTTTTTGTGCTTGATAGTAGGAAGCTTAGTGAGGGTTCACATGAAATCAGATGCAATTGAGAAATCAAGGAAGTAATAATAATCCCTGAAAATATGGCAGTAGGGAGTCAGTTAGTTAATAGGGGTAGTTTTTAGTTATTATAATAATTCTACCGGCCTCTCGGAGAGAACTATGAAAATCCAGATATGTGTAAGGTTTCCTTGTATCACTTTGTATAAGCCAAGTATCATCTCAAATTAGAACATATGACTCTGACCATTTTGTCTATGCAGATCCATAAAAAAACTTGCATATGAATCATCATATATAGGATAGAGAGATAACCTGTATCTGATAATAGATCAAGGGAAGGTGTCCTAAAATAAGATGAAACTACTCTTTGAAGCTGCTGATTTGATTCTGAACTTGTTGAATGTGCATCAGTAGCCATTTATCCCTGTAAAGTGAACACAGATCAAGGTGCTTTAATAGACATAACAGATCATTCTCCATATGGTTCTGTTATTTGCATCTTAAATGTTCTGATAGTAATTAAACCACAAGTCTTGAAAAGAGAAGATATTGAAGTAACTACTAGCATGTAACAATGACTTGTGTTGCTCTTTGATCTTGTTGACAACTCTTTTGGTGAAAAGTCCTTTTGCCAAATTCACAGTACTGAAGAAAGCAAAATATTATGAATTTAAAAATAATACTCTTTACAGATTCTTGCGCAAAATTTTTTTTCTGCTATTTAAATATACACCATAGTACAGGTTCTCTGCCTCCTATAATATACTAAGAATTGTCCATATTTAAGAACTTCTCTTTACCTCAAGACTTGAATTGAAATTTGGGTGTTTGTTTCTACAACAAATATATGCTTCTGAAAGTGATAAACAAGCAGAGACCGAAAGTAAAAAATCTTTAGAACAACGGAAAAAGTGATGTTCACTATTTAGGAAAATATACATGAAACATAGGGAAAAAATTAGGAAGAGAATTAAAAGATAGTAGAGCAGTAAGGTTAAATAACCTGAAAGCTTAAGAGATTTGCATGAACTAGTTCATGGGGTTGATGATGTTGTTTGTTTCCAACTTCAAATGCTTCTCATTAGAATGTAAATGGCAGAAGTGCAAAGGTCTGGCTCTGTTTTAAGTCGTCCAAGGAAGACTTGTATTTGGTCAAGTCAATGGAAATATTACTTTTTTACTTAAAAATGAAAAAAATAAATAATTGTAGTAATAATAAGAGAAAAACAAAAGTTGTGAGGTGAGGGTATGGTATTGAAAACTGGATCAGACTGGTCGGTTTAGACTAAAAACCAGTGAACCAATCCTTTGTCTGATTTGGTTTGGCTTTTTTTTAGAGGTGAATCAAACTAGTCTAACCCAGTTGACCCGGGGGTGACCTTGACAGGACTAGAGGTGAATTGGCTCACCCTTTTTTTAAAAAAAAATATTTATTTCCTTTAAAATTTAATACTAATAAGCCTAAAATCTTAATTTTCTCACCGGTTTAATACTAGATTAATTATCCGATCTGACCCACTAATCTTTAATAACTTATCTTAGGTTGAATGGGGCTAAAAAATTGTTCGGGAGGAAAAATATTATGTTACTGTATTATTTGATTTTTATCGTTTGAAATCTTGACATGTGTCCAGTGGGGCCCACCTTAGTTTCTAATATCAGTTGACCCATCATACTATATGTGATCCTCAGTCACAGCTACTGCCAGCCGCCTGGGACATTATCATATACTCAGTAGAATTTATCCATATTTAAAAGTCATTTTATATTACATTAATAATGTACAAGTATGTAGTTTTTTAAACTCATTCTCCCAAAAGTGAATGTGCATGTATCCAAAGATAGGTAGATATAGAAATCTATATTTCTTTTTATTTATAATATAAATCACTTCAACTAATTTATTAAAACAAAAAAATATTTAATTCATTTTTATTTTAATTTTAAAGAAATTTTCAATTTTACCCATATAAGATTTTAAAGAAGAGAGAAAAATACAGTGAACTGTGTTTAAACATTAATTATAAAGACAAAATTGGTAAACTTGTATGAATTACTCTCAACTTAACTTGTATTAAAGACTAGGTCATTCTTGTAGAAGTTATTATACTGTGAAGACGAGGAAGCAAAAGTTAAAAAAAGAAAAGAAAACTCTCATTGTTTGTGTCATACTCTATTTAATAAATAAATAAATATGCGCCACACACACACAAGTTTCATTAAGAAAATAAATCTCTATATGCACATAATTTTGTTATTTTCTCACACACACGGGGTATGTTATCCATATGTGAGTATGAAAATATAACAAATATAAGGAGTTGCAGTTTACTCTAATTATAGATACAGATATATAATATAAATTTCATTTGAAATTAATATAATTTGAAATTACCAGGGGGAAATGGATTGAAAACGGACGCAGAAAAATGGATTGAAAAAAAAAAACAGGTGTAAATGGCATGTCTCTTTGACACAAATGATTTTCCCCTTTATCTTTTAGACTGAATTTAAGTAATAAATATTCCTCTAATATTTATAGTCACTTTCAATATGTTATATTGAAACAAAGGAAAATCTTAATTTTTCGTAAAATTTGATCATGTTTTAATTTTACTTTTATTTAATACACTCACAAAGTTCACCCCAATAATTAATTAAGGATAATATTATACACTTATGTGCAAATTTTAATGATATGACTTATAAATATAACTACAAAATCATTTTCTTTTTGCTTTGTAAATAAGACAGAATGAATACATGCAATCTGAATACATATTCTATGATTGAAAATGAGATTAACTCTTAGAATAATAATAATTATTAATAATGATTTAGGAATGATTAATACATATGTCATTATTAATATTATTAAATAATTGATATTTTACATTTAATAGTTATTAGATAAATTACTTCGATAGCCTATAATCTATATTCACAAAATTGTTTTTTAAAATATATCTTTTTGCCCAATCGTTTTTTCAATTTTTTTTAAAATAGATAATAATTCCTCCTGTCCAAAATATATAAATTTGACAAGGAATTTACTTTGATAATGAATATAGGCAGTCCATGTTGTCCCAAAGTTGTAATTTTTATGTTAAAGTATCTCTATTGTTGATATAGGAGAAAATAGGACATGACCGCTGGCACCGTAATTTCCAAAATGAGCTTTAGTGGCCACGAGACTCTTTCCATACAATGTCTAAAGAATTCATTCTCCAAATGTTAATTATGCTAAGCTTTGTGGGTTTTTACCCCTTTGAACAAGAAAAACTATTATAATCCAATATATATTTATTATAAATAACAAACTTAATTAATGATATTATTCCATCTTGTTCACAATATATGACCTTTCTAAAAAAAATGATTTTGTATGAGTCACCTGTAACATAACTAACGCTTATTTTTCTATTTTATGTTTATAATTAATGCTTATTTTTAATTTTACCCCTCATTAAATTTTTAAACATATTTTTCAATGAACATGAAAAAAAAACCATATTTTTTAATAGGGTTAAAATTGAAAATTATAACCTATTAAATGAATTAACGATTATTTTTTATCTTTGGTGATTTTTTTTTTGATACATTGGAGAACAAGAAAACAACAAAACATAATAAAACAAGAAACTAAACTAAGTAACACTGTTATTATTCAACAAGGACACTGTAGATTCTTTAGAAAGAATTTGTAAGCCAAGACCAAGTTGTAAAGCTCTTTTAGCCACAAAAATCAGCCATGTCATTCTCTTCCCTATTAATCAGTTGAAATTGAACCACCCATTCTTGTTGTAAGAGTTGCTATATCACAAGAATTAAAGTACCATCTTCATGCACATCTATAACAGTAGAATCAATACACGAGATTATATCAGCTGAATCATAGAACATAGAAACTTGATGAAATCTAACATCCCAAGCTCTACAAAGTCCCCAGATACATCCCCATAATTCAGCCGCAGAACTAGCAGTAGCATTCATGTTACACATAAATAACTCAACAATTGCCCTATTAGCATCTTCCAAAACTGCACCACATCCCACCACATGAGATACATAGGAAAAAGCACCATACACAAAGAGCTTTGCCAGCTCTCCTAAATTTTGAAACTGCTTTGTACCACGTACAACAAATTTTTGGGGTTGAAACAATATTGTATTTGCACGTCCCATAGACTGAACAATACCTTTAATTTATGCTAACCCCTCACATGAAGACGATAATCATGGTGATGAACAAATTCATTCCGTCGTCTCCAAATTAGCCAACATGCCACACAAAATATAACATTCCAGCATCCACATCCCACATCACGGGTGTCTCTAATATTTGAAGCTAGCTAGTCATCAAGATTACAATCCCAAAACCATGTATCAAACATATGAATCCTAAGATTTGTCCAAATCACTTGAGCATAGGGACAATCTCTAGACACATGCAACATTGTTTCCTAAGGAGATGAACAATACTTGCAGGACGCTTCAACCTGAATTCCTCAATGGGATAAGGAGAAGTTCGTGAGTAACTTGTTATGCATGGTTAACCATAAATGCATTTTGCAATGTTCCGGTGCCTGGATTTTCCAAGCTTTTAACCACATATTTGGCCTTTACTCAGAGGCATTTACCAAATAATCATATGCAGATTTAATCGTAAACTGGCCACTTCTTTCATACTTCCAGCGAGCCCTATTATCAACATGAGACTAAGCAATATCCAATCCACCCTTCATTTTCTCCCAAGTGGCCTTAATACCATTCCAAACCCTTGAACTAGGATGATTTTTATTGATTCTGGGAAGCAAATCCTCCCCACAATGATATTTGCTTCGAAGAACTCTTGACCATAAAGTGTCGCAATTGGCAACTAGGCCCCACCCAACCTTCATCATAAAGGCTTGACTTTGCAGCTTCAAATGTCTCAACCCCAGACCTCCTTTCTCCTTTGGAGAACATACTGTATCCCAAGAAATCAAGTATGTCTTACGTTTCTATACAGTAGAACCCCATAAAAAATCACGTGCACTTTTGTCAATTTCATCACAAGTAGTAATTGGAAGGAGCAAAGTTTGCATGATATGATTGGGAATAGTCATAGCAACGAACTTAATCAAAGTGCTTCTATCGACTAAAGAGACCGAATGACATTTCCAATTAGATAATCTTTGTCGCACCCTCTCTACAACAAATTGATAAGTAGATTTAGAAACCCTATCATGATGGAGAGGAACTCCCAAATATTTTCCTAAATTTGCTGCCATTGTAAAGTCTAAGCATTCACTGAGCTGAGTTCTAACATTATGATTGACATTATGGGAGAAAATAGCTCTAGTTTTATTAGCATTCACCTTCTATCTAGAAGCACCACAAAAATCTTGTAAACAAGAAGTAATCACCTCCACTTGGTATAATCTTGCTTCCGCAAAAATTACCAAATCATCTGCAAAAAAAACAAGTGGGAGATTGGAGGCCCATTCTTACTAAGTCTAATAAGACGCCAGCTACTTGAATTAACATGCTCCTATATAATATGGGCAAGTTTCTCCATACAAATCACAAATAAATAGGGAGAAAGATGACAACTTTGCCTGATTCCACGAGATAGAGTAAAACTATCAGATTTACTACCATTCCACAATAACTGCATGGTATGAGATGAAATACATTCCTCTACAAGATTAATCATATTTTCTGGAACATTCAATTTGTGGAGACAATGCAGGGCAAAAGACCATCGGAGACGATTTATGCCTTTTTAAGATCAATTTTGATCGCCATAAAACCCCATTTACCTTTCATGGTTTTCATGGAATGGATCACTTATTGGGCCACTATAATATTATCTGAGCTCACCCTGCCTAGGACACAGCTACATTGATTTATTGAAATAACACTTGCAAGATGTGGCTTAATGCGATTAGCTATCACCTTTGTGGTTAACTTGTATATAACATTACACAGACTAACTAGACGGAAGTCTAATGTGACACAATATTTACATGTTTTTCTTGAGTATTTTCTAACTAAATTGCACACTTTTACTCTCATTATGCATTGTACTTAGAGTTTTTGGATTGCATGAGCTACGCATTGCATTATGATGTTTTAAGGGTAAAAACAGGGTTATTTTCTCTCCTTATTTATATGATTGCTTAACTTGTCTTGGCAAAGCCTTTTTGTGGTGATTTTTTAGGCAATCGAAGGAGAATGTGGAACCCAAGATGGAGCAAGGATGAAGACACCGGATCTTGAAGACCAAAGCATGAGGAATAGTGTTCTGGAACCTGAGGTCGCGCATTGGACCTTTGAGGTTGGGACCTGGAGACCGTTCATAAAGCTGTGTGTTTTGGAAGCAGAGTCAAGTCTGGAATGTTCTTCTGTGAAGCCAGGAGACCTGAGGTCATGACCTAAGTGCGAGAACTGAAATAGTGCATTTTGGAGTAGGGTTCCTGAATAGCCTATAAGAAGGGGAGTTAACCATCATTCAAAGGAGGTTTGGACTTGTGAGATTTCACAGGACGACAGCCACAAACCCTAATATCTCAATTCCCCTAAATTCCTAAACCCTACCTTAAATCCTAAGCCTTTATCCATCAACTCCTACCATCTCTAACCACCAGAAGACCTTCAACCACCATCTTCCTCACCCAACCTCCGCATCTCTTATGGATTCGATGATCAAACACGATTGCACGAGATTTGAAGACATGAGAGGCTAAATCCCTTAGCCTCTCGATGATGGAAGACAAAGCTTGAGCTCCAAGTAACAACCAAGGGAGTAGTATTTCAATCTAGCTTTCTTTTTCTTCATCTCTTTGTGGAGTTTCCTAGATTTAGGAGGTTTTAAATAGACTTGACAATTTGGATTATGATTGTAATTCATGAATTTATATTGTTTTATGCATGTAGATTTGTGATTGAAAACATTGGTTTAATTTTATTTAATTTTGAGTTTTGTGTTCAGTTTGTTTGTCATGATTGTGATGAGTTTTCTATACACATCATCCTGAGATTGTTGATTGACAATCTAAGGATATTTCATCATTTATTCACATACACTCTGAAAGAGCAAGCGAATCACCCAAGAGGGGTGAATTTGGTGTTTAAAAATTTTCTTTGAAACTCAAGAACACAAGAGCTTATACTGGTTCGATCAACCTCCCGACCTACGTCCAGTTCTCAGTCACCACTGAGTTCCACTAGTCCCTAAAATTTCAATAGGCTCTTGGTGCCACAGTACAGATTCGATTGACTCTTTAAGGATTACTCGCCCTTACAAGAACAATCCAAGTCCCCTACTCAAGGTATCCCAACCTTGAGTATCTCTCAAGTGTATTGTTGAAAACAATTAATACTCTCTCAACAGAGTTGAATAATAAACAATGAAGCTCACACTAGAACTAATGATAGATTGTATGCAACAGACACAATAATTTATGACTCGTAATAATAGCACATTTGTTTGTTGTTGGAGTCATTAAAAGTCTCATATTTATAGTCTGAGAAATTCTTGTCCATTGATCTTTCCGTTAGAGATCAATTTGTAGCCGTTGACATTCCATTATTCTTTTGGTCAGTATTTATTGAAGAACATTCCTTCTTGGTCATAAATATATCCGTTGAGGTAGTTGACAGAAGGAAGAAAAAGAATTTAGCTATATTAGGTAAGATGCATTTAATGCTTCTGACACAATCTTCACTTTACTTGATTTGTTCTTCAAACTTCTCCAAATGATTCATAACCTGTTCTTGTACACTAAATAGATCATTAACAAAGGTTAGAATCAAGTGGGTATCAACATAATGGATATTTGAATGATTAAAAGTTTTATGCTATGATGCTCTATTTTTCTGGAAAACTAACTTTTGAAATTTCCTTGAGGTTAAATGACATCCTCAAGGTAGTTTTGGTAAATCAATAGACTCAAGGTTTTTAGTCACAATTTAACACATGAAAGGTTTGAGAAAAGTTTCCTCGAGAATGTTGCAAGTTGACATTTTCATGAGGTTGGGACTTAACCTTGAGGTCACAAGCAATTTCAGTGTAGGAACCTTGAGGTTAGGAAATGTACTCAAGGTTGGACTTTGAAAACTTTAGAACAATGTTTGCTTTTTCCCTTGAGGTAAGGAATCAATCCTTGGGGTTTCGAGTATTAAAATCAGTGCATGTGAAAATATACTTGCCATCCTCGAGGTCAAGGACTACCCTCGAGGTTGCTTACCCTTGCAAGGTTGTCAGAATACAGAGCCAGGTTGCCTGGTAGCCTTGTAAGGTTGCCTAGCATCCTCGTTTCCTCGAGGTCAAGGTCCTCCCTCGAGGATGCTTATCTGGCCAGTTTAATAATTGTACTGCCAGGTTTCATGATGTACTGCTAGTTTCTCTTTAGCCTTGCCTTACCCTGCAAGGTTGGTTACTTAGCCTAGCCAGGGCCCGTGTCCTTGAGGTGGAATACTCACCTTTGAGGGTGGGCATGAAACTTTATAACATCAAGGTTGTGATCCTGCCTTATAGTCTTAGCAAGGTTTGGACCTAACCTGGTTGTTGTGG
>JBAGKO010000001.1:959589-979982 GCA_037177275.1 Acacia concinna | reverse complement strand
AGAAAGAAGACACCGGATCTTGAAGGCCAAAACACAAGGAATAGTGTTCTGGAACTTGAGGTCACGACTTGGAGACCGTTAATGAAGCTGTGCGTTTTAAAAGCAAAGTCAAGTCTGGAATATTCTTCTGTGAAGCTAGGTTGCGACTTGGAGACCTGAGGTCACGACCTGAGTGCGAGAACTGAAACACTGCGTTTTGGAGTAGGGTTCCTGAATAGCCTATAAAAAGGGGAGTTAACCACATTTAAAGAAGGTATGGACTCGTGAGATTTCACAGTACGGCAGCCACAAACCCTAGTTTCTGAATTTCTCTCAATTCCCCTCAATTCCTAAACCCTAAGCCTCTATCCATCAGTTCATATCCTCTATAACCACAAGAAACCCTCCAACCACCATCTTCCTCACCCAACCTCAGCATCTCTCATGGATTTGATGATCAAAGTGATTGCGGGAGATTTGAAGCCATGAGAGGCTAAAACCCTTAGCCTCTTGGTGATGGAAGACAAAGCTTGAGCTCCAAGTAATAACCAAGGGAGCATTTTTCAATCTAGATCTCTTCTTCTTCATCTCTCTGTAGAGTTTCCTAGATCTAAGAGGTTTTATGTGGATTTGATGATTTGGATTACGATTGTAATTCATGTTATTTAGATTGATTCATGTATATGAATTGATGATTGAATTTTTGGATTATTTTTATATTAAAGTTTAAGACTTTGTGTCAGTTTTATTTATCATGATTGTGATGGATTTTTCTGTACACGCATCATCCTCGGATTGTTAATTGACAATTTGAAGATCTTTCATCACCTTTTCACGTGCACTCTAAGAGAGCTTAAACAATGATTTAATTAATGCTAAATTAACCTTTGATTAAAGGAAGTTTTTCATTAATTAAAGCATTGGACCCAAGTGATTGCTTAGGGTTTTTCATTGAACTTAGAAATTTTAAAAACTCTCATTATCTTTTAAGAAAGCGAGCATAGTTAAGGGTCCATCATCGAGAGACTGTTTTGTCATACCATCTTTTCATCCAAAATCGAACCTTTCCTAATTTAAAATACCAAAAAGATTTTCCTATTACTTTCCTTAATTTATTTGCACCATTCAAAACCCCCATTTTTACCGTTTTCACTTTGCTTCTCTAGAAAATTAGTTCCTAGGAATTTCAATTAGCACTCCTCGAGAAGAACGATTGATTGTGCTCTATACTACATATTTGGTGCAATCATTCTGACAGACCGAATAGGCGACAATCTCAGCTTGATCAAAGTCCTTCAAGGATTCAAGATTAGGAACCTTTAGGATAAGAGCAAGGAAAGTTTGATTAACCTCTTTAATGGCCCGTGGACATTGAAAACTTTAGTAATGAAGTCTGTAACCACATTCCCGATAAGCTTCCATTGAGTTTGAAAAAGCAAAGCATTAAGGCCATCTGGACCAAGAGCTTTCATGGGTCCCATAATATGAATAGCAAGCTCAATTTCTTCCAGTAAAACCTGCTTCCCTATCTCGTGAATGGCTTCCTGCAAAAGAAGAGGGTATCTCATGCCCGTCTGGATGTCTCCTGAACCAGTATTCTCTCATGAAAATAAAGAGGTATAAAAAGTAACAGCCATATGCTTAATAACCGATGCCTCATAAATCCAATCACCATTGTCATTTTTAATAGCCGCAACCGTATTATACTTGCGACGTGCATTTGCCCTTCTGTGAAAATAGCGAGAGTTCTTATCGCCCAACGAGTACCATTCACAACGTGCCTTTTAGGCCCACAAGAGGTCCTATTGCAAGATTATCTCTTATAATTTAGCCCAAAGTTCTTTTTGAAGATGAAGCAAAGAAGAAGATGGATAATCACGGTGAAAGGTCCTGGTAATACCATCTAAGCTATTCAAAATACGTCTCTTTCGACGGCCTAGATGTCCATATACCTCAGTCTTCCAAACCATCACCTTCTCTGTAAACTTCTGAACATTATCTAGCCAAGACATTTGGATTGACCAACTTGAAGCCATGAAAGAATCAAAATCATTATGAAAGAGCCAAGAAGCAACAAATCTAAATGGTTGCTCCTGTATAACAGGAATTGATGGATGTTCTATTAGCATAAGAAGAGGCTTATGATTTGATTTAAATTGATAAATAACAGTGACATGTGCATGTGGAAAACAATATAAGAAAGCATCATTCACTAGAACTCTATCAAGTTTACTTTCACATCCATCAATACTCCATGTAAAAAAGGGGCCAATTGTGTGAATCTAGGACACACCACCAGAACTAAACCAATTATAGAAATCCCGATCCACCAAAGCATGCTCGCGAAACTATGACCATCGTTCATCCTCAAACAAAATACTGTTAAAGTCACCTCCAACACACCAAGGCCATTCACTTTTTCCTCTAATTCATTCAATTCCCTCCATAATGATCGACGCTTAACACTACTGGGACTCACATATACACCTGTAAGAAAAAACTTGATTCCATCCTTTTCCACTAAAAGATGAATGCATTGATCAAAGTTACCAACAACCTGCACCGACTAGTCGGCATCCTTCCATAAAACCCATAAGCCCCCACTAAAGCCGTAAGCATCAACAACAAAGAATTGTTTAAATCCTAGAGTCTTGGCAATCTTCCTAGCTTTAATCCCACTACTCCAAGTCTCAAAAAGAGCTAGAATATCCACCTTATACTTACCACATAATTCCTTGATAAAACCAAAGAAACCAAGTGCACCTACCCTTCTGCAATTCCAAAAAAGACTAATCATGGGAAACTAAACCAGGATGATTTGGGCCTTAAGAGCCCTCAATCTGAATAACAGAAATATCCATATAATTTGAATTATTGTTTAAAGCAGTCTCCCCATCAAAGCCAAGCGACTCTTCTAGATTCCCATGACAAAACTGCACATCATCCTCTTTGATAGGGTCGTCTTCAACATTCATTAAAGCTCCAATGAGTTAGAGGCCCATATAAAAGATTGATCCGTTACCTTCTCCTTATATGGGCATGCTACTTCAACCTGAACCGAAGCACCCTTCTGATTCATTTTCCTTATAGACAAAATACCACACTTCTTCGTTGACTCTGACTCACTGGGGCCCATCTCTTATTATTTAAAAGATCATTACCAAATGTACGATTCTCTTCCTTCAACATACAACCCACAAGACTCCCAATCATATTTAGACTCTCCGCATTAAAGAATTCCAAAGGAAGAATAGGAATCCTGATCCAAGCAACAATTTTACATTATTGTTCAGGCAACCATGGATCAAAATTTGGCCTCCAACGCTGTACTAGAAGGTGGTGATCCACAATCATCCATGGGCCCTCAAGATAGACGTAGTTCAAATCCTCATCCAAGTTAAAGGATATGACAAAGAAGCCATTATCAATATCCCTTACTGTGTATTTCTCCTTCGTCTTCCAAATCCATTGCAATTTCGATTGCATATTCTATAGTGATAAGTTCTTCCCTAACAACTTCACTATCAAGGACTTCCCAAGGTGCACACCAACGCTCGTATTGCTCTTGTGAAATAGCCAGGCTACAAATTTTCACCCCTCCCATATTCGCGTCCCCTACAAAATAATCCTCCTCTCTTTCCGATTCTTTGGGTTCACTAAAGAAATCCTTTAGTCCCACTCTCCATATACTCTTTCCAAGCATCATCAAAGACTCTACTCTCCCTAGCATCAAACGAACAACTCTCCATGTACGAGGGTATCCTTATAAGAAGGTCCCTTAGTGCCATCTGCAAGAATAACTCCATCTCCTCCTTCCATATCGTCCTCACCAAGCTTCAACTTCTTACAACCTCAATTATTGGAATTCTCATTGCCGCCGTTGACCTCCGTACATCCGTGCATCGTGTCTATCTTTGGTGAATTAGGTCCTATATATTATGGTTATTCTTCTCTCTCCTTCTGTCTTTCATATGGGCTATTCCCAATTTTAAATTAGTCTTCACTCCAAGCATCGGGATTCTCTCCCTCGCGCTTTCTCTCCTTGGCATCTCCAATTTTCAATATGTTCAATCCTATAAGCCAAGTGCACTGAGGGGTGTTTCTCTTCCGTCCCTGCGCACGCTATCTAAGTGCGCCGTGTGGTGGGTCGATCGTACGACTAGACCAGGAAGCTACCCCAACCCGCTTTCCTCCTCCTCCTCCTCCTCCTCCTCCCATAGCGTGATCGCTGGTTTCGCAATGGCGCGAAAATCGACTCTGAAGCGAACCCTTGTCACCTTCTTCGTCGCTTTGGTCACATTCGCCCTTTTCAGCACCTTCTTCAATCCCACCACCGTCACCAATTCCTCCCTTAAACTCGATGACACCGTTTTCTCCTTGAATTCCGCTAAAACTGCTTCCGTCTTTCATCTCGATCGCAATCATTTCGGCGGGAATCCGCTTGTCAAAGTCTACGTTTATGATCTTCCCACCAGGTTCATCCATGGAGTCATCGAGCAACATTCCTTGGCGCGTGGTGGTAAACCTGTCGATGATGTGACCACTCTCAAGTATCCAGGTCACCAGCACATGTCGGAGTGGTACCTTTACTCTGATCTCATGCGGCCCCAGTCCGAGCGTCTTGGTTCGCCTGTTGCTAGGGTATTGGATCCTGAGGAGGCGGACTTATTCTTCGTGCCGTTCTTCTCTTCTCTGAGTTTGATTGTGAACCCGATTCGCCCAACTGGTACGACAAACGCTGCTGAGAAGCCTGTTTATAGCGACGAGGAGAATCAGGACGCTTTAGTGGAGTGGCTGGAGCAGCAGGAGTATTGGAAAAGAAATTATGGGAGAGACCATGTGTTTGTGGCCTCAGATCCGAATGCGTTGTACCGGGTGATCGATAGGGTAAAGAGCAGTGTGTTGCTTGTGTCGGATTTTGGGCGTCTCCGAGCAGACCAGGGATCCATTATTAAGGACGTTGTGATACCTTACTCTCACCGAATCAGAGTGTATGACGGAGATGTTAGTCTCGCCCATCGCAATACGCTGTTGTTCTTCATGGGCAACAGATATCGCAAGGAGGTAATAATATTTAGTTTTATATCTATATGCGATGCTCATAAATTTGGTAGTTATATAATTCATGCCATTGTGAGCTGAGTTTTATTATGGATTTTTCGTTTTTGGATGTTAGAAATGAATGATCCTCTTAGGATAAGATTAGATTGGTGAGTGGTTATTGTTCAGAAGTTGTGCGACTGAATACGCAAAGACGACAGTGTAAATATGAGATTTAGATTTTAAAAGGAAATTGATGCTTTCAACCTCGTGGATATTGAGATGTTCCCATTATATGTGTTTTCAATGGACACCCAAAACAAATGTGTTGTGAATATATATGAAAGGAACATTATTTGTTGCACTGGACATGGATCCGTACATAATTGCCAATTATTCAATGTTTCACTGAGGTTTACATTACAATCATTACTTAGGCCTGCTGTCTCTTTCTCTGATATGGGCATAAGAGCTTTGGTGTAGCCTTTTATAAATGTTGTCAGAGCTAGCACCAACTGCTTTGTTAAACCTTTTTTATTTTCTTCAAAAAGTCTTGATGTGGATTCTTTGAAAATAACTGTTTTAAGCACTTTTCACCATTAGAAATTTGTATTCACGCAATTTCTCCATAATTTTCTATAATGAGGTATTTTCCCCTTCAGAGTTTCTTTCTTCATCATAATCAATTTTGCCAAGGCAATTAGCAATCATCATATAAGGTAGGGCCATTGAGATAGTTGTAAAGGTCTGTTGATAGATCAATCTAGTTGATTGAAAATGGTCTGTATGGTTATTTTACACTGATTCGCTGGTTTTGGTCATTGAAAAGTTCTCTTTCCTTTGGTTTTTATATTTAGAAATAGTCATTTTCTCCAGGGATTCTAAACTGAGTTTTTTTATTAAACCTATTGGCATGCAAACTATGAAACATCTTTCTGTACCTTCATATTAAATTGCAAGGAAGTAAAGTACCTAAATATAAAAGTCAAGGGAGTAAAGTGCCTTGGTGCAGAAACTTTTTTTGGGCAATTTTCTTCCGGGAACTGATTTCCTTATATTATAATCTGCTTAACAGGGAGGCAAAATACGTGATATTCTCTTTCAAGTTCTTGAAAATGAAAAGGATGTCATAATAAAGCATGGAGCACAGTCCAGAGAGAGTAGACGTGCAGCTTCACAAGGAATGCATACATCAAAGTTCTGTTTACATCCTGCTGGAGATACTCCATCAGCTTGCCGACTCTTTGATGCTATTGTTAGCTTGTGCATTCCAGTTATTGTTAGTGATAGTATTGAACTGCCATTTGAAGATACTATAGACTACAGAAAAATTGCAATATTTGTAGAAACTGCAGCGGCTATAAAGCCTGGATACTTGGTGTCAGCGTTGAGATCAATAACTCCAGATAGGATCCTTGAATATCAGAAAGAACTAGAAGAGGTTAGTAATGCTGCAATGATTATTTTTTTTGTCCATTCTGGTCCTTTAATCTACAAGTACATGTTTTACAATTACGACATGTTGAGTTACATTTTCAATCAAACTGAATTGTGAGAAGGAATGAGAACCATTTTCTCTCACTCACTTTCCTTTGTCATTCATCATGCAACACTTGGGTTGAGTTGCCTCTTTATCCTTCTTCTAAGTGCATGGTGATTGTCTAGTATGATTTAGCTCCAAGTGTGTTGTAAGTTGTGACCCATTATCAGCATTCAATCTGAATTATAAATAGATTTATTGAATATCAGTTACTATGTTGGGTCGTTTATGATTGTCAAAATCTAAATTTTCATACATATCCATTTTTGTTTCAGTTTTTAAGTCTGTTTGCTGAGTTGTATATATAATAGAGGAGCCAATTTTGTTTGCTTCAACTTATGTTTTCCCCTCTCTCCCACAAATGACAAGACATTGACTTGGTATATCTGGTTGCAGGTGAAACGATACTTTCAATATGGGAAACCAGATGGAACAGTTAATGAAATCTGGAGACAAGTTTCAAAGAAGCTACCGTTGATCAAACTGATGATTAACCGTGAGAAAAGGGTGGTCAGAATGGATTCTGATTGCTCTTGTTTATGTACAAACCGGACTGCGATTAGTAACCTTTAGCTCTTTGGGGAGTGTATCTTTTATTTTCACTCTTGGAGGGCGATTCCACTAGTCAAGAGACGAGTTCACCATAGTTGGAGATTCCTGGCACGTTGTGGTACTTGCCACCGTACGAAAAATGTAACTTTTTGTTGTTAGATGAGGTATAGAACTATAGAAGACACAATTTGATATATTGATTGTACCTTAATTTGTACAGGATAGAGAATATAACAGCAATCTTGTATTCTTTAATTCTTTGGAAGGTTCCCGTTTCTTTTTTTAGCCCGTAGTTTTGTCAAAATGGCTTTGGTTCCATGTACTCAGTACTCATGAAATGTCTAGGTTAAAATTGTCTACATGACTCCATTTATTTTTATTTTATTATTACGTTTTTAATATTATTTTTTATTTTAATAGATACTCCCGTCTGTAATACAAAGAATATTTACCTAATATGATTAAATTAAAGAAAATAGTTAAATTAGTTCATATGACATATTTTTTGAGACTTCCTAGTCAACTTTAATTCCTCAATTTTGTTTCATTTTTAATCATTTTGTTTGACAAGTATTAATATGAGGAAATTATGAAAATATTAAAAAATATGAAAAGTGTCTTATATTTAGAATGAAAGTCAAAATGTCTTTTACGTATCAAAAGTACAAGTTTAAATTTTTACGAACTCATAAGCTTGCTACATGTCGTTTGGATCCAGTTCATCTAACCTTGTACAGAAAGCTCAAATATTGTTGCATCAACAGGGATTTTTGCGTTTTAATGTATTCTCTAGCAAATTGTCACGGTAAAATAAATCATCCTGCTTAAATTAAGCTCTAGGTGAATTAACCAACCGTAGAACTACTAAGATCAATGGTCTCAAGTAGCTAGATGATTAACATAATGTCTAATAAAGACAACGCAAATGAGGTTATCGGAGAAGGAGCTGTTGAGCCTGGTTATTATTATTACACGGGAAAATGATAACAATAATAGAAAAAAAGAGATTAAGTTTAAAATTCAACCGCCATTGCCTTCCAATCTTCAGCCTGGTGGCCATTTCATCTGTCTCCCTCCTAATACATGCAAGTGCAGATGATACACAGATTGACCTGTTCATAATGAGAGAAAATGATAAAAGGGGTTGGAAGCGAAAAGGATCATTAATAGCAATTGCCAATAACTTTGTAGCCTAGTGACGTGAAAATTCCCCTACAAGTAAGACACAACGGGTTTGATCCTGTTTGTTACCTTAGGCCGTTCTAATCCCAAAAAAAAAAAAAAAACCAAAACATGAAGAAAAACTGAAACAAAACCCACAGAGAAATGAGCTTACAGGCACTGGCACCGTTGTTGATAACCACACGAAATCCATCAAGAATACCTTCTTTCTCGGCCACTATTTTGGCAGCATAGAGAAGCTGACCTAGTATCTCCTCATGTCTAGTATCAGCCTGCAAAGATGTTACATATCCAATTAAAATGCTTATATGTATGTTGAACTTGCAAACCCCTGATTTATGAACAGCCAGTGAAAAAACTGAAAGCAGATTTTATATTAATCTTGTATCTACATCCCTCATATGATGAATGATGATAATCACTTGAAATGCCTGCTAACTAACGATTTGAAATCTCACCAATTCCATGCTTGTGATGGAAAATTTGAACTTCTACATAAAACAAGAATTGGAAAAATATCTTATCAATCAAACAGGAAGAGAATTACACATCAACAAACCCTTTTAGTTTCTCTTTTGTTTCGTGTTATTTCCTTGTTCCAATCATTGTGTACAAATCTTCTTACAGCAGAAATTTGAGAAAGCAACAGCTAACCTAACTATACCGCCTATACGAGATAGACTTCCTATAGTTGTTACTACTTGGAAGGTTAAGCCAGAAATAAATAAATAAGCACAGCACAAACAGATCATACAAAATTTTCTTCCACACAAAATAAAAGGTAAAGGGTGACTGATTACCTTCCCAAGCTGTGTCAGTTCATCTCTAGATTTTGGAATGACTAGAACATGAACTGGTGCCTGGGGATTAATGTCCCGAAACGCCAGGACCTTGTCATCTTCATACACAATGCTCGAAGGGATTTCCTTATTGATGATCTTGTCAAATCTGATAGGTAAATCGGGGTCACTAAATTGAACACGAGGAAAAAGGAAGGACAAAAATGAAACAACCAGAAGATTAAGCAATCATGTCAATATACTTGTCGTTAAAATCATGGAAGACATCTATCATCCTTTATCACAAGAGGCATCTCTAAGACTCACATATCATATTTATCAGAGCCTGAATGATCATACCCAGTTACAATTCATTTGCGCATGAAATCCTTTGAAAGATATTCAAAATCTTTTCAATGGAATCTTTAAATTTTCACAGCTCAGTCTAGAACATTGATAAAGAGGGGCAGAGAAGTTCAACAATGTTAGATAATTTTGAATAATTTGGAGATGCTTTGCGTTTTATGTTTCACCACAGTAATTCACTCGTCTATAACAAGTAAAATGACAGAGCTAAAATGCTATAACCCCAATATTTAAATATTTGCAAACCCTGTCACTTCAATTAGGATAAACTTGTGAAGTTCAAAATAAAATATTCCAGAATGATAAGCAAGCAGTGTGTTAAAGGCAGAGTCAGAATGGCTGTACATTGTTGGGGCTCCACTATCAGCATCGAGAGCAGCTGCTTTGGCTGCGGCCTCTTCATTATTTGTGGCACCAGTGCTGAAAGGCAATCTGCCATAGAAGTCAACAGTTAAAGACATTCAGAGAAGAGACAAACAAAGCATTCTGAAATGGATAAAGATACAAGACTTCTAAGTGCCATCTATCAAGTTCTCTCACATAAATATAACAAATATATATTCTTTTACATCTTCGCTTATGTGATTAGATTGTCTCCCAAACATGTCCCATGACATGTGATGTTTTTATTCGAAAGTTGTCCACAATGTCAAATATCTGTCATTGAAGAAAATAAGATACAAGTCAAATTTAACAGGAGGCATCACTTGATTAGTACAACGTATATAGATTGGTGCATAAAAAAAATTCACTCTATTTGAATCTATTTCTTGTGTTCATTATTACAAGGACACTACTATCATCTTGAAAATTGATGTATTTTAGGTGCAATCACATTTCTCAGATTCGTTTTGATGAATTTCTTCCTAGCAGGAACTTTAGTGGTCCTGTCATGGTAATTTAGGCAAGGATCTGGATCAAAGTGAATTTGAATCCTGAATGATTCAGTAACTTCCGTTCTCTTTCGTTTTCTTTCTTCAAGAATAGCCTCTAAATTCCTTCGTTTCAAGAAAAAGCAAATTGAGTCCCTATTCTTTAACCTCAAGAATGCTAGAACCTTTGAATGCTGCTCATTAACTTATAATGATGTAGTCAACTCCTTATTAAAAATGATCACTTTCATTCTTAAGGAACTGATGACATTCAAAATTACAACATAATCTTCTTAATATTACGATGATATTTCGCAGAACCCTTTCATTCCATCCGTTACTCATCTATCTCCCAGCAAGTTCCCTCATTTTGCCAGTTTCGCAAATTCGTAAAACTTGAAACAGCAAAACGCTAATCATACGGAGATAAAGACTTGTTTGTTCCTCAAAATATGCAAAGGAAGCTAAATAGATGAAAACAACACCTGTGGGATTGGATAGGAAGGGCAAACTTGGAGAAATTTTGGTTTGCTGTTTTAATCAAAGGCACGAAAAGTCTTGGTAATATCAATGCCGATGAGTTCCTGACAAATGACAATTATGCGAAGCCAAACTCAATACCACATAAAAAAATCTGGCAATGAAGAAATTGTATTTGTACCTAATCAGCGAGAAAGGAATTGTCGCAGCCATAGCTCCCGGTGAAGCAGAGCTGATATCGCCTCATTTTCTCGGGAAAATTTCTAGAGAGTGAACTATACTGAGAAATTATCACCTGTGGACGGGTCCTTCCAGAGCACACCTAAGATTTATCATCTTAACCGTTGAAATTGGTGGGCCATGTCACTTTCGTGATTAACGTATCTTGTGGTTCTTAAAAATCTCAATTCATTTTCCGATTTGCTCGTTAAACAAATAAATAGAAGAAGAATCTCCAACAGAACAGGAAAAATATGGCGAGTTTTGTTCTTCCGGTTCCAAGTAGGTTGAGGAACTTCCCAGTCTTTTCTTCGTCCAACGGTAATTGCCATGATTCTTCTTTTATCTTCCTTTTCCCATTAATCTGTTGCTATTGAATTATAATAATTCTTAGTTAACTAGTAACTAATATTTGGTTTATATTGATTAGGGGCTTCTCCTAGTGCTTCCGGAACGGGAAGTATTGGTGCTGGAGGACCAATGATTCTGGAGCTTCCTTTGAAGAAGATAAGGAGGCCATTAATGAGGACGAGAGAAAATGATGCAAACAAAGTGAAAGACCTTATGGATAGTATTAGTGAAATAGGACTTCAAGTTCCTGTAAGCACTTGTTTCCTCCTTATCAAATTTTCTTTGGGGATTTGTGTGACTTTGTTTGGTTTCTGGGAAAATGCTTTGAGGGAAATTCATAGAGGGAATTCTGATGGTTTGTTTGATTAAAGATTGTCACTGCAAGTTGGTCTCCAACAATAAATTTTGTTGTTGTTGCAATGATTTTCACTGCAAGTTGGTCTCTAGCAAATATATACTCATGGCTTTTCTGGGAATACTCAGTGATTTATGATGGTTTTCTTGTTGAAGCAAGCGTTTTCTCTGCAAGTTAAACTCCATTCCAAGTTTGTGTTTTGCATTTTACAATGCCCGGTGAAAATAAGATTGTCAACTTTAGGTTTGCCCTTAAGTTGGTTTCTAAGAAAATGATTACCGTGGGAAATACTAAAATGAACTGTGTTGAATTTGTGGGAGCGAGAACAACTTTACAGTTGTATTGGAATCTTCAAGATTTAGAATTAAAATCAAATCTGCTCGCTTTTCCTCAGTAAGCAGCAGGATATTTCAAAATTTCTAGCAAGCATAAATAAAGGGAAGCTTTTCCTGGCAAGTTTGTTCCTCGAAAACTTCAAGCTTTGCAGCCAGTGGCAAACATCTTTCTTATGGTGTTTTTCAATAAACAAATTTGAATTACTGAGGTGAGGAATTTCTATCAACTATAAGAACTCGATGTCATTGGGAATTCCCCTGACTATATCTTGTGTTCTGTTGCACTGTATTTTGCATTAAGAAGCGTGCTTTGACGCAACTTGGTATGTATATTCGCATTGTCCTCCTAATTAAGTCCTAAGTCATATTCATTGCATGTTTTTCTCCTCCAATTGCTATATAAGGTGTGCAATTATAGTGAATGTTTAGTTTAGTTGCAAGCTGAATTTTTATGTTGCGTTACACTTGTGGTTCATCTTGTTTGGGTTAAATAAGGAGACTGGATCCCCTCCCTAGCAAGTTCTCTCCTTGACCCCTCAATGGCGCCTTTTGCACCAAAACTGTAATTGCCCTCTATTTTTTTTTTTAAAATAACAAGTAGGCCTTAAATTTTTTTTTTAAATAACACCTAATATTCTAAAATAATTTTATATCTTAAAACGATTTTTTATAGCATCTAATACCTAACACAATGAACTATTTTTTACTAACAAATTTTAGCATCTAACACACAGTATTCTAAATTAAGAGTGCTCTTTAATATTAAAAAAATATTTTATAAGCTTCTCGTTACAACTAGAAAAATACTTTAAAGTGCTAAATGTAATAAAAATAGCTATAATACAGAGTCTTGGTAAAAAATAACGGTAAGATATAAAGTCTTAGTAAAAAATAGTCCAATGTACACATTGTCAGATATTATGTCCACCTAAAAATTATTAACTCTTTGTTGCAACTAGAAAAATGATTTAGTGTGTTGAATGTGATAAAAATAGCAGTAAAATTCAGTGTTTTTGTAAAAAAAATAATAGCAGTAAGATACAAACTCTTAGTAAAAAATAGTTAAATGCACATTTTATCAAATACTGAGTGCTACATATTGTCAGATGCTGGATGCTATAAAAATTGTTTTGAGACATAAAATTATTTTAGAATATTATGCGCTACTTAAAAAAATATTTTAAGGCCTACATGTTGTTAAAAAAGAGGGGGGGTTGAACCCCTCCCATTTGCACCAAAACGGTGCAGTTTTGGTGTAATAGGCGCCTCCAGGAGGGGATCCAGACTCATTAAATAACATCTTGATTCATCAAAATATCATGAGCAGAGCTACTAAGTTATCTGGGGATTTTTTATACAGATTGACGTTCTTGAGGTTGATGGAGTCTATTATGGTATGTGCAGAATCTTGTAATTTAAGTGTAATACTTTCACCTTTGCTCTTCTCATTTATGCTATAAAGTATCACCATTTAGTCATTTGGAAGTTTGGAACTCAATCGAGTTGCTCTCATATCTAAAGAATATGTATAAATTTACAGTTATTCTTCTTAAACAGACAGAAGTAATTCACGGTCAGGTTAGATACATAATAAAGGGAATCATGTCAGAAAACAGAAAATAGAGACACTCTTGAAAGTTGAAAGATCTTGCTCTGTGATCTCAGTCAAGGATATTCAATTACTGTTCTTTGGTTTGTAGGCTTCTCTGGCTGCCACCGCTTTGAGGCTCACCAACGCCTTGGACTGCCAACTATCCGGTGCAAAGTTCGCCGCGGTACAAAGGAGACTCTAAGGTTAATCATTTTGTTTTAGTGATCTCTTCAACTAAAAGCTTTGGTGAGGTAAACTTGCTATATCTGCTAATAATGAATTTGGTTTATCATCATGCAGGCATCATTTGCGCTAACATCATATGATCATCAGAATGAAAATCTCAGCACTCTTATGGCCTACTGGCATACAAGCCCCCCGAGAGGCCATTGGTTTAATTCCATTTGTTAGTTCTTACATGTATAAATTTGAGAAAAAATGGTCTATGGACATATATTTAAGAATGTCACAGGTATATCTTAGCAGATTCGGAAGTTTGGTTCTCAATCTGTCCAAGAATTTCTTGGCTGCTTCTTGTGGTTCCATTTCTTGACAGTCTTCTGCGTGTTTGTTTGATCATGGAATGTATAGCCTGTGTGATGAGTTAATATAATGGAATTTGTTGGAATATGTGAAGATGTCAAAGTTTTCTTTTCATATCCAGAAGACTACAAAGAGACAAACCTGAAAGCCCAAATTGAAAGAAATGATAGTTCACTCTTATATGAAAGATTCATTTAAATCTTCTGTATAAAGTTTCAGTTTAAGTGTAATCATCTCTATATTTCTTGCATAGAGTACGACACCACAACTAAGGGAAAAAAAATTAAGGAGAAAGAAAATGTTTTAATTTTCGTTACGAATTAAAAGAAATAAATGAGAATTAATTTTGATATTGTAGTTATAAAATGTTAATTAACTTATTTATAAATATTTAATTTATGATTTTGAATTTTATGTTTATTTGTTTATTTGCAACTCTTATTCTTTTTTAAAATGATAAAGAAGAATAAATTTCAATTTTTTTTTCAAAAAAAGCTGAGGTGTTCTCTAATGGTGTTTCATTTTCTTTATTATTTTTCACACCATGTTATTTGCCACAATGTCAATAAATTTTTTTTACTTTTTGGCTCACACATTGGACCAATAAATTTTTTTATAAGAATAAATTAACATAAAATATAATTGATAAATATGTAATTGACACTGAAAATTTAAAATTAAGTTTATTCAATTTTAATGTAAAATGAGAAAATAATACGCCGAAAATTAGAATTTAAAATGCAAATAATTCAGGCAAAAAAAATCTCAATTTTGTAATTTCGGAACTTTCTTTTTTGTTTTTGTTTTTCTTTTTCAAAGTAAATCAGCACAAACTAAGCAGGCAAAAGGAAAATCAGCATAAAACCCAGAAGACGTCGAACGGGAAGCGAAGCCAAACCCTGGTTTCGGAGGTTACGCTTGAACGAGCCTCTTTTCCAGTGTTTCTTCACCACAACAATGGAAGGAGCATCCTACGCTCGCATGCCCAGAGTTAAAGTTCGGGAGCTCAAGGATGACTATGTCAAGTTTGAGCTCCGCGACACCGACGCTAGCATCGCCAACGCCCTCCGCCGCGTCATGATTGCTGAGGTCCCCACCGTCGCCATTGACCTCGTTGAGATCGAGGTCAACTCATCCGTCCTCAACGACGAGTTCATAGCCCACCGCCTCGGCCTCATCCCTCTCACCAGTGACCGTGCCATGGCCATGCGCTTCTCGCGTGACTGTGATGCCTGCGACGGTGACGGCCAGTGTGAGTTCTGCTCCGTTGAGTTCCACCTCCGGGTCAAATGCATGACCGATGAAACCCTAGATGTTACCAGCAAGGACCTCTATAGCTCCGACCACACTGTGGTTCCTGTAGATTTCCCTGACCTAGCTGGTATGGAAGGTTCTGAGAACAGGTATTTCTCCAATGTGGTTTCTCTTTTTAATGGTAGGAAAAGCCCCCAAAAAAACTCGACTGTCAACGGAGGAATATAAATAACTTGTTTTTATATATTTTCCCCTTTACCGAAGTTTACTCATTTTCAGAACTTACCTACATGATTGACATGGCGAGTGTTTGTTTTATGTTTAATGGACCTTTTCCGCTCAATGCTGTGAGTCTGTGACGTTGTTTGTTGTTGGATTTTGAAGGAGATTATAATTGTTACTTGTTATTGACATGTTCAAGTTGCATGCAGGGGAATTATAATTGTGAAGCTGCGTCGAGGACAGGAACTGAGGCTCAGAGCAATAGCTAGGAAGGGAATTGGCAAAGATCATGCGAAATGGTCACCAGCAGCGACTGTAACTTTCATGTATGAGCCAGAAATTCATATAAATGAAGATCTTATGGAGTCATTGACGTTTGAAGAGAAAAAAGAATGGGTTGATAGTTCTCCTACCCGGGTGTTTGACATTGATCCTGCAACGCAACAGGTTGATTTCTATTCGCTTATACTAGTCATCCACTTATCAGTGACTTTGCCATTGGTCATACTTTCTTCCATTTGACCTCCCACTTAGGCTCTTGAATTTTGTGGGTGTGAACATTTAAGCTTGACTGGATTCTGAGTTTGGTGCTGAAATGATGGTTTGACGCATTGCAGTTCCGCATTTCGCTATTTATTTTTTGGATCTAACCTTGATGACTATAAATTTCTGATCATGCTATGTGGCCTTTTAACCTTACACTCCTTCTGTTGGGCTTTCTGGATTTATGTTATTCAAGAAAGTAAAATTGAAGGTACCTCTTGGTGTCCTTTTTCTGGCTTTCCTTTAGCTAGCCCTAGTATGATAGGCGTTAGTGAATCAATATTTTTAATGATGTGTCGTCCTTGTCGTGTGTAAAGTTTGATGGCAGTTGGTTTTCAAGTTTGGGTTTCGGTTGTTTTATGGCGATGATCCCTTGTTTAAACTCAGAGAACCATAGAGATACATGGCACATGCCACAATAAAGATACACTTAGTTTTTAGAGTTTGGTGAATCTTGAAAGATATTTGTTTCAGTTGGGTTACTTAGTGGAACAACCTGCGGTTACTCATGTTGGATCCAAATTTCTGAGGTGATCATGGTTGCTGCAAATGTGAAATGCGGAGAATATGGTTGTTGCAGATTGCCATCATAATCAGATGCAGTAGCGCAAAATTTTTCTGCTTCAAGATAGGGCTAATGATTTCATGAGTTTTAGGACCCACAGAAGTGTGTTATGTTTGAGGAAGTTGTATAGGGATTCATGATACATCCTCTTTTATTTTTTTTAAGTACAGTAAAGCAAGCTAAAGCTTAAAAGTTTAGCCTACATCCCAGCTAGCTCTTAAATTACATCAGATTTTTCAGTATTACGACAGTAATCAGGAGCAATATTGCTGGTCTTCCAAAAACATATGTAACGATACATCCTCTAATATTTGTTAGAATTTATATTATCCTGTGGCGCATTTTCTCAAGAGAAGACAACCAAGTTATCAAACATGGTAAGGCATGTAAGCATAACAAGCATTCTTTTCAATAGGAACTATCTATGATTTGTGTTTATATATGAGTTAGTGTACGTCATCTACCCTTTTATAGGTGAGATTTACATAAGAGCCTCGTTGTCCTCAGGCAATTTACCATAGCTAACTTGTTACCATTTGCCAGGTTATGGTGATTGATCCTGAGGCATACACTTATGATGATGAGGTGATCAAGAAAGCTGAAGCCATGGGCAAGCCTGGGCTTGTGGAGATCAATGCCAAGCAAGATTCCTTCATATTCACTGTGGAATCCACGGGCGCAATCAAAGCTTCTCAATTGTTACTGAATGCCATTGACGTTCTTAGGCAGAAGCTTGATGCAGTCAGGCTCTCAGACGAGAATGTGGACACTAATGAACAGTTTGGTGAATTAGGTTCACATCTGGGTGGAAGTTGATCGTGAACAAATGAACAAACACAGAGACATAAATAGGAACAAATTAATGGCGAAGAGTCAATTATAACAAGATATCTAAACGTTGGAATATGTTTATGTCTGTTTAATTATGATTGGTCTGATTAAACTAATGTCTCGTGGATCGTACTATCCAAGAATTTTTGTTTGTTGATAGTGTTCAACCTAGAATATGTTTATTGGATCGTGTATTGAAGTGAATAGCTGCAGTATATGTTACCTAGCCCAAAATGCTAATTATCTTTCCCGAAGGTGTTGACCTTTTACGCCTGAATCAATTGTTCTGCTTGAAATATGGAATGTGGTTGACTGACATGTTAAGCCCTTAAAGTACTTCGATATTTGCAATATGACTGATATGAAAATAGTTGACACAGGAGTGAAGTTGTATATTTTCACTGCTGGTAAAAAACTAAAAAAACAAAGAAAGTATATTTCTACTCGTGTGCAGTAATAAACAATGGTTCCACATTGTTTAGTGACATCAAGTTGTGTCTGGATGTCAATTTATTGAGCTTATTTGGCTTCACATCAATAATTTAAGGGTGTACTTGGGTGGCAACTTTTTCAGTTTATATTGTGTCACTTTTAGAAGTTAAGTTATTTATAATAAGTTAGGTGTTTGGGTAAAATAAATAAATTGAAGCTGAAACTCCAAAAAGCAGCGTCAAAAGTTGAAGCTAATAATTGAAGCTTATTATAGCTTTTGATGGCTTTAAGGAAGAGAGAGAAGGGATATGACAGATTGCGTACTGCACTGCTTTATTTTATTGATGGTAGAGATCAATATTTATAGATTGATACATAGTAGCCATGTGACTGACCTAACTCTTGAAATCAAGGAGTATCCTAATTAAAAATAAAAATAAAAACAGAATGATTCCTCATATCTGAATAATAAAAACAATCATGTAATTCCTAATTAGAATGATTCCTCATATCTGAATAATGAAGACAATGATTCCTCATATTTAAATAATAAAGACAATGATTTAATTCCTAATTTAATTTTGACAGCTGCATAGGATGAAAATCTAATTAGGTTTATGGCTGGCGGCACCTAACCCTAATTAGAGTTTAATGATTTGGCCCAATAAGAAGCCCAATCATATAGGACTGTCGATACTCCCCCTCAAGCTGACGAATAGATATTAATCATTCATAGCTTGCTTCTAAGCCCTTCAAATTTTTCTTGAGTCAGAGACTTGGTCATTATGTTGGCAATTTGTTGACCTAATGAAATATAAGATAGATCAATGATCTTGGTCTCTAGTTTCCCACAAATGAAATGTATATCAATTTCTACATGCTTCATCTTGTCATGTTTGATTGGATTATTAGCAATCTTAATAGTAGACATATTATCACACCAAACCTTTAATGGTCCGTCTATCTTCACTTCGAGTTTATTTAGGATACGCAAAATCCACATTCCTTCACATACCCTTAAAGATAAGGCTTTATATTCTAATTCTGCAGAGCTTCGGGAGACTACTGGTTGTTTCTTGCTTCTCCATGTTACAAGATTTCCCCAAACATAAGTGTAATAGCCTGTAGTAAAGCGTCTATCAGTTTTAGAACCTCCCCAATTAGCATCAATATATAGTTCTACACCCCGGTTTCTTCCTTTAGTAAAGAACAAATCGAGACCTAGAGTCCTCTTTAAATATATGAGAATTCTATATACTACTGTCATGTATTCTTTTTTAGGTTCACTAGAAAACTGACTTACAACTCCAACAGCAATGACTATATCAAGTCATGTGTGAGATAAATATATTAGTTTGCCAACTAATCTTTGGTACCTCTCTTTATCAATTGTTGTACCATCAAACCTTATGATCAATTTCTAATTCAACTCCATTGGAGTATAAGCTGGTTTAGCTCCTAGCATACCTGTCTATATAAGTAAATATAGTGTATACTTTCTCTGTGATACACTAATTCCTTGTGAAGTTCTAGCACTTCCATCCCTAGAAAGTATCTTAAGGTTCCTCGGTCCTTAATTTCAAATTCTGAAGCCAAATGCTGCTTTAAACTGGAAATATCTTTTGCATCATCACCAGTTATAACATAATCATCAACATAAACAATTAAAGCTATTGCCTTATTATCTTGGTGTTTGATAAATAAGGTATCATCATACTAACATTGAATATATCCCCATGACTTGATAGCCTTTGTGAATCTTTCAAACCAGGCTCTAGGTGACTGTTTTAAACCATAAAGAGATTTATATAGTATGCAAACTTGATGCTTATTCTTTGAAGTTCTTATACCCAGAGGAATCTCCATATACACTTCCTGCTCAAGATCTCCATTAAGAAACGCTTTCTTCACATCCATTTGATACAGAGGCCAATCTAAGTTTGCAGCTAGTGAAAGTAACACCTTAATGGTGCTAAGTTTTGCCACAGGTGCAAAAGTTTCCTAATAATCAATTCCATGTGTCTGTGTGAATCCACGAGCTACTAAATGAGCTTTATACTTGTTCACACTTCCATCAGGATTATATTTAATGGTAAACACCCATTTACTGCTAACTATGGACTTCCCTGTTGGTGACTCTTTGATCCTCCAAGTCTTATTCTTATGTAAGGCTTCTAGCTCTTCATTTATAGCTTGTCTCCACTTGGGATTCATATAAGCTTCCTCAAAGTCCTTTGGCATTGCCTCATTTTCAACAGTAGTCACAAAGGTTTTCAAATTTGATTAGAGTCTCGCATATGATACATATTTGGCTATAGAATGTCGAGTACAACTCCTCTTGCCTTTTCTTAATGCTATAGGC